>WWET01000569.1:452854-466578 GCA_011038615.1 Limnodynastes dumerilii | reverse complement strand
CTCATTACGTATGAGCGAGGGGAGTGCCTATGGGAGTGCATAGTACTTACGATAGCGTAAATATGCTACGCCAACGAACGTAAAAAACAACTTAGGTCTGGATCTACCCCATTGTGTGTTGTCATTGGTGGATGACTCCAACCCTCCACAAATCAGCGTAATGAGAGTGTCTCTCTGACTGCTGAATGCCCAAAGCCATCCACCAATCAGCATGCCCTCTATGTAGATCGTACCTTTGATAAAATTCCAAATATGGCTTACCAGCTGTACATGTGGAATGCTAAGGTGGGTTATTCATATCCACCATATATTTATATTTCCCTGCAAAAAAGAACATAGACACCTGTAAGGGAATGTTTGAAATAAAGAGGCTATTGATTCCTAATCTGGCACTGAAAAAGGCTTGTGTGAATACAGTTAGGCCTTTCTACATGCTGAATCTCATTAGGAAAATCAACATTGTTGGCTTTAGAACTGAAAAACAGACTAAAAACAGACATGAGTGGGATTATTGTGAGACATGAGGGGGATTATTGGGAGAAAAGAGGGCTATTATTGGAAGCTGGAGAGACATGAGGGGATTATTGGGAAACATGAGGGAGTCATGAGGGGGATTATTGGAAGATGGGGAGACATGAGGAGGATTATTGGAAGATGGGGAGGCATGAGGGGGATTATTGGGAGGCTAAAGAGATATGAGGGGGAATATTGGGAGGCTGAAGAGACATGAGGGGGATTTTTGGAAGCTGAGGAGACATGAGGGGGATTATTGGGAGGCTGAAGAATCATGAGGGAGATTATTGGGAGGTTGAAAAGACATGCTGGGGATTATTGGAAGGCTAAAGAGACATGAGGTGAATTATTGGGAGGCTGAAGAGACATCAGGGGGTTATTGGAAGCTGGAGAGACATGATGGAGATTTTTGGAAGCTGAGGAAACATCAGGGGGATTATTGGAAGCTGGTGAGACATGAGGAGGATTAATGGAAACTGGGGAGACATAAGGGGGTTATTAGAATCCTGGAGACAACACATGGAGTATGTATTGAAAGGCCTGGTTGATGATTTCTATGGACACTGACAACATGGCTCTTGTGTACCAGCTGTTTTCTTGGGTTGCCATAATTGCTGATGCTGTTTGGCCATCACTTCCTGATATTCATGGGCTTCCGACCGGCAGCTGTGATGTGGACATGCTTGCATGTGGATTTGTTTGACAGCGGCATGGTAAGTATTAACTTTAAGACTCGGCTTCCTTATTATTGTGGTTGCAAATATGTATTTTGCTCTTTAAGACACTAGGAGGCTATTGTGGTTAAAAATGTTGAATTTGACACTCAAATGACCCAATAGTAAGATAGTTGTAGTAGTTATAGATATTAAGATTTGTATCAAAACTTCAAAATATGTGCAAAGACATCCCTAAATGCAAATGTACTGCAGATAATTAATGACAAAAATAAAAATAAATTATGACTATTTAGTTCCGGCATGGATCAATGTATACTGTATGTTTGTGAAAGAGGCTATATGAGTAGAAGTCAACTCACTTACTTTACCACACACAGGAGTGTGTTTACACATTAGAGGACCATAAAACGTGCATCTCAGGCAGGGAGTACTGGGGGAGGGGGCTGGTGGCACATGATGGGGAATACTGGGGAGGCTGGAGACATGATCAGAGTCCTGGGTGGCTGCAGTCATGATGGGTTGACCACATCCCCCAATGGCTTGACCACACCTACAATGGGTTAGCCACACCCCCTTTGGCTTCGCGGCAGCACAAATACACTTAGTGCATAACAAGGAGGGAGGGGGGGGCACACCAAGATGACATGGGGGCACCAGAGGTTACCCCCACCCCAAAAAAGTTGTGACACCCCTGGAAGGACTAAAAACTTAGGTGTGGATGTGCATGTATCCGCTGCACCTACTTATCTCGTTCAGATCTGTAAATCAGGCCCATAAAGTCTAAGGTCACTGCCAGAAACTGCAAATTTGGAAGCAGGGGATGAAAGGGCTGGTATGCTGGTATAAAGAGGGGGTGGTACACAGTAGGGAATGAGTGTAGGCCACTGGTACAATGGTTTTCATTTCAGAAGACCATAGTACTGCAGCTGAATGCATACTGCTGGTCTGCATTTTAGAAAGCGGCGGAGATGTGAAGAGTCATTCATCGAAAGGTAAATGTTAACCCTTTCCTAACCCTATTGCTCCCTTTCCCATAGCCTAAACCTAACCATCCCCTTCTTCAGTCCTTACTATAACCCTCCATGCCCTGCAGCCTAACTCTAACCTTCCCCTTAAGCCCTAACCCCAACCTCTTTTCCGCCGCAGCTGCCGCAGGTTAACCCTAATCTGGCCGCCACAATCACAACAGCCTGTAGCTATTGATAACGGAGAAGTAGTTCCCATTAGCAAATTGGACCTTGCATTCGGATAGAAAACTCTTCATCTATGGCTCAGATGAGAGGTCCAAATTACATGTGTTCTGTAGCTGTGAGGCTGTCAGCCGCGTCTCTCACACAGTGCAAGACGTTGCTAAGGACGCTTCTGCTTTGCTTTGACAGTGCCGCTGCTACATACACAATAGCGGGGGCTGTGATATTCTGGTGTGGCTGTGCAAAATTGAAAGAGATCTATTAACATTAAGTCAGAATACAACACGTTTTTCCCTATGGGCTTCATCAGAGATGTCTGTCCCCCATCATGTATCTTTGTTTGCGGATATGAGGGAGGCCCATACCCACAAACAGACACTGGACTTCCCCATACCTGCAAACAGAGAGACTGAACACCCCCATGCCAACAAACAGAGACAATGGATTCCCCCATACCCGCAAACAGAGAGACTGGACTCCCCCATACCGGCAAACAGAGAGACTGGACTCCCCCATACCGGCAAACAGAGAGACTGGACTCCCCCATACCGGCAAACAGAGAGACTGGACTCCCCCATACCGGCAAACAGAGAGACTGGACTCCCCCATACCGGCAAACAGAGAGACTGGACTCCCCCATACCGGCAAACAGAGAGACTGGACTCCCCCATACCGGCAAACAGCCACAAACAGAGAGACTGCCCTCCCACCTACCGGCAAACAGAGAGACTGAGCTCCCCCATGCCTGCAAACAGAGAGACTGAACTCCCCCATGCCTACAAACAGAGAGAATGGACTCCCCCATACCCGCAAACAGAGAGACTGGACTCCCACCTACCGGCAAACAGAGATACTGGACTCCCCTATACTGGCAAACAGAGAGACTGGGCGTGTACAGACATTACACTAGTTGTATGACTAATTATAGTACGATGTTTTAGGTAACTTTTTTGGAACAAATTTGTTGTTTATTTTTTAAAGCAGTGGCTGGTATCGTTATCCACAATTTGCACTTTCCACAAAGGGGAAGTGAAACCCATTGGGTACCTTTTATGGCAGCATCTCCCTAGGTGTAAAACTACCATCTGGATTTACTAATCTAGGGGCAATTTTAATCGGTAAAAAATAGTTGCACATCGCTGTAGATTTTTTTAAAAAAGTCACCGGCTTTACTAAGGGGCAACTTTTCCTCTCAACTTTAAAATGACAGCGATGTGTGGAATTTTTTTAAGATAATCGCTGCACACTGTGCTCCTTAGTAAAAAAAAATTACATGACATTATATTTACATTATGTGAATGGGGGATAGTATTTACAGATTTGTGCCATTAACACTTCGCATGCCACCACTTATGGTACAAAAAGGGATAGCATGCCCTGCAACATATGGGCATGCTGCGCCTTCTAATACTCTATGCGGCAGCATGCTAAAGGTTAATAGCATGCCGTGGAAATTATTTTTTTTTATTTGAAAGGCATTTTCATTCATTTTTTTACATTTAAAGATTACATTTTTTTTTTTTTTATAGGTGATTTCCTATTTTAAGTTGGTGTTGATTTGAACAAAATTGACACTCACACCCACCTCTTTTTTGCTCACCGGAGTTTGGGGCGATTTTTCAGCTATTTTACAAATCGTTGTTTAGTAAATTCAGTGATTTATATGTTGCAGCTTGAAAAAAAACCCTATCATGATGTAAACTACGGCTACTTTAATAAACCTTAAACTCCGGCGAGTTTACGGCGAGAATACATTACTAAATACAACTATTTTAAAATGGTAAATAATGTTGGTAAATACTTGCAAACTCCAGCGAATTTGTCAAACTCGAGTTTAGCAAATCTAGGCCTTGGTGTGATCTGCACGTCCCTTGTGACACCACTGTATCCAAGGGTCAATATGCACATCCATCAGTACTGAAGACTTCTGCAAAATGTCTGTCCGGAAGACTATAAATACTTTATGGCTGATTTTTTTAATGACTTTTGCAATGGTAACATCCTATATCCTTATATTGAATTGTTATTATATTGAGAATTTGGGCCAAATTCAGGATTGGAGAATTGAAAAAACTAATTGGAAATTAACCAAATTAGTCATCCAAATCTGGAGGGTTTAGACATCTTCCTATCTATTTTGTTAAAACTTAAGCACTATGGACCGGATCCAGACCTATGTAGTACACCATACTAATGCACTCAAAGTGCGTAAATTGGGGTGTCTGGAGGTGTGTAGATTCACTTAGTTCTATACGATAGGATATCCATACAACAGGGCGGTTTCTCCCCTCTGTCTGCCAAGGGGGAGATTTAAATTTTACCGTAGGGGCTGTATTTACCACATACACGGTCTTACAGACCACTGATCCCTGTATTAGTGTTAAAGCTGCATTATGGCAGCATATCTGGCCTAAAGTCCACACAACAGAGGGGGAGTGACAAGAAGAGTTCACTCCCCTCTTCCGTGCAGACTTTAAGACCTCCGCACATACGGAAAGCGTACAGGGGTCTGGATCCGGTCCTATGTTTACATCTACAGGTGTGTTTTTCAGACTTTTATTTCCCAATAGACCGCCAGTCTAATGGACATTACCTGATGATCCACACTCTATCACTCTATCATTGCTCACTAAGATTATTTGTGGACAAAAAAATAGTAAACATGATAAGCATAGGGTTGCCGACTTTTAAATGCAGCCTCAAGTCCCTTGCGGGAGATTTGCCGGCTCTCCTAGGATACCGGGAGAACTGCTCGAATTTCGAGAGAGAGAGTCAGATTTTGACAAGGGGAGTCGGCAACCTTGGATCAGCATTAGAAAAAGTACTGTATGTATTTTCCTTAAGTCCTTCCATTTTAGCCCAAAACAGAAAGTGAGAAGGGAACAGAAATCACTTTCCTGCAACACTTTGTAAAACACCTGTCACAGCAGACTTCCTGGTCCCAGAGCACTAGTCATCCAAGTGGAAAGCTGTCTCTGATTGTCTAGTTGTGGATCTCTGCTTGTGGCACACAGAAAAGAGCCAGGGGAGAGGATATGATCTGACCCTGTTGGTGTTCATTACATTTGGTTAACATACCTCTTCAGTAAATGCGACATTGTCAGCAATCAGAAACTGATGTTCAGTCATTTCACTCACATTCCCAAATCACCCGGCCGTTCAAACTGTGAAAAAAGATGTATACTTTCTGTTGACAGTAAACACAAACCTTAGAGGGTTCCCTGATGGATGAGAGCTGAACCAGCACGGTCTCTCCAACCCCAGGAAATAATAACAAACACTTCAATAGGCACTTTCCTAAACTTTCTTTAGCTTTTCACTTTGCTGATCTGCATGTGAATTAGAAAGCAGTCATATGTAGTCTCCATTATTCCAAAGCAACCAACCATGAAAAACATATTATTAATATCTACATAATAATAGCTAATATCTAGATTGTAACGTGTAATCTGTGACTCAAACATTCCAAACAAAAATTACAGTTTCAAGACAACAAACCAGGTTGCAACACAATTATACAATCTAACTGTATTTTTTTGTAATTGTCACATTATTTACATATATATATATATATATATACATACAGTGCTTTTTTGTCATAGAAGGCACCAGAATGGCGTTCTGGCACCTATTTTCGACAGATTTTCCAAGTTTTAAGAGTTTTAAACTTTTCGGCAGCAAAATCATTAAAACGATGAACGTGGGCTGCTTTTGTATCGAGTCTGATGCATGCGTACTTCGTCCACGCTGGTTGTGATAGCACTTCTCAGCTTGTGATTGGTCGTGTGATCATGAGTTCTGTCATTCTTTATCTTACAAAAAAGCACTGTATATAATACATATTTCTGTGTACTGTTTTACTACAGTGGAGCAATTGTATATAATAGATAGATACCTCTCTATGGGCCAGATTTACTAAACTGTGGGAATGGAAAAGTGAAGATGCTGCACATCTAATCTAGATTCTAGATGTCTTGGCAATCAGATAGTATGACCATATTATCACCATTGTCATTTTACATATGTTTCTTTTTAACAGGTTTATAGTGCCATCATATTAAGTAGCTCTTTACAATTTTAAACAGTCCTTCACATCAACCTCTACCGCATTACAGTCCAATTCCCTAACATACACATACATGCTAGAGGTCATTTTAGTTTTATGTAGGGTATATTGTGGGTCTGGGAATGGCACACACTATAAAATATGTGTGCCATGTCAAAACCCTCAATATACCCCACATGTATTACACGCATTTGAAATCCCCCATTCAAAATCCTGCGTTTGCCACTGAGAAACATAATATAAAATGTAAGACAATATACATCCAATTTAGGGATTGATATAAGGTGAAAAAGTAATTTCTACATAATCACAGCCCTTACTTCAGGTAAACAGCCCATATCAATGCTCCATCTACCCACTCTTCTTATGGTGCAGCAATTCACAACCGGGGTTCCCCGAGATGTCCCTAAGGGTTCCCGCATAGTAGCTGTGATTAGCCGGCCCAGGGAGTTCCTGTCAGGCATCCAAGTCTCTGCCTCTACTCCTTTATGCACAGGACCTGCCTTCCCAGCAGTGTCATGCGCGACTTGCCCTAAATCAGCATATGTGTTTACTGCTGAGAGTGCGTGCCCTGGAGGAGAGAAGATGCTGAAGAAGCAGGAAATAAGTAAGAATTTTGTAAACAGAAATATTTAAATGAATTGGCAAAAAGATTGGTTTCAAAGAATGTATAGGCACAGAAAGTGGGGGCATAAACAATGGATGAACACAAGGAGGGAGCAGAAAGGCTGGATGGACACAAGAAGGTGGCAGAAACAAAGAATGGGCACAGAGATAGGGGGCATAAACTATGTATGGACACAAGGATGAGGCAAAAATGCTAGTTGGACCCAAGTAGGGGCAAAATCAAAGGATGGGCACAGAGAGAGGGGACAGAAACAATAGATGGGCAGAAATGCTGAATATGCATAGAAAGAGGGGGCACAAACAATTGATGGACAAAAGGAGGTGACAGAAACATTGGATGGGCACAAGTAGGGGGCAGTAACAAAGGATGGGCACAGAAAGGGGGGCATAAACAATGCATGGAAACAAGGAAGGGGCAGCAATGCTGGATGGACACAAGTAGGGGGAAGAAACAAAGGATGGGTATATAAAGAGGGGGTAGACACAATAGATGGACACAATTAGGGGGCAGAAACAAAGGATGGGTATATAAAGAGGGGGTAGACACAATAGATGGACACAAGGAGGGTGCAGAAACGCTGGCTAGGCTCACAAAGAGGGGGTATACATGCTGAATGGGCTCACAAGCTGGTGAAGAAGAAGTACCTTTACTCTCATTACTAATTTACATATTTATATTATACCTTTTGTAACAATATTTGAATATCTTTTACCAAACCAAAAAGGTTGAGAAAGACTCAGATAAACAGCGTCAGCATATTTTCACATTAAAGCCATGTAAATCTGCACCTCTATGCAGTGCTCTCCATTTTCCAATACTATGATTCAATGATACTTTTATAGTGCTTTATTTCAATCTTATTATTCAAAAATATAATTTTTAATTTGCCATATTTTTTGTTGTTGACCGTTTGGTCGCCGATATATTCTTATTAGAAGAAGAAAAGCAGAATATTTTGGACAAACGTGAGCTTTCTCCCTTTCTTCTTCCAGTGCTGTATACATAAGTAACATGGATTTTTCTAGCACTCTCCTTAATTTAGATATTTTCTATATGCTGTAGGCCTATTTCTGAACTTGGTATTAAATAACTGTAGTAGATGATATGACTAAGCTTCACAGTTACATGCTGCTGTGACTATTACATGGACAGTCACCTAACACATAGGTCCGGATTCATAGTCACATGCTGCTGTGACTATTACATGGACAGTCACCTAACACATAGGTCCGGATTCTCAATTACATGCTGCTGTGACTATTACATGGACAGTCACCTAACATATAGGTCCGGAGACACAGTTACATGCTGCTGTGACTATTACATGGACAGTCACCTAACACATAGGTCCGGATTCACAGTTACATGCTGCTGTGACTATTACATGGACAGTCACCTAACACATAGGTCCGGATTCACAGTTACATGCTGCTGTGACTATTACATGGACAGTGACCTAACACATAGGTCCGGATTCACAGTCACATGCTGCTGTGACTATTACATGGACAGTCACCTAACATATAGGTCCAGATTCACAGTCACATGCTGCTGTGACTATTACATGGACAGTCACCTAACACATAGGTCCGGAGACACAGTTACATGCTGCTGTGACTATTACATGGACAGTCACCTAACACATAGTTTCCAAATAGAAATATTGTTTCTCAGTATATGGTTGGTAAAAATGAAAGCAAAAGTAGAGTATAGTCATTTAGCATGAGGCTTGTGTTCATTACATTTCTATCCTTTATCGTAAAGACATTTTACATTTTTTTTAAACTTTTCCTTGTACTGCTAACTTTATTCATGTTGAATTACTTCCTGCTATTTTAACCAATACTCCTCTAGTTGGTTTGTTGGGATCCGCAGGACAGGTCATAGTAGTATGCCAATTATTGTTTATGTATTTGTAGATATTGTACCTCTGAAGAGATGCTCATGCTTGAATAGCAAAGGACGATATCCTGTTGTGAATTCACAGCTAGATTGTGTTTTGCGACTTTTGTATGTTACAACTTCACTTGCAGTTTTGTGCTAGTGGAGAATTCAGGAATCTAGAAGGAAGAAAAAAGCAAGACTTGGGGGGGAATCAAAGGTTTTGGCTTGCCAGGCCATTCCCATAAAAGCTAATCCCTTGTCACACAAAGGTCATCTTTCCTTTAAAATGTGTTTATGATCCTTTTGTGCATTGTATATTGCCACAAAAGCTCTTCTGCAGGCTCAAGGATGAAGGGGCAGTTGTATGGCTCTCATGGGGGTTTATTGCCCTCACTGGCATAAGAATAGTGACAGCAGACCAAACTAGTGCCAATGTGACAAAAGCTGAACCCCAAGGGCTCGCATGAGCTGGCTTTCATGTAGCACATAAATCTTGCAGAGTTGAAATGATTAAAAAGGCTTCTCCTGGGGGCTACATCATTTGCTTTTACAATTCCCTAGGTCGCTTCATTTCCACATCCAGTGGTCCAACAGCGAGGTACCAACAAGAGGAAATAAGAGCAGTTGCATGATATGCTATAAAATGGTTGTTTATATCAGCCTGTAGCATTGACATAAAAACAGCTTACAAATGTGTTAAAAATAACTCTTCACATTTTTGCTATTATTGTTAGATGTTTATAGACAAAAAATGTAGTTTAAATTGTCCATTTTTCCAATATAAAAAAAATCAGAAATGCAAAACATATAAAGGCTCTGGCATTACACTATTATCTACAGTTTACAGAAATTCAAAGTTGCAAAGATATAAACCACTTTAGACTAACATTCATCTAAAGCTAGAAGTTTGGTTAGTGGGAAAGTAGCATATGCACACTGACCTAGCCGAACAGGAGCTGTCACTCAGCCCTCAGCCATGAAATACTGAGAAAAACCAATCAATATTGTGTAGTCACTGTAGCTCCCTGCAGCAGGCAGTATGCAGTATGCAGCAAGATACATTAATTAATTTTAATATTCTTCATCTGGACAGCAATATTGTACACTATCATATAGAAAAACATAAAAGATCAGTGACAATTAAACTGCCACCACTGACTGCAGAGGAGCAAGTAGGATATACTGTTATGCTAGTATTTAGCCCTAGGTGATACTTAATATGCATAGGCAGACTCCTATAGTGTATCAATAATATACAAAGTAAAGCTTCTTACTGTGTAGCAATACTGTCTCTCAATTTGAAAGAAAAATCGAATGCCCAACACTGAATGTCTTGTTCAGTAGTTTGATTGCCATGCATACCTGTGTAGTGCGTTAGTAAGGCACGGAGCATACAAGTTTTCCTTCAATTTCAGCCTATAATCAAGATTCTTGGCGGATTCCAATACAAAATAACCAAATTATTTTATTTAAAATAAAATAAAAAAAATAAGAAGCTGGTAATATAGCAATAATAGTTTTTTTTATATAGTGTCTTCTCTAATTTAACAATGTGTCACATATTTTACAGAAAAGATGCTGACACATTATAATAAAAACTTCATAGCTAGGTATTATATTTTGCATGAAAGCTCCAGATAAGTAGCAATATTATATAAAATGTATAAATGATATAAAACTGTATAAAGAAATATACACCAGATTCAAACCTGACTGTCATATGGATAAGGAAGCATGTGAAAGGTACACCTCTACTTTATCATTTACATTCACCCCCTCCATCAGATGTGTTTACTAGAAGTACAAAAGTCTGGATCATGTACATTCGCAATCATGAAAAGTGTCTGTTTTCCGATCCTAGTAATTATAGTCAATATATTTATTGACATGTAAAAGAGGCCAAAAAATAACAAATAAGTCTTATGGGAAGCACGGTGGCTCAGTGAGTAGCACTTGTGCCTCTCAGTGTTGTAGTCATGTGCTTGATTCCTTGACTAGGCTTTATCTGTGTGAAAGTTGTATGTTCTTCTCTCTGTGTGGGTTGGTTGTAAACTAAATTGTATGTGTTGGGGAACATAGGGCTGGATCCAGACTTAAGTGCTTGAAATTACTGTAGTTACTCCTAGGCTAATCCATGTTGATTGCAGGGGAGTCATATTTCATCTGTTGCAAACAGTATAAGAGATGAGAGGTGATGTTTCCTATCCCAAGTCTAAATAACAGTGTGATAGTAAAGCTGGTCAGTATCTGTGTGCAGTAAGCAATTCAAAGATATATCCCTGCATACAAAGAATACAATTAACTTGACTCCCCCTGAAATCAACATGGTTTAGCCCAGGAGTAACTAATTTCAAGCACTTACTTAAGTCTGGATCCAGCCCATAGAATGTACCCCCCAATAGGACAGGGACTGATGTGAATTATTCTCTGTAAAGTGGTATATAATATGATTGTGCTTTATAAAACCCTATTAATAAAAAAGAAGAATCCACTTGCTAACTCCACAAACCCCCAATGTATGTAGCAGAATAGTGTATGGCAGGGCACTTTGCACTGCTCTGGTACGAATTCTCGAATGGAGGAAATACTGACACAAGTTTTCTAAATCATAAAATCCTGACAAGTTAAAAATATTGACACATATAGACCGACACATATGAAATCCAGACAACTTAAATCCTGACACCGAAAAATACCGACATAATAATAATCTAGGACCAGATTCACACCTAAGAAGTTGATGCTTCTTAGATGTGTATAGTTAAGAATTTTACTACAGCGTATGTGTAGTTTTACTGACAACGTAAGCTAAGTAGCATTTAAGAATGAAGCTTCACTATGTGCAGTCTGTTAAGACTGCATGTAGGTATTTAAGTAAGAAGAGGCGTGCCACGGCAGCCACGTGATATGGGGGAGGGCATGCGGAAGGGATCTGGGAATGAGGAACGGGGAAACGGTTGGCTATTTTAGCTGTCTGTATTTTATGTGTAGGGGATTTTGTCGGTCGGTATAGGGAATTGATTTTTGTCGGTCATTTTACTAGTCGTCATTTTTATTGT
The DNA here is from genome assembly GCA_011038615.1 of Limnodynastes dumerilii. Classification (NCBI taxonomy): domain Eukaryota; kingdom Metazoa; phylum Chordata; class Amphibia; order Anura; family Limnodynastidae; genus Limnodynastes; species Limnodynastes dumerilii. The sequence continues at coordinate 454,561 of WWET01000569.1, read as the reverse complement.
CGCTATTTTATCCATGTAAGTATTTCTTCCATCGGGATTACTTGCATCGGAAATATGATTACCACCCTTTTGCACACATACAAGCTATCAAATAAGTTGCATATCCAGAAATGAGCTGCAAATATTTTATGTTATTTGAACTGGATAGTTCATAAATAAATAATACATTGAATTACCAGCCATCATTGCTCTTACAAAAATCTTGAGTGTTCAGCTGGTTAAGGATACTTCTATATTTTACAACCGAAAGAGTTTCTGTGGTCCAATACCCCATGTCAGCTGCTAATCCCAAACATGCTTCCAAACAAAGTTACACAAAGTGGTGGTTACTCAAATCAATTTATAGGTTAATATAGCCATAGCCTTTCATGCACCTGTCTTTATTAACCTAGAAATTGTTTTGAACAACCACCACACACAGACAAGTATTCATTTTTGATAGTAACCATTTATCCTACAAACACGTTTTTGGAGTGTGGGAGGAAACTGAAACAAACCAACACAGACACATGGAGAGCATACAAACTCCACACAGGTAAGGTCTTACTGGGAATTGAACTCATGACCTCAGCACCTTGAGGCACAAATCACAAAGCCACTGTGCTACCCAAAATATGATGTATATGGACCAATATGGGTACTCTTGCTGTTTAGCGTTAGGACCACCACAGCAGAAAAGCCTTGAAAGAGGCTGGTTGCTTATCATGCATTTGTACATGTGTGTAACTACCATTTCTGTGTGTTAGAGATAGGATGGTATAGTCTGTTACTGGTTAGTGGCAGTGTTGCTGGGGCATTTTCTTTCCTTTGTTTCTGGGGAAATTTTACAACCACCCTAGGCTTCATCATGATTGGAGACACTGTAGCAGGAAAATCTGCACCACGGGGTTCCTAAAATTAGTGTTATACTAGCTCTAGCCTAATCAGCATAAAAACTGGATTCCCTTAAGAGATTAAGTCCATAATGATAAATTGGTTCCAAGCCCAATTGAGTCAATAAAGATAAATGGGTTCCCAGTTATAAGGTACCCCTGACGTTATAAGTGTGGATAATAGTACTATAATTTACCATAACAAAACTAACAAAAAAAGCATGGTTTGCCCATGGTTCACTACAGGTGCCTGCATACATGATAATAATCCAGTCATCTGTTTTTAAAGGGAACCAATTTTGAATGTACAGAGAAAATGAAAATACTCACCTGAATCTAGTTCTACAATGACAGGATCAAAAATTACTATAGAATAATATAATAAAATATGGAAGTTAGTTTGCATGATATAAGTTAAATCCAAAATAAATCAGCTAATGATCCAAAGTAAGTAAAATTAATTGGAAACCAGCCTTGACTCAGTAGGTACAAAAACTGAAACTTTTGTAAATAGACATTTAGACACAGTCAGAGCTATAGCTAGAAACAATGGGCCGGATTCAGAGCTCCGGCCGCAATTTTGTAACGTAATCTACGTTACTTCTTGCAACGTAGATTGCGTACATGCAGTTTTAAAGACCGCGTGTACGCAATCTATGTTGCATGAAGTAACGTAAATTAGATTCCAAACCGGCCTCAATTGCATTGCGGCCGGAGCTCTAAATCCGGCCCACTATCCACAATCCTCTCCCTAATCCTTACCCTAACCCTCCCATTCTATTACCCTAATCCTAACCCTCCCTTCCTCGCAGCCTAACCCTAGTCTCTTTTCCTC
>WWET01000569.1:424184-446269 GCA_011038615.1 Limnodynastes dumerilii | reverse complement strand
ATAACATTTATAATAACAAATGGGTAGTTCTGAGGAGCTCAGTGACTTCAGGCCTGGTACTGTGATAGGATGCCACCTTTCTAGTCACCCCTGCTGGATATTCCACAGTCACCTGTAAGAGATATTATTAGAAAGTGGAAACGTTTAGGAGCAACAGCAACTCAGCTGTGAAGCGGAAGACCACGCAAAATCACAGAGCAGAGACAATGACTGCTGAGGCGCATTGTGCGTAATGGTCACCAATGCTCTGCTGATTCCATAGCTAAAGAGTTCCGAATTTCCACTGGCATTAATGTAAGCACAAAAACTGTGGGGCAGGAGCTTAACAGAATGGGTTTCCATACCGAGCAGTTGCATTCAAGCCTCATATCAGCAAGTCCAATGCCAAGCGTCAGATGGAGTGGTGTAAAGCACAGTGACTCTGGATTGTGGAGCAGTGGAAACGTGTTCTGTGGAATGATGAATCTCGCTTCTCTATTTGGCAGTCAGATGGGCGAGTCTGGGTTTGGCAGATGCTGGGAAACATTACCTGTCTGATTGCATTATGCTAACTGTGAAGTTTGGTGGAGGAGGGGTAATGGTATGAGGCTGTATTTCACAGTTTGGGCTAGGCCCCTAATCTCCAGTGAAGGGAAATCTTAATGCTACAGCAAGTCATTTTGGACAATGCTATAATTCCAATTTTGTGGCAACAGTGTGGGGAAGGCCCTTTTCTATTCCAACATGACTGTGTCCCAGTGCACAAAGCAAGGACTATAAAGAAATGATTTGATGAGTATGGTGTGGAAGAACTTGACTGGCCCCCTCGAGCACCTTTGGGATGAATTGGAACGTAGACTGCAAGCCAGGCCTCTTTGTCCAACATCAGTGCCTGACCTCATAAATGCTCTACAAATTCCCACAGAAACACTCCAAAATCTTGTGGAAAGCCTTCCAAGGGGAGTGGAAGCTGTTATAGCTGCAAAAGGGAAACCAACTCCATGTTAATATATATGTATTTGAATACAATGTCATTACAGTCCTGGGACCAGATTCAGAGTTTGAAAATAACAGAGGAAGGTTACAGCTGGGGAAACTATGTTGATTTCAGGGGAGTCTAATTATAGTTGAAAGATGATGTTTCCCAGTCCAAGTCTAAATATCAATGTAAAAGTCAGTATCTGTATTCAAATGTAGCAAAAAAAATTTAAGTGAAAAACCTGAAGAAACTTCAGTATAAAAAAAGACAACATATTTTTAAGGATTTATTTTAATTATTATATATTGAGTCACAAAGACGTGTTATATACTGTAGAAATGAATGATGACTTGATCAAAGCCTTGGCCTGCGCCCATTGCGCCAGCTAAAAAACCCTGAGGCATATATTGTTGCATTAACTACATTATATTTATATTTTTCCATTTTAAACTTTTTTTCTACAATTTAATTATTACGAATAATTCTACAGAGACAAGCAATTCAATAACTCTGGAATAATCTCTTATATTCATAGGTTTAAACATATTGAATCCTCACTTATGATTTCACCCTTGTTTCTGTGTGTTTGTATCACATTTTGCTCAAAATGAAAATAAAATAATAGAGCTTTTACCTATATTTATTTTATATTTCTTGATACTGTTTCAAATCAAAATCTTTGTTTGTAGGTGGATACGTTTCTAAATAATTTTCCTGCTTTTATCCACTTACCTGTAGATGTAGGGTGACATTTACATAGTGTACACCCCAACAACACACCACAAGGAAATACACAATTAAATATGTTAAAATTGGATGTTGTGCTTCTCCAGGAGACCCATGGGTGCGCCTTGTAGAACATGGCACTTGCGATACTTTGGATAGGTTCATGTATATTAAAAGCAGGTTAGGTTTAGAAGAAGACATCATTAAAGAAGAGGCCATATACTTTAATACATTACTTTGTAACAACAAATCACTTGGAATTGATAGTCAGTCATCTGAAATGTAATGTCTGGATCTTGTGAATGCACATTCAGTACAGAGACTGTAATACATATATGTAGGAATGAGTTTTATTGTTTACTGCAGGATTTAAAATAGATTTAGAGCTGGTCAAGTGTGTGTGTACAGTCCAATATTTAGCGGTCAGAGTGTGTGTCACCACCATCATCTTGGTGACTGGTAATTACATCTGTAAACCAGTCCAGGAAGCTACTCTGAGTGGCTGTTTGTGTATAGACAGTATATGCATATGGAGTGAATGACAATGTATTAATGCAGATCAAGAAAAGATGAAGGTCACGAATCAGCAAGTTTTGTACTTGTCAACTTTTATGCACATTTTCAGGAATGTTTAAATGTTTCAGGTGAGACAAAAGTAATTGCTTGGAGTCGAATTGAGTGGGGAGTAATGTGAGTAGGAAAGTAATGTGTGTTGGTGAAAATTTGTATTTTTGTAGAACTATCTTATATTGCAGCAGATTCTGTAAAATACAACCACTCAAGAGGAACATTTTAGGAGTCTCATCACTAAATGAAATAAGATTGTCCATCTATAAGATTGCTTAAAGACTTTACATTTACATAACCAATGGGGGAGATAATGAGTGGATGTAAAATATTTGCAGGCCAGTATAACAAATAAGCAGTGAGTTTGAGAATTAGGTCCATATTTTGGAATCACCAGACACTTAACCTTCTCTGCAATGTGTTGCTGTTACTGGATTGGAAAACCCCCCAAAGGGAACTATGTTTCGATACTGTATGTTCTCAGTTGGGGTCTAAAATTTGTGGCCCTCTTCCGGACTCTGTAGTGGACTGGTTGCCTTTCCTATGTACCAATCTGTAGAGTATGGAGCTGTATGGCTAGTTCCTGTCCACTCCCCCCTTTTTCTTTTTCCCTTTTACTTGTTATCTGTGTACTTCAATATTTAAATCTACATGTGACAACTTGGTTCATATTATCTAAAACTTATCCTTAGCTGATATTAACATAGGGCCCAGGCTTCTCTGTGACCACTGGACTTATTTCCCTTGCGAGTCTCGGCCACCGCGGGACTTCATTTCTAGCCATAGTCCCACTCGGAGGACACAGGTAAGGTAAAAAAACCTGGGGGGAGTCTGGAGCCTGGAGACACATGGTGGGAGTACTGGGGGGAGGTGCTGGAGGCCCATGATGGGCGTACTGGGAGTAAATGGGTAATGTCAGTCTCTTATTTTGCCAGGGGGCGCTGAACCCATAAATACACCCCTGCTTAGATCATATTAATCCCTGGATAGAAGCAAGATTTGCATTCATTACATTGTCAAAATGTTAACATTTATTGGTTATACCAGTAACAAAAAATCATTATATTCTAAATAGTATGTAAACATAGCTTGAAAATAGCATATTTTATCATGACTTACTGGGCACCTAAGTAGGTGTCTTTGATGATCATGAAGGTTTGGATTTCTTAAATTGTTGTGTACGAACTTTACTTTTTCTGGTTATACAAGATTTTTTCAAATCATTTATGTTAGGCCTGGTTAGAGAAAGACTGTGGCAAATTTCATTACACTCTTTATGTTGAATACTGAAGAACATGTGTATTCCAGTAGTTCCAAAATTTAGACATATTGGTGTATCTTTAACCGAATGGATCTGTGGGTCAGTGAGGTAAATGATTGCTTCTCCTTTATCACTTCCTGTCACCCAACCTGTAAGAGTGCATACAATTTGTAAATATTAAGGACATGAAATGGATTGATGTTTGGCAATGCATATCAGGATTATTTTATATTAACTTCACAAAAGGGGAATGAATTATCCCCCAAACATTTAAAATTAATTACTTGCCTACTTTTATTATTATTATCATTATCTTTCATTTATAAGGCGCACACAAGGTGTTTTCAGCGCTGTACAAAATACAACAAAATACAGTACAGAAATCCAGGACAGGGATGGACAGCATAGTACATAATAAAATACAATATAATTATAAAAATACCACAAAAATACAATAAAGTGAAGCTTGAACCAAGAGATTTCAAGTAGCATTAGGGTATACTCTGAAGAGGCTTTTTTACTCTCTGTTAAAAAGATCATTTTTACAGTGGCAATTCTAAAAAATGTGTAGTGGATTTATATCCAAGGAAACATCCCATTAGGCATATACACTGTTGGAAACAGGAGCGCTCCGTTATGTCTTAAGTGTTGTTATTTTTTTTTCTTTTTGGAACAGTAAAAAAAATTACATCAAAGTCATTAAATAAAACGGAGGGTTCAAAAAATTTAAGTTGCTCAGATCAATTTTTAGGTAAATGCAAACAGGTGCATGAAAGGCCGGGTGGCAATCTGCTAGCAACAGAAACACAGGAAAGGAAATGCCCCATCAACACTACCATTACCAGTAAGAGACTATACCGTTCTATCTGTAAAATAAAATGCAGAGAGGTCCGTTACACACAGTTGCAAATATATGATAAGCCACCAGCCAAACTCTAACAATGTGAGTCCCAATGGGTCATATGAACTTCATGGAATAGTAATTTCTTTGTATTTTTTGACAAATTTTATCTGCTATTCCTTGGCTGGCACCAAAAATATATATAAATTTATTTATTTATTTATTCATTAATTCATTCACTCATACAAAGCATCCTTTTCTAATAAGGACATTGTGTTACAGCTGCCGTGTAACAGCAAGCTGTATGTTCCGGCTCCCACCCCATTCTGACCGCTTACATGAGTCCCGCGGCGCGTCTAGGGATTCCCCAGCCGATGGCTCTCGTAGCTACAGCGTCCCTGGTTACTCCATGTGCGTGCCGTCCTATCCTTTGACGCGCGTTCTTTCCTGCTGCTCATTCTGGGAGGCTGATTCTGGCTATCCAATCACAGGGCAGCAGTCACTATATTAGACCCCTTATGTCATCAATCTGTGCCGGTTATAGTTTCTGCCTTGCCAGTTCTGTGACCTCATTCCTTGATTTAACCTTGCCTCAGTATCCTTCTGTATCCATTCCCAGGTTCTCCCCCTTACTGTGTACTCTTCCCCAGTCTCTCCTTATGACCCTGGAGTGTATGTTTGTGTTACTTCCTCGGAAGTCCCGCCTGATGAGTGTGTGTGTGCAAGCCCTAGTACATCTTGTTCAGTCCCTTGACTCATCTCTCATCCGCCGTGCTTGGTTTGGTTTCATGTCGTTTGTTTTAGACCGGCCCCTTCCGATCTGGTCTGCATCCCGCTTCCTCATCTTTACTTCTTAACTCTATTCGGTATCCACCTCAGGTTTCCTTTCTTTCTTCCATGAGTCTGGTTCAAAAGAGCACGACCTGTTATTAGGGTGCAGCCAAATCCATCCCCACCTTCAGGGGCCCTGGAACTCTATTCGGTATCCACCTCGGGTTTCCTTTCTTTCTTCCACGAGTCTGGTTCACAGAACCATGCCTTGTTATTGGTGCGCGGCCAAATCCATCCCCACCTTCAGGGGCCTGGTGAAAACCACCTGATAGCACAATGCCCGTGCTCTGGAAGCCGACTTTGTTACACCACTTCTATCCTACGGCCACTCCGGTTCTCTTACCAGGTAATTCTGGAGTGCCATGTTCTTCTCTCTTCTATCCTGCGGCCACACCGGTTCTCAATCCACGTAATCCCGGTGTGCCATAACACATTGGGCCTGATGCAGACCTACACTCGGGTGCTTTTTTACGATGGTCGTAAGCGTAAAAACGGACATTTGTACTTACTGCGTTGTTACGCTCATGTTACGCTACGAAAGTCTGAGCATATGGGCCTTGAGCGTACCAGCTTTGTTACTACGCTCAAGGGGGCATGCCTGCCATATGAAAGCCGTAATTACGCACCGAGGGCGGGGTGAGCCATTTAAATTGTACAGTATGGGCGTGCTAAGCTTCGTAACTACGCAAGGAGCTTTACGATGGCCGCGGCTACACGTGGAAAAGTTAGGGTGGGGTTTGCTCAGCGTAAAACGGCAAAAGTAAGTATGAACAGGGGGAGTGTCTAGGGGAGTGCATCGGAGGTATGCTGGCGTAAATACGTACACAAGCGTTTCATGATCGTAGGTCTGGATCAGGCCCATTTTCAGTAACAGTGCGCTCAACTGATGAAGGCCAGAAGAATTGCACTCTTAAGACATATAAATGTCAGATCAGATATATAATGACAACCCACAATGCTTTTGCGAGGATATTCTTGGGACAGATGTGTCAAAACTGCAGCCTTCTGGCAAATCACAGTTTTAAGTCCACAGAAGAAAAAAATTACGCTTTCACAGAAATACACACCTACTGTGAAACAAGGGCTGACTGGCAAATTTTAGCCTGGGGGGCAATCTCACAGAAGTGGCCCATAACTAATGGCCTGTTCTTAAAGGGTGGTTTTCAGTAAATCACTGGAGCACTTTAGGTGTAACGTTATTACACTGGTGATCCAGTGTATAGGCGGCTGCACCACCATCAGGAGTTTTATAATCTTTATAAGTATCCTGCCATTAATATGGGGTTATATCAGAGAATGTATGGCCTGACTATCGCTTTGTACAGCCAACTAAGGTGTCAAATTATATACCTCAGGTAACATTAATCACACAATCTAACATTAATTAAGTCACCTTGACACAGCTCTCATCGAAACGCGTTTTGGCAAGCAGTAGCAGGTGTGAGCAGATCTCTTCCTGTAACCACCCCTCTCCAAATCATTGCTTCCCAGCACCACAAGCCAGTAAGACCGCACCAATTTTGGCTAGGTACAACAAGGTGCTCCCTTGGGAGCAAAGTTCCACTGTGAAGTGGTTTTTACATTTTTTTGTGTTATTTTTTTTTTTGTGAATAGGATCTGTTTAGGACACTTTGGGATAGCCATCCTATCAATATTGGTGCCCTTGATGGTCTATGTGGTGCTTGGTGTTTCTATAATATACAACCATGGGAATTAATGTTTTTGAACAGGTAGATTAAGTTTAATTGGTAGATTTTGATATGTTTTTTTGGAGTTTATAGGGGTATAGTCTTGGTTACAGAGAGGTGATCTTACACGCACATCTGTACTTTTAAATATTGATATACATATGTGGTGATATGATGTATATTGCATATGATCCTTTTTATCTCATTTTTGTCACAAATGTTTGCTGGTGTATACTATATATTATAGATTTTAATCTGATATGAATTAAAGGTTATATTTTATCCGCTATAGTGTGCATCTAAAATGTGGCCCTTTTTCTAAGGTTCCTCTTTGGACTTCAGCTTTTTCCTTTTATAGTTAATTTGTACCTAATTCTCACTTGTGATTAATTAGTAGTAGCTTTCCTCTCTGTGTGATTTGTCTGCCTTTGTCTAACGCATTAAGTAACACAATGTAACATATTTAGTAAGTCACACAATGTAACATATTTAGTAAGTCACTGTTACAGCTGCCGTCTAATGGCAAACTGTACGCGCCGGCTTCCATTCCCGCTGCTAGTGCTTACCTCGGCTCCGGCGCGCGTCTGGGGATTCCCCTTCCGACAGTCTCCCTGGTCACAGCGTCCTTAGTTACCCACGTGGTGCCGCTTCTGCTAGCCGCGCGCTCTGCTATTATTATGCCTTCGGGTGCTGATCACTTCCTGGTTGGGAGGCTGAGGCTGCTGTCCAATCCCTATTCAGCAGTAAGTATTTAGGTGCTCTCAGCACTTACTCCTGCGCCGGTTATAGAGTCTGTGTACTCAGTTCTGTGACCTGCTATACTTGTGTGCCTAGTGCTTCTTGCCTAGTGATCTGACCGTTGCCTGACCCACTTACCTGCCTTTGATCCTGCCTTGTGCCCCTTATGTTTCATTCCCCATTACTCTCCCTACCTTGTACTTACCTTACCTTCATTACCCGTACTTACCTGAATGCCAGTGTTTGTTTCTCTTAGGAGATTCCTTGAGCGTTAGAGTGTGCATCAGCCCTAGTCTCTCTGGTTAGTCCCGTGTTCAACTTCTGTCCTCAGTGCCACGTCTTCTTGTTTCCCGTTGGTTCGTCACCGGTGGGTCCCTTCCCACTGGTTCTGCTCCCACTATATTTCTTTGGTTGTCGTCTGCTGTTGGGGTTCACCGTCGGGTGTCTATCCTTTCCATCTCTCGCGAGTCCAAGTTCAACGGGGAAGGACCATGCCTTTTTTCTTGAGGTGTTGGACCCTCTTGTGTTCAGAAGCTGCAGCTGATTTAATAGCACTTTTAGAAGGTTTTTTTTAATTATTTCCACAGGTAATAGTGAGAGAGAACGCTCCTTGGCCATATCTGTCATAGAGGGGGACAATGTTTGACTACGACGAGGTTCCTCAGCGTCAGCCTGGGGGCTATGTTGTGGGTTATGGCTAGGAGACAAAGGGGAGGAAGATGAGGGTGGAGTGGGTCCTGACTTAGTAGCAGTTGTTTTTGTTTTCCTCACTTTGAGAGAATCAAGCTGAGCAGAAGCTTTAGTGGTGCCCGATCTGCTGTAATATTTATGCATGCCACAATGTAGCTTTCAAAAACCCCCCTCCCACTAAATAGTTTAGTAAATAAGAAAAGATAAATAATCCTTTTGGATAGCGCTGTGTGTGCTAAAAGAACACAAATTAAAAATGGACTAAACTAAGAGAAGGGGCAAGGTGTGCATAGATTCAAAAGCCCTTATGTGTCTCTATCTTTTCACAAAACTCAGTTGAAGTCACCATGTAAAAAACAGAGAAAAGGAAATGGTTAAGATCATAATTTAATTAAACATAAATAACATCAAAAAATCACAATGAGGTTAAAAAACCTATAATGAGCTCAACAATAAAACACAGAGTCCATACCCGTTGGTACCCGATGGAAGACGTGGTTCAAAACCCGATGCTTGGATGTAAATACCCTGGAACCGTCCTAGATGGGAAACATCAGAGGGGAACTGAAGGATGAAGCCGCCGAGACGAAGTCACTGGATCAACGGGCTGACGTGTTTCGAGGGGGTCGCCTCTTTTTCAAAGTGGTCGACCCCCTCGAAACGTGTCAGACCGGTGATCCAGTGAGTCCACAGCACAGCACTTCATTCTGACGGCTTCATGCTTCAGTTCCCCTCTGATGTTTCCCATCTAGGACGGTTCCAGGGTATTTACATCCAAGCATCGGGTTTTGAACCACGTCTTCCATCGGGTACCAACGGGTATGGACTCTGTGTTTTATTGTTGGGCTCATTATAGGTTTTTTAACCTCATTGTGATTTTATGATGTTATTTATGTTTAATTAAATTATGATTTAATTTAGACCGCATATACGCAATCTACGTATCGAAACGATACGCAGATTATGTACAATAGCTACTACGCATGCGCAGTAGCTATTGTTCATTGAATTACGTCCGTCTATGGAAGACGGACGTAGTTCTGGATCTGCCCCAATATTTAGTAAGTCGCACAATGTAACATTAATTAGGTTGCACTACCCCTCTCACACTGCCCATACCATCTGTCCCGCTTCCCATCCTATTTATCACTATCACACTGCCATACTAGCAATCACACTGCCCATACCATCAATCCCGCTGCCTATTCCATTGATCACTTTCATGCTCTCACACTGCTCATACCATCTCACTGCCCATACTGTCTCACAGCACATACTATCACTCTGCCCATACCTTCTCATGCCCATATTATTACATTGTCCATACTATCACATTACCCATACTATCATTCATACAGTGCTAACACTATCACTCACGCAGTGCCCATACTATGACTCACACAGCACCCATACTATCATCGCACAGTGCCCATACTATTACTCACACACTGTCCTTTCTGTTCTTTCTTACCTTTAGATTACTTCTATTCTTTTCTTTAAACTTCTTTTCTGCATGTTTTTCCTGTCTTCTGCACTCCTCTCCTTTCTTCATGTCCTCTCTGCTTGTGTGGGGCTTGACGTCTGGGACGTCATCATGCCCAGCACCCTGTTGCAGAGGCTAGGGCACTGCATAAAGTTCACAGTGCCCTAATTTTGCTGTTTAAAAGATCCAGAGCGGCAATGGACCAGATGGGGACTTAAATCCCCGTTCTGGTCGGGCTTGAGGCAGGAGAGGCGCAGCCATAAAATTGCTGATGGTGGGGAGGCCCAGAGACACACATCACTCTTACCCCTGACACAGCCCTCCTCTGCTGTGAAACACGGAGGTGGCTCAGTTATGTGTTGATGCTGATTTGCTGCTTCTGATATGGGGTGTCTTGAATAGGTGTAAGGCACAATGAAATCTCAAGACTATCAAGGCATTTTGGTGCAAATATAGGTCCTCAAAAAGGATAAGGGCCCAAGAACACACAGCTAAAAGCACCCAAGAACCCCATGAATGGTTAGGAAAAAAAACTATGAGCACTGATCTGAATTCTTAACAGCTGGAGGTGGCACCCATCAAACCTAAAACATTTCAAATATTCCGTTGCAGCAAAATGTATATAAGAAAAGAACAAGGGCACAGCGCTCTAAAAATATATGTTTTCTGTTTAGGAAAATAGCTAATATGTGTGTATAGTTATAATTTTATAAATATACTACATATTATATATTTCTCACAATACCAAGTTTGGCTTCAATAATCTGTAAGAGAACGGCACTTTAACTATAAAATTAGTATCAATTTATTTCACAATACAATTTAAAATATCATAAGAATGTATACAATATACAATATATATGTAGACACAATGACCGTTGTTATAAGTGTATATGCAGAGATTAATTTCTATTAAATATGGAATAAACAATGATGGATTACTTTGGTTAGTTTCAAGTCAATTTAGAAAAAAATGTGGAAACCAAGAAATAAAATGTGGCCATGGCTATGTGTTATTTATAGGTGGGCATAAGGCCCAAAATCTCCATAGATTTTTATTTTGGGCCAACGATATGCTATACACTCCATTCTGAATAAGTATCTGTAAAACAGGGATCAAAACAGAGGTTGTAACTTAAAACACTCAACTTTAATACACATTCATGTCAAAATAACTTTTCCTTTTTCTGGGATATAAAAATGATAAATAAAGAGAACTGGTCACAGTAGGCTAAGTGATATACTAGTATTAACAAATGGACACTCTTCCTGTGTCTTACTTGAAGGTGAAAGTGCTTGTAAAATATCAAAAATACTGAAAGCATAATGAAGCTTCCAAATTTAGCTGCACACTAAGGGCCATATTCATAACTAAGACTGTACAGAATCTATGGGCCCGATCCTCAGTTATGCGCATGTGCAAAACCTTTCTACGATGTCCTAGCGCCAGCTGTTACGTAGAAGGGGCTGTCCCCGGTTTTTTACGACAATCGTATCTCCGCTATGAAGGTGGAGATTGACATGTAAATGAGGGGATGGGGCGGGGGGAGCCCCGATACAACCAGGTATGCGGCCGCAAGGCATGCATGTTTTTAAGAATGGATATACTGCACATGCCCAGAACTCAAAAATACGCACGGAAACCATGCAGTCCCCGGTCAGAAACTTTGATTTCCAAAATAGGGACATCCGAAAGTTCCTTTTCGGATTTCCCTATTTCGAATACTGCCAAGTTTAAATTTTTATTCCAGAATGGGCGAGTATGCCGATCGGCATACTCACCCATTCTCGTTCGTAAATATCGCTGCTGCCGCCAATATCGCTGCCGCCGATGTCGCTCCGCCGTCGATATCGCCGGACCGAGGGAAGGTGCGTAACCTCTCCAGGGTGCGGGGAAGGGAGGGTTACGGTCAGGCTGCAGGGGAGGAAGGGTTAGGGCCAGGCTGCTGGAGATGGTGGGTTATGGTCAGGCTGCCAGGAAAGGAGGGTTAGGGTAGTGAGAGGGGAGGGTTAGGGTTAGAATTAGGGGAAGGAGTGGGGGGACTATTTTTTAATTACTTTTCGAAAGCTCGGTGCTCCGTGGATTGATTGCTATGCCTCTTTAAGGCATACGCAATCGACATTCCAGGCAGTTCGATACTTGCTGGGAGGAAACGACAATATCGAAATAGGGCTGTCCTAAGCGGAGACCCACACCTGATTCACATACACAGGCGGCTGACTTAAAACTGATTCATGCTTTGGTACAGAATAAGTCCCACATGTGTGGTTAGAGGGGCAAATGTAAATGAGTAAAACACAGGCTACTAAAGTATGGGCGTTTCTTTTAAAGATAGGACTGATTCACAAGTAAGAGTGTCTTGCATAAGCTTAAATATGCATGGAAAAAGATAAGGTTGCCCTCAACCACTCTTAAGTTGATTTACGTATAGTTTTTGGTAGCTGTGTCTTTCCTTTATGTTTTTAGTTTGTTAACAAGTTTTCCAGTATAAAAAACATTTTTGTATGCAATATATTCATTTTTTTTTTTAATAAAATTTTAAAAATAAAAGTTTATAAAAACAAACAAGTTCGAACTTGAAAAGTAAAAGAATTAATTAGATTAAAACAAAATAAAAAAATTTAAAATGTAAAAATAAATAAGAAAAACACACAAAATAGAGGTAGATCATTTGTCCAAGGCACATTAAGGGTTAAACATCCAATGCGACAAGTTAAAATTAGTATTAAAACAAATGAAACAAATATTTGTTAGATAATAGATTATATATTAATATAATGATGTTTTGATAGAAAAACAAGTGCGTTCAGTTGCAAATAAGTGAATTCTAATTAACTTTATGAACCTAATAGCCTCAATGTGTTTCACATTAAGGAAAACATCCGCATTTAAATCTAGGCACTTAGAGAACCGTCCGTACTTAGCAGTCTCGAAACTGGGGGTGTGGTTAACTAGATTCTTTACTATCTCAAAATCACTCAAGTGGATCTCATCCATGTGTATATTTAGGTACATTCGCAATTTCACTCTTAAGTCTGAAACAGGTCCTAAGCTCTTTCTTACGCTGGTTTACTTCAAACTCCTACCTGGCCTCATCTGGGCAGGCTATAATAAGCAGGTTATAATAAAAGTTCTACACAGAATTTAAGCTAAAAATGAATGAAAGCCATATTATTGTATTGTAACAACGTACGATTGCTATATTAAATATTGGTGGTAAAATCAGTTTTGCAATCTCTTTGATTATACACTCCATAATGGGAGAATAATAACATGGGGCACAATCTGTATAGGTTTCATCTCAAAACACAAAGAAAGAGGTTTCATAACTTACCCTGTAAATCAACCACAATGTCAGAAAAATTTGAAAATTCATAAGCAAAATGGCCAAATGCCAGCCCGTACTTTGTAGCTTCATACTGCATTCTAACAGATTTAGTGTTATTTGTAAGTTTTACAAACTCTCCAAGAATGTAAGGCTCCACGCTCACACATCCAGTAATTTTTCTTTCTTCCATAATCTGAAACAATTAACAGGTAAATAAAAATAAAACACAATTTGTCACTATTGTCGGGGGGGTTTGGGGGGGGCATTACAAATAAATGTTCCTATCAACTGACATATCTACCTATCTTAGCGACAATGGGCTGGATCCAGAACTACGTCCGTCTTCCATAGACGGGCGTAATTCAATAAACAGTAGCTACTGTGCATGCGTAGTAGCTATTGTACGTAATCTGCGCATCGTTTCGATACGTAGATTGCGTATATGCTGTCTTTTATCGAAACGATACGCAGGTTACGTACAATAGCTACTACGCATGTGCAGTAGCTACTGTTTATTGAACTACGTCCGTCTATGGAAGACGGACGTAGTTCTGGATCCGGCCTAATGAATGAAAATTATATTGGTTTATTATAGATATCATAATTAGTAAATACTATGTTATGAAGGAATTGTCCTTGTTTTGCCTTTGACTAGTAGGTACCAGATTACAATGACAAATATGTTTTTTTTTCTCACTTTAATTAATTAATTAAATTAATTAAAATCGGAAGTGACGGCAGATAAGAGCCACATGGCCCATCCAGTCTGCACATCAGAGGTTCTATAGAGAAAACTGTGAAATATATTTGGCAGCAGAAAAATCAAGCATGTAAAAATGCTTCACAATTATAAGTATTATATTGCCAACGCACCACATTTACCTGGATTAGAAAACCATGTAACTAGTTCACCTTTATGTGATCTGGGATACCGTCCATGACTCCTGACACCATACCTATACTGCACTGTCTATTTACTATTTACTTATTCATTCTAAATGCGCTCACTGTCTACTTTGAATACTGGGTGCTCTTACCAAAAGAACAGCAGAAGGGATGTAAAATATCTGAGTGGGTATGTTCAACTCATACAGTCTTTTGTTGAATTCGGTCACATAGTATTGAGCAGTCATCTGACGCTCAACATCCACGAAATGAAACAACAATTCCTTTGGCGATTTATAGGCTTTTCCAACATATCTACACAAAAAATACAGAGTTAATACATGCTTAAAGTGCTGAACAGGGCAAAGTCAGACGTACACCAAAGCAATAGGTGCCAAGAATATACTGTCTAACAAAGCAAATAATGTTGTTGGCGGCTATATAAATTATTATATATTATAGTGCTTCTTTTAGAAGTGTATTTACATTCTTGATTTAATATGAACTTATTTGATATTGGCTTTGGATTGTGGTGATTGTCTTTTATCTGGTCTTTGAGGGCAGAGGGGAACTGCTATGTTTTGCTGTATAACTGTTTAGAGATTCAGAACCAGATCCTACCTTATGATTTCTAGTTGTGCATTCTGCACTATGCTAAATTTAGAGCCTTTGCCAGCTACTGACAAAGGGCTGGATCCTGACCTACACGTGCCTTACCGACGCACAAGGTCATTCCGGCCGATTGCTTAGCGGGGAGTGCTAAAGGTAGTAAATCTAAACATTTACGTGTCCAGATTCCAACCTTAACTTTTACGACCAGGTCTGTGGGCTTATGGGTGCATACCTGGTCATAACAGGGCTTCCCCTGCCCCGTCCCCTCATTTACATGTGTATCTCCGCCTTTGCGGCCGTTGTAAGCTAGGGGACAGCCCCTTTTCCATAGCAGCCGGCGTATGTAACATACATTACGTATGTCGACCCTTACGACAACGTAGGAAGGTTCTGCACATGTGCACAACCTTCAAGACAGGGAATTACATACGAGCCGTACGTAATTTCCCCTGTCGTACGGAACCAAGGATTGGACCCATAGATTCAGTACATTCTTAGCTGTGAATATGGCCCTTAGTGTGGAGCTAAATTTGGAAGCCTCATTATGCTTTCAGTATTCTTGCTATTTTACAAGCACTTTCACCTGCAAGTAAGACACAGGAGGAGTGTCCATGTTTTACTACTAGTATATCCCTTGTTGCATTTACAAGTGGGAGTGACTTAATATTGCAATGTGCAGTATAAGCGTGTCAACAGTCTTCCTACCGTTCATAAGCTAGGCAATGGTTATAGTAAATCTGTCCATGCAAGAGAAGTGGTTAACTATGCGGTTGCTGGAATGCGTGGGCATAGAGGGCTCACGATTGAAGAGATGTATGCAAACATTGGGAACTTCTAGCATCTCACTCAAAATGTGGGATGAAGTTCATAGTTCACTTATTGCATCATATACCATGTGAAGACGCATCATAAATTATATCATGGAATTGAGATGTTATAATGTAACTGGAATTTAGATGTTTTATTATTAAATAAGGAGAAGAAGCTACCTCCCCAGAGTCTCGTCTTGGTGTAGAAAGGAGATCCAGAAAGCTATTCTGTGTTTCCCCTCACTTTTAACTTTTCCATATAAATTTCCTCCAAAGTGAACAATTGTTTCCTGGGCAGTCCACAGCTCAGAGTGTTTGGAAAATTTCAGAAGTAGAGCATCTATATACAATGACAATTTAGATATGTTTTTTACAACCAAGCACAACAGTCACATGAGAGATATCTTGTGATAATTCTTACATTTTAATTCTGAATACAACAATTTCTAAAATTCTAAATCTGACACTTATGCTTATTTGGAGAATAAATCAATTACTAAGTAGCTAGTAAATTTATTTTCCAAGCCTAGAGACTATAATGTGAAGACCTGTGTTTATAAACCATAAAAAAATAATGCTCCAGTGAAGGAAAAAATATGAAACCCATTTAACAAAACTAAAAACTACAAACCTCTGTTTTGCATGGCATACTCACAATTCTATTTAAGATATAACATACATAATTGGGATGATCCAGATTTTGGAGCAGCACAAAATAGAGCAAATCTACACCTCAATATGTTAGCTAGCGTAAAAATGATATTTAATTAAATATGTAAACTTATAATCACATGTGCATAATATACTTGTAACGTTTGCCCCCCAAAAAAATATAAATCCACTTTGCTTCGATATTAAGTTAAAAAAAAAAATTATTTATGTATATATATATTTCTTTGTATAGTTACATATATATAACTTACTGTTTGTCTTGCGTGAATGTTTGAACTTAAATACTCCAGTACATTTCATTCTCTCCAGTAGCCATGTATGACTTACACCTGAAAGAAGCTTTTCATAATCTGTGACATCTAATGAACGAGCTTCATGCATCTGATCTGTACTCTCTGGTCGCAGAATAACAAAGGAGTTCATACTTGAATTAGGTGAAGATGAATTTGGATTTGATTCACTAAGGCTTCTTTGACTTAAATTGCTCCAAGAGCTAGAGCCATGGCTGCTACTCAAGCCTAGAAAATATAAATCATCTTCTTTCTCTGTGCTTGGTCCCTTAATGTCCTTTGCTTTGGTACTGATATTTCCAGAAGAAGTTAATATATTAACACTACTAGTCAGTTCTTCTACACAACTTTTTTCAAATGAACTGCTAATTGACCATTGCTGGTTGAGGAACTGCTTTTCCAAACTGTCTTCTCTGGGAATAGACTTGCCAACTGAAGTATTATGGCTAATTACAGGTGCAGAACAGGATGGGAGTATAGAGACTGCAGCATCATTTTTACCACTGTCAAGTAAAATTTGTCCTGCTGCATCATTTATATCATCAGTAGCATCGTCGGTATCACCTTCAACATCAATTCCATGGAATAACCTTTGTTCTAAAATACCACTTGAATGTCCTGAAGGTACTGCTATATGGCCATGTTTTTCAATGTCTACATCCTCAGTAGCATCTTTTGTTTCACCATCAACATCAATTCCATAAAACAATCTTTGTCCTGCAATGTCACTTGAATGATTTGGAGGCCTTGATTTATTCAGAAGTTTTTCCATTTCTACATCTTCTGTAGCATCTTTTGTGTCATCCTCTACATCAATTCCATGAAATAATCTTTGTCCTACAATGCCACTTGAAGAACCTAGAGGTCTTGATATATTCAGCAGTTTTTCGTTGTCTACATCTTCTGTAGCATCTTTTGTGTCACCATCAACATCAATTCCATGAAATAATCTCTGTTCTACAATGCCACTTAAAGGACCTTGAGGCTTTGATATATTGCTATGTTTTTCAATGTCTACATCTTCTGTAGTATCTTTTGTGTCACCTTCTACATCAATTCCATGAACTAATCTTTGCCCTGTAATACCTCCATATGAATCTGGGGGTACTGACATATTATCATGTGATCCAATGAGCACATAATCTGAAGTATCTATTGTTTCAATATCATTTCCACACATTTCTGTAAAATGACCCTTAAATGTATGTTGTTCTTTTGATACTTTGTGTGACTTATTGTCATTGGCACATTCTGTCATAGCCAACGGATCAATTACTTCAAAGGGTTCATAATATAAACATGTATTTTTCTCCATATCACAGGATTTAGTAGGAACCAAGCTACCGGTGGCTGATATTTCTGAATGCTCACTAACAATATTCTCAATCTCTAAATTTGGTAACAGTTTTGACTTATCATAGAGCTTGCTTTCTTGAATTGAGAGATCCTGTAATGGTATTTCATTAAGGTCATTTGTTTCTGAACAGACAATCCCACATTTATTATCTAACAAGCGAGGATTCTCCACTTTACAATTATCTTCATTGCCTATGTGAGACTCTCTTTCGTTATGTTCAGGAATACATTCCCAGCTAAAAGAGGAATTTGACAAGCTGGAGCTGTGACTACTATTACTTCTTAAATATTTTGTTTTGTCCTCCTCAACTGAGTGGCTGATTGCATCGGACCGCACTAACCTTTGTCTTCTGGCCGATTTGTCATTTGAACGATCAGTATCAGCTGTTGAGATGGGTGTGCTGTCTAATGTACTCATAGTATCAGTAGTCTTTAATGCAGTGATGCAGACTCCTGATTTTTCTGCAACATCCATTGCGACATGGTTACTACAATTCCTATCAAACACTTCACATACAGCATTGTGGTGTTGAGAATACATGTCTAACAATTTATTGAAACAGAGTTTTCCAACGACAATATTTTTTTTTATGCAATCTCTGTAGCTGTCGGGGACATAGGAACAGTCATCTGAGTTTTGGAATGGTTGAATGTTAAAAAATTCTTTAATGGTGCTTATAAGTGACATAATATCATCCGCTAGGTCTCCTTTGTCACCTTTGTCTGGTAACATATTATACTTTACTAGTTTCTCCATAGCTTCTCTATAAATCTTATCCACATATTCATTTTGTGTAGTCTCACTGTTAAGCCACTTGTTTACATTTGCAAGACAAAAGGCTGCCTTGACAAAGCTGTAAAGCTCCTGCTTACTAGTCACACGGTCTCCCTTTTTCTTAGTAAGCAGGCCAATTTCAAATGATTCCTTGGCTTCAGAAAGATAGTAACATTTCTTATCCACTGGACAGTCTTTGGACAAACTATACGATAACAAACATGTTCCACGGATATTCTGGCAAATTAAGAAAAGCACAAAAAACAAACATTAAAATGATGGACCTTCACAAGAGAAGATTTAATACATTAGTGAAACAAAGGCAAATGTCGCTTAAATGAACCTTATTTCAGAATACAAATGTTAACCAACATTGTTATATGTAGAAATCAATTCTATAAACTATGTTGTGTTTGTAAAAATGCGAAAGACATTATAACAATAGTGACAATGGGCTAGATCCAGACCTTGTTAAGTGCCTGAACTTAGTTACTCAAGGGCTAAACCATGTTGATTTCAGGGGGAGCCAAGGTAATTGTATTCTTTGCATGCAGGGATATAGCTTTGAATTGTTTACTGCACACAGATACTGACCAGCTTTACTATCACACTGTTATTTAGACTTGGGATAGGAAACATCACCTCTCAACTCTAATACTGTTTGCAACAGATGAAATATGACTCCCCTGCAATCAACATGGTTTAGCCCTTGAGTAACTAAGTTCATGCACTTAACAAGGTCTGGATCCAGCCCAATGTGTGAGTTGCGTTTATGTAAATAACATAAGAGAATATGACATTTGAGCCAGCATCATGAATACTTGTTCACACTCAATATTTGTTTTCCCATTATCAGTCTTAAATATAGAATACAGAAACAAGAATTTTGTACAGTTAAAGAACAAAGGGGTATGGTACACTTGCCACAAAGTTGTAGGAGAGAGAGAAAGAGGGAGAACTTAACTTTAACTGCACATACAGAACCTCTTCAAAGCAATTTTCATGATAGTTATTGGGCTTAATTTAAAAAAAAAAGATAGCACTTATGATCTTGCTATGAAGCCAGCATTGTTGCTGCTCACAGAAATCCTAACTTCCTTAACTTCCATATTTGTATTTTGGCAAATATTATTTTAGCACATAACATTTCTCTACTTTTTAAATAGAGCCCATAACCTAAATGATTATTAATACATCAATTAGATATATAATAATAAACATTTTTTATATGCAGGTACGGTAATGTAGACCCGACGTTTCATGGAAGGAAAAAAATGTGGAGGGATGTAGTTAATGTATAGTAAGGGTGTGCTCGTGTAACTGGATCCAATGCAGATGTAAGTATGCACAGCCGCATGCAGTGCCGGATTGAGGGTCATGTGGACCTGGGGCTGAAATTTATCAAGGGCCCACATTATATAGTATGCTTTGAGGGAGGATGTCAGTGCTCGTGCAACTGGATCCAATGCAGATGTAAGTATGCACAGTTTAAAGCAAAACATATGTACCAGCCACAGGGCCAGGAATGGAAGGTGACCCTGATGAGACCAGAGTAGAGAAGGACGGGCGTGCCTGCCTGATGAAAACTGTAAGGGGCTGACAGACTAAGACAATGCTCAGCAATCCATGTATGAGTGCTGAGCTCCATTTTAAGATGTCACTGCCTGTGACTGTGAGAGCAACTGCCACAACTCCCCTCCTCTAAGCCCCGTACCAGCCCCACCACTTGCACCCCTGTAGTTAAGCCCCTGCACAGGGCATGTCTAAGTCCAGGAAGTTGCAGACAACAACTTACATCAAACTATGGTGTTAGAATATAACAGTAAGGACATGGGGATATTGGTTATGCACTGTGCTCTGTATTATTTGCTTGTTTTTAATCATTGTATTTATTTTGAAGCTAATTTCATTCATGGCTATATTATTAGTACATATGCATTGTCAATGAAGTGCTCACACAAAGCATAACCACTGTTTCTACAATAAATGTGATTTGGATTGCTGGGAAAAAGGAATGTATCTGGGAATGTAGCTGAATTGCGCTTGGCTGTAATGTGTCTGTATGCAATCAGTCTTACTTTCATAGGGATGCAGAGCAGCAGTTGTATCTAGATCAGGGCTGAATGTGAGGGAGTATACGGGGTATACCCCACCGTGACTTCTCCCACAGATTTAATTGAAAAGCTATAAATCTGCATTCACTTCTATTATTCCTATATTTTCATACTGCCCCCTTAATGTCCATTCCACCACTTCGAGCACTGGCCTAGATAGCAACTTAGCCTTTAATAGGCTGCATGGGGCTTTAGCAAATGCAGGATGCATTTATTTCAGATAAAGGTGTCTGGCTGCTGTAAGCCTGTCATGAGAGCGGGAGTGATTAAAATGTGAATCCACAGAAGTCTGGATCCCCTGAATCTTTTGATCAGGGATCTGATTGCATAAAAAAACCAGAACCCAAAAGCAGCAGTAAAAGTTCTACAGAATTTATAAGAAAAATTCTGGAAACATACCCATCATTGCTTCTAAATTATGTCTGATTGTATAGAATAGTGCAGGACCATATCTCAGTCAGATCTATGAACTAGATGCTAACATTTCCCTCTATGATAGAAGTTGGTGTAAGCATAAGGAGATTTTTAGTGATTGAAATAAAATAAAACTGATCATACAGTACTCATATATTTCACACACCTTGCAAAAAGAGAAGCAGGAATACGTATATATACCAACTATAGATTTGTACAAGTTACATAACCTAGATATACAATATTTTTTATATAAAATACACAACCAGATCCAGGATAGATACCAAATTGGTGAGTACAAACAGAGGTGTGTACAGACTGAAGGTTGCCGCCAGTTTACAGGCTTCTGCTGCCGTTAGTAACCTGTGATCAAACATTTCCAATAAAGCCTGCCAATGAAAACATATTCATATGTTAAATAAGAAAGCAGATCAATAAAGTTTTAATGTTAAAGGATACTGGTGAAAAGGTGAAGATGCACTTATGCAATTTATAAACCAGCAAGTTATTGAAAAATACTGTAAAATAAACAAAACAAAAAAATCAAGCAAATCCAAAGATTATGGTTAGATGGCTAGAGGCATAATATCATTATTTAAAAAATACTTTGTTGTTATTTTTTTATTATTAATATTTTGCTCTTTAAACAGAATAGAAATGTTAAAAGGACCCATCAAAAAAGAAAAAGCTGAATTAAATGCTATTTATATGTTTCATTTGATGTTATTTTGTAATACCTACCAAGCCCATGTGGTTACTTTTTTTGAACCGCTGGTAGTCTTCCTCACTCATGGATATAAAGATATCTGCTAAAGCACCAAGGGAAGTTGATATTCCCTTAGATATTAAGAAAAAAAATTAATAATTTACAGACATGTTTTGACACAGATATTATATACATATTGCTTTAGCTGTTATATTCTTATGTAATAAGCAGACATATTTTTATATAAAACTTAATAAAAACACATAACCTGAAGACAAATTCTCAGCTGGGCCCTATAGTTAGAGACCCTGAAGTCATGTGCCACATTTCACACATTTTG
>WWET01000569.1:402244-424143 GCA_011038615.1 Limnodynastes dumerilii | reverse complement strand
GCTCTAGGATTGAAAAGAACTGTCTTGCCACTCAGTGTCCACCATGACCAGCTGCTTAGGCCGTGTGAAGATGTTATGCTGGTGCAATGATGACATAGTGTGTGGAAAAATGCAGTTAAAGCAGCTGCAGTTGTAATTAGGATCTTTTCATTCTAACCTCTCTCTACATATAATGTTTGACCCTTTATATTTATGCCAAGAGATCTTTAAACAAGTTTGTTTTCAGTAAGCTGACACTAGCCCTTCCAGCTCAGAGAATGACATATGAAATGTGAAAGAATACCAAATCTAAAATGCAGGTTTCAAATGCAGCATATAAAAGCAGGCATTAGATAACATTTGGTTTAGATCAAACAGTAGACATATGCTAGACTATCTGTAAGTAAACACATTGTAGGCACCAGTTACATACAAGTTACATAATACCTTTTACCTCTTACCTGTACTGTAGTATGTCACAGTATAAAAGTTATGAGGTATGTGCCATTAATAATGCTCTACAGAACTGATTAAAGATGTACATGCACCACGTTCGCCAGCAGTATCTACTAGCAGTAATAGTATAGCATAGTATAGGTACAGAGGCACACCCATATTGGTACATTAAACTCGTTCATTCATGTATACATTATGCATTTAGACATCTTTAAGATGACACTATTAAGTTCTATTAACTAAGAATTGCAAATATTGCAGTCCTGTAGGTTTATTACATTCTATTCCTTTTCAACTGCACTTGCTACAAAGTAAATAAATATTTAATAGATATTACATATGATTAAAAATAAAATAGCCTTTGACATAATTCAGTTTATTGAGTTAAAGAAGCTGGTAATGGTGACTAAAGAGGATTCATATTATACCCTAAGTTTGTTTTCTGATGAAAAATTTGTAGGACATTAGTTCACCATACATTAGTGACTGGTCATTTCTGTCCTGTACACAAGGAAATTATTAATATGTTAAATAACATATTGTGTGGAGAAGACAGATGATAAAATAAAATGAAGAGAGATGACAGGAAAGATGAAGATAGATGACAGGTCAGTAATCACCTGCATGACTAGATAGTTATTTTTTAAATATTTTTGTTATATGCACTCTTAGAATGTATGCACTACTTTAGTTATTAGTGAATATGCAATTTGAAAAACATGAAAAGTCAACAGTTTTCGAAAGATATATTCACAAATAAAAACAAATAACAAGTAAAAACTAAACAATATAAATACAAGAAACTTGTAAATAACAAAAAAAGTTTAATTGTTAGAGATATTAAAACAAATTGGGATACATGAGTATAACAAGCCACAGTTTTTTGTAGACTTCTTTGCTTGTATTTCATTTATTTAAAACATCCTGTGGCAATCAGTAAATGATCAATTTCTGTTGGACAAATTGCTTAGAGCAAGGGATGGGTTTTACACTGTCACTGCAAAGGGAAGGATTAGACTTTCCTTATTTCTCCACGGCATCTTTTCCAGACTATAATAATTGATCAATTACTTAAAACAGTAATTAGTGGCCTAGATTATTAAGAAAGCTAAAACTTCCTCATTGCATCTCATTATCAGAGAGTGGAGCAAATAACCGTATGATTGCACAAGAGATTGGCCTGTCATTAAATCGTTTGCTTTTGTTTTTCCTTCTTAAAAATAAAAGATTATAGAGGTGGAGGGAACACACCAAACTACTCCCATCTTTCTGATGTTGTACCATGAAAGCAAGTTGGATTGCACTGTCTACAAAGCATCATTCATTGTATCATTACTAAAGGTGCAGTTTAAGCTACCTTTTTGTCAGGTGTTGGGAGTTCAAAAAAGCCAACGAGGGAAGCCCAGATCAGCTCAGCCGCCTCGTACCACATGCCTGCAGTACAACAAAAACAATGACATAATGTATTGATAGTGAATAATCATTTCCTGGTAAACTGGGATTGAAGATGGAAGATCTAATTTATCAAGAGCTATACAGTAAGGCCTTTTGCATTGCAATGCACAGATGACATACTTATTTACTTGCTTATAGGATAATTCTTATAGTTATCATCAGGTCAAATAAAGACAAGATTATGAACACCCAAGAAATCATGCTTTCTCAATGAATTAATGAATAAAAGACAATGGGGAATGTTTGCTAATGCATGGTTTTGTATCTTATGTACATGTTTTATACAATGCTTGCGAACCAGAATAGCTTCAAGAATACAAGTCCTTAAATAACATTTAAACTTAAAGTACTCTAATGAATAGATATAGTGCAAATGTTCCATTTGATTAAACTAACAGCCTGGCAGAGGATTTTCATGTCAGCCACCATCACTGCGCTGCTGTTGCAAGGATAGACATCTTCCATCTTGGCCCACAACCCTGAAACTAGCGCACAACTGCTAGACAATGGATAGCCTCCTTCTTCCACTAGTGAGATTTACATCACTGACCAGGTGCTATTTAATCTGTCCCTTTTTATTACTTGGTTGCCTGCGATTTTCTATGTCTACACTGTGATTTCCTGGATTTACCTAGTTTTCCTAATATCACATTGATGCATTGCCTACACGAAAACTCCTGGAAAAGTAACAATATATATTGTTCCTACATTACCATCTGCAGGAAATTTTGAATTAAATATCCTGCATACTATAATGCTTCACCACAACAGCTATTTGTTCAGTGTTCCTGCATTACTATCCACAGTGTTTCCTGGATTTCAGAAACTCCTGAATGCTATGTTCCACCTGCACAGCTATTGGTATCAGTTCCTGCATTTCCAGTTTCCCTGATAACTTAATCCACCATGTGTTACAAACCAGATGCACAGTTACAGGTATCTATTTCTGCCTTCCAACTGCAGAGTCTTCCAAGTCCCACAACTTAATATCCAGGCCCCTGAATCCTTCCTGTTCACAGCTTGGGTATCCTCAACCTCAATATCCTACCAATAACTAACTATCCCTTGTTCCACAGAAATAAGATCATCCTGCGTCACAGCAAGTTATGATGAACACCAGGAACTGGTTACAATCTGAGCATTATAGTATAGTGGGTGAAATATAAGTTTATAGACTTCCAGGTATACAATACTTAAGAGCATTATGAAATCCGAAATTATTATATATAGGCAAGCCATAAAGCCGTATTGTTTTCTAATTGCCTGTTTTGATGTCATTTTGATGATGACACTGATGGTGAAGGAAGAAGCTGGGCTCCGAGACATCTTTGTAATTCTATGGATAATATTTTGGAGGCAAAAGTCATAGAGTCAGACCTAAAGCTATGTTCAGATTCCATACGTCAGCCTCCGCTTTGGAGGCTAATGTACGGAATTTAAATTCTAAATTCTGCACTAGGGTGTACAGGGCTCTACCTCTGCATTCCTATGTGCAGAGGAGATTTACAGTCCCTGGACCTTACCTTAAGTCAGTTTGTATGGAATATGGAATCGTACGTAAGGGCATAGCCAGGCCCTTATTGCACGATTAGCATGCGTATCTCGTACACACGGTGGGTGGGCACACCCTGCTTGCAGAGGTTGAATTGCAGCATCGGTTGGCTGTGCTCCAATGCAGAATAATGCTGACAGGTGACTCACGCATCTAATGTACGTAAACCATCTGTGTTTATTAGTTCAGGATCTGACCCATGGAGCTCTGAACCATCTTCATCACCAGTTAACACAAAATCTTTAATAATGTTTTTTATGGTATCATAGGGGAATTTTAACAGCTGTTAAAAAATAAAACAGCAAACAGCTACTAATTGTGGTTAATCTGGCCATACACTGGGTCGATTATCGATCAAAGCAGGGGGTGCCCGATAAACAAGACGATTTCACACCAGGGAAATGTCCTGTTATCGGCACCATATACCTCTCCTAATGGGACCAATAATCCTAGAAGAAGAGGGAGGCACTTAAAGAATAGGGAGCCATTCAGTAAGCTGTTTGGCTCCTTAAATTATCCGGCACTAGACCAAAAGGCCAAATAATCGTACCAGAGCGTCTCTGGTGCGTTTATCTGGAGTTTAAAAAATTGATCTTGTCCAATAACTAGAGCGATTATTTGCCTGATCACCCAGTAATTGGATGATCAGACCTATAATCGCTTCAGTGTATGGCCAACTTAAGTCCAAAATGTGATAAGTTTGTCTAGATCTTCAGGTGTTTCTGCTAAAGGTCAATTACTCCTTCGCTTGCTCTGACAGAACTGACATTTTTGAGCAGACAATGCAGTGTCAGCAAGCCAACATTGGAGCATAACAATGCATTTACCTTGGCTTTATTCATGGTGTCTAAACTGTAGCTGAAAGTTTAGAATTCAGATATGTCTTCATTGTTTTACTTAACCAAATAAAAAAAAAAAATTAAGAATACCCTTCCTCACTCAAAATAAACATTTCTTATGTAAAAATCTGTGCAGGTAACATCTTAAAATACAAAAATATATAAGCAATAGTGATCAAGTAATGCTCTGGGCACGATATACTAAACTGTGCAAAAGGAAAACTGGTGATTTTGCCCATAGCAATGACATTCTATGAGATTCTAGCTCTCACTTTCCTATTACACACTAAGAAATGTCAGCTAGAATCTGATTGGTTGCTATAGGCAACATCTCCATTTTTCCTTTCCTGTGGTTTAGTAAATCTAGCCCTTTGACTGAAAAGTTAGTTTTGTGTGATAGATGCATGGATATTACAATTCAGCTAATGTTCATACAATGCTAACTTGAAATAGATAATAATACAAAAAAAAAGCCTTAACACTCAAAATGATTAGCCACTAAAAAGATCAATTTGTGTTCTTCTAATATCAAATTCTATTTTTCTATATTTCACTCCAGACATGTGATGCCACAATCAGTGAGTAAATCATACAAATGTACAATAATTCTTTACCTAATTTTTGCAGGATTTGTCCCCGGATCTGTATGCACACTGACTGAACTAGAAGTCTATCACTTTCTTTGGAATAGTGCCAGGTACCTGTGGAACAGTTACAAAAATGGGAATATAAACAATAATTAAGAAAGTTATATAAATCCAATACATGACAAAAATAACATGCAAGATGAAGTAAAGATAAATGTAATATAATAAAGCTTTTGAATTTAGTAATTGTTTCTGTGAATAAAAAGTATATATAAAATTACAGGACAGAGTTCTTATATGATAGGGGAATGGAAAGGGCTCAGAATTAGAAGAAACGTGGCACCAAGATTTACTCCTTCCCTTATTTGACTTTGTTGAGAAACAAGTTATACATTTAATACAGGAAGAGTATTGATCTCTGGTGTTTTTCACTAAAAAGTGAGCAGTGGATTGTTGGATTATTGTTCATGTTATATATAATGATACACTTTATGCATTCTATTTTTTGATTGGAATTCATTAATACTTTATTTTTTCCCTATTCTAGAAATTGAGTTAGAAAGCCAAAATTTTCAACTACTTCAACCATTTCCTATTAAAATTGTACCAAGAATATATTTTGACAGGTGGCAATGACTTCTCCTATTACTTTGGCTTCATGATAATTATTGATCTTTTAATAATAATAATGATAACAATAATATAATATTTATAATATTTATAATTATTATTATTATTATTATTATTATTATTTTAGTTATTACAAATGAAACATTAAAGTGATGCCGTTGGACCCACACTGTGAACACAAATAAGGTTTTATTATTTGGTGCCCCTCACCTGTTGCTCCATTGTTGCTTATCAAACTGCTTAGTATATACTCTGCCTTCAAAAGTTTTCCTGTAAATAATATAAACGAGGAAAAATTAAACAAATTACAATTTTTTTTAAATAACATTCATAAAAAAAGAGTATAACCTACTTTTTTCATTATGGGAGATGGTAGATAGGCAATCAGTAAAAGACTGGGTCACATCATGTGCTTAGAACAATGGACTGGATCCAGAACTCACTGCTCACGGAGCTCCAAGCACAAGAGAATAGTGATAGAAGGACGCTAATTTGAGATTTCTGCGCCATCCCAGCATAAAATGGGGACGGCTCAGAAATCTGGATAGTGCATATATGCTGAAAACAGCCCTTACTATACTATTAAATACTTCCCTACTAGCATACACACTGTATGATTCCTGCCCCACTATCAGCAAGACTTCCATCACAAAAATCTGGGTCCTGCGTATTCAGATCTGTGGTGGAAGTCTGCTGTGCATACAGACACATTGATGCGTGATCACAAAATGTCAAAATCTGGATCCACTCCTATGTTCTTGAGCACTGTTTTAAACTATGTATCCTCCCATACTGCACAAAGGAAGCAGTTCAGTTATACTGATCAGTGCACTCCCCAGAAGATTGTGCCAGACAGGTGGTATTAAAAAGTAGCTGGGTAGCGGTAGTTGCTATAATAAGCAGACATGTGAGCAGACAAGGGCAGACAATTACCACTTACAATATTATTTAATAATAGCCCCAAATAATTATTACTTTATGTGGGCATTATTATTGTGGCTATTATTTATTTTAATTATATTTACGAATAGCCCTAATAATAATACCCACATCAAATAAGGACACCAATAATTGAGTCCACATCAAATAATAGTCCTGATAATTATGATATGCGAAACGCGCATCGGCGTTCGCTCCATGCCTCCGATGCCCAGATACTTTATTTAAATTTAAAATGCTGAGCTTTAACTAATTGACCTCCCATACCTATTTAGCATAAAGAGATCAGAGAAAAGAGCTTAAAAAATCCTAACAATATTTTGAGCTAATTTATTGTGGATTAGAACTTAAATAGTGAACCAAACACCTCTAATAAGCCACAGGAGCGGTCAAGGAGATTGCAGTAACATTTGGACTCACAATAACTAAGCGTTTTAGAGTCCATAATAAGGGGAATGATATTGGCTTTGTAACCAGCATATTATCTGAGCCAATTCATTGTAGATTTAAGCTTTATACAAGTGAATTCCTGTATTGGGGTTAATCAGTGGTCTGGGAGACTTACAATAATTATAAGCATATCCCAATCATAATTACATGAATATTCAAGGTTCATTAACATGATCTAATTCTAATATATATATTTTATATGGGTAGTGTGCAATTTAATACCAATTTTGGATATTTATACTAAATAAATTAAAGGCTAATAATTAAGGGGCTGGAGCTCAAGATTTTAAATCACTTTTTCTGATCTTCACACACTATAAAATTCTTTTTATATTTCACAGTTGGTTTCTCCATAATTTTAATCAAATTAATAAAATATATATTTTACATGATTATTGAAGGGTAATACTCCATAGTAGAACACACAATTATATTGTAAATATAAAATAAAATATTTATTATATGAATCAACCACAACCATAAAACAAAGAAAGCAAAAGACCAATAAAAACGTATAAGTTTAGTTTATCCAATAAGTCTCTCTGTGACAGTGACAAAACCCAGCAGTATTTTAAGGGACTTTATTGAATTCTCCCTGTGCACATGCTGAGTGCCCTGTAGCACGTGACCTGCGGTCTGGTAAGAAAACAAAGAAAAGCAAAAGACCAATAAAAACATCTCTGATAAGTTTATCCAATAAGTCTCTCTGTGACAGTGACAAAACCCAGCAGTATTTTAAGGGACTTTATTGAATTCTCCCTGTGCACATGCTGAGTGCCCTGTAGCACGTGACCTGCTGGGTGGTCTGGTAACAGTTCTGCCCAGCAGGAGGTCCGACTAGGATCTGAAACCCCTAGTATGTCTTATGTGATCCAATGCTATCCAATACGTCCATTATTCAAAATAAGCTCCACCCTGTTTTAGGGAAAGCTCTTCCCCAACGGACCTTATTTAATCAAACCATGCCCTCTTTTCCATAAACCCTGGAGAGTCCTTCCTAAATCGGGATGTCATGCTATTAAAAATCCATCCAGCAGAAAGCCCACTATTATATACACTATATGGACTGACCATTACACCAACTAACAGGGACTGTAATGAATGTGATGACATTGTATTTAAATACATATACTTTAATATGGAATCAGTTCCCCTTTTGCAGCTATAACAGCTTCCACCCTTCTTGAAAGGCTTTACACAAGATTTTGGAGTGTTTCTGTGGGAATTTGTGCCCATTCATTCTGCAGAGCATTCACCGATGTTGTACGAGGAAGCCTGGCTCGCAATCTCCAATCCAGTTCATCCCAAAGGGGCTCAATGTGGTTGAGATCAGGGCTCTGTGTGGGCCTGTCAGGGTCTTCCACACCGATCTCATCAAATCACGTCTTAATAGTCCTTGCTAGGTGCACTGGGGCACAGTCAAGTTGGAATAGAAAAAGAAATGGAAACATAGCATGGTCAAAATGACTTGGTGTGCTGAAACATAAAGATTGCCCTTCACTGGAGATAAGGGGCCTAGCCCAAACCCTGAAAAAAGCCCCACACCATTATCACCCCTGCACCAAACTTCACAGTTGGCATAATGCAGTCAGGCAGGTAACGTTTTGCCAGCAGCTGCCAAACCCAGACTCACCCATCTGATTGTCAAATAGAGAAGCGTGATTCCTCGCTCCACAGTACAGTGTTGGTGTGTTTACACTTCTCTATCAGTCACTTTGGCCTTGGTGATGTGAGGCTTCCATGCAGCTGCTCGGTCATTGAAACCCATTCCATTAAGCTCAATTTTTGTGCTGACATTAATGTCAGTGGAAGTTCAGAACTGTTCAGCTATGGAATCAGCAGATCATTGACGAATTTTATGCACTATGCGCCTTAGCAGCTCTGTGATTTTGCGTGGTGTTCCGTTATGTGGCTGAGTTACCGTTGTTCCTAAAAACTTCCACTTTCTAATAATAGCACATGCAGTTGACCATGGAATATCCAGAAGTGATGAAATTTCATTAACCGTCATTTGGAAGGTGGCATCCTATCACAGCACAGAAGCCACTGAGCTCTTCAGAACTACCCATTTTGTTTTTAATTAATACTTAACAGGAGTGGCCACCAAATACTTCTTTCCACATTGTGTGTGTGTGTGTGTGTGTGTGTGTGTGTGTGTGTGTGTGTATATATATATATATATATATATATATATATATATATATGGTTAACTATAATAAACAGCATTCCCTAATTAACTTTCTGTGAAAGGGAGGCATGGTCTTTGATGGGTTGAAGCTCAGAAAGTATTTTTTATAGTAGGATAAAATTTTCACCCATCTATAGAGAATTGCATACCCTCCCACATGACCCCTTCCATTAGGTACAAAATACTGTGCTATTGAGCTTCCCACTGTCACTTATCTGGATTTAATGAAATAACTAATATTTAAAATCTAAAAATTTCCCTTGAACAGGTGGTTACCATAGTAACTGACAGGTGGAAGCTCAGGAGCAGAGCATTTTGTACTCAATGAAATGTTGGAGAGTCTGGAATCGTCTTTGTTGCTGCTTTCCAAATTTTATAGAAAAATAAGGAAAAATTACAAAACTGGAATAGGTCAAAGTAAAAAATGCTGCCATTTTTTTCCACTTCCTTTTCAGCAAAGTCGTATCTTGTTGTCATAGTTTTGGGAAGGCAGAACTCAGTGTACAGAACGTCTATACACCAGCTTTTTTTTTGTTAGGAAGATAATGTTCTAGAGGAGTGCCTTTGGGGGTTAAGATTAGTGACAAAATGACAGTTTATTTACTATTTGAGCAAAATTTCCCCATTATAAAGTGTTGCACACGTCAACTGACAGCCCTGGGTGTACTCAGGATTCACATGAGAGAGGAGCAAGATGGCCGACTTCTCTCACACAGATATTTTTCTGTGTTCTGCCAGCGAAATCAGCCATGTTACCTCTTCTTGGTGGGCTGGGGGATGTTTTGAGGTAAAGAGGGACACATACTGTAAATATTAGGTTTTTCTCAATCTAATAATAAAGCTTGATGTCACATGATTACTGTGCCGTTATGTCACATAATTAATTCACTGCAATGAGCAGGGAAGGGAAGAGATTTGAATGCCATGTAATGAAATAAGGCACAGTATGAAATGTAAGTGTGTGTGTATGTATATATACAGTATATACAAAATATATAAAATATTTAGTATATACAAAGCTATGAAATGCCATAGACAAAAAAAACTTGCGGTTTTACATGTCTGATTAAGGTTTCCTAAAATAACACAAATCAGAAACCTTTAAAACTTTACCACTCAAACTCCAAAAAGCATTGAAATTATGGCATTCCTTAATGGATGTGTTCCTTAAGCAATACTGGCATGATATATCATTACATTCGGTGGTTCGCTGCAGATTCAGCACTATCATGGAGTGAGACTGCCATCTCTTACATAATGATCGAACAATTGTAATTTGTGTTTGATTGCCAATTATAGATTGTCTCATGCACAGAAGATGCCCCACTCTGTTCTTTTCAGAGATTTACAGTTTTTGAGTTTTTGAGGTAGATCCAGACCTATGTTGTTTTTAAGTTCATTGGTGTAGCGTATTTACGCTATCGTACATACTATGCACTCACATAGGGCCTGATCCAGACCTACGCCCGCCGTCGCTAGGGCTGAAAAGCCGATCTGCGCATGCGTCGATCAGATGTTGCCCGGCGTCGCTACGGCAACGCCCGATCGTGAATCGGGCGTCCGTAGCAGCGCCGTAAGGATGCTGGAGGGGACGTCCCCCAGCGTCCCTATGTTCAGGTTAGTGTAGGTGGGCGGGGGGATCTAGTTTAATGAGGCTGGGAGGGCGGGCTAGGCGGCGATACTCTCCTGTGCGAGTGTATGGCCCCTTCCTTACGCTGGCTGAAGTTAGGGTAGCCGTCAGCCGGCGTAAGGAAGGGGCCATACGCCTGCACAGGGGGAGTGTCAGGGAAAGTGAACGCGATACGCTGTGCTTTAGTAAGCAAAGCGCATCAGCGTAGGTCTGGATCAGGCCCATAGGCACTCCCCTTGCTCATATGTACTTTACTCGATTTACGTTTCCCAAACCCTACATTAACTTTTCCAAGCATAAGTGCTGAAGTACGTAATGACATAATTGACGTACGCAACGGGCTAACCTGGTCCATACCTCCCTCCGCCTACAAAGCGTAATTCTGGGTGTTGTATGGAAGACACGCCCTTTCGTACGCTGAAGTTACGTACGATCAGAGTTACGCAGCGTAACATCTGCCGCTCACATGCGGAGTACGTACCATTTGCCAATTTTACGTAATCGGCTAGCGTAAAAACGCTAGCGTACGTAGCTCAGGATCTGGCCCTTTGTCTGTATTGTTTAAGTAACATATCCATTAAGGCTCCAGCCCTAATGTCCTAATTTCATTGCTTTTCTGAGTTTGTGCAAAACACAATCTGTACTTTCAACCATGTATTAGCCACAGAAGTCAATCATATATCATATATGTGACAATAATATGAGCACACCAGGTTTTTTGTTGATGTGTATGAAAGGCAGAAAAAGTCTTACTTGCAGGCTTAAAGCAGGTCACAGAACCCCGAATATTTCCTGACATTAGCTGCGCTTTTTTTTCAGAATGGTTTGTGCCAGTGTACAGGACAGCCGTCAGAAAATGCTGGTCATTGGTGATGTCACATAGGGGAGGCGTGCCGCGGACCTGCTTTAACAACCTTATTGGTCCGCTACTGAGCAGTAAGTATCAGCAGTAGGATATCGCCAATACCTGTTGCTGCAGAGCTAGGTAAGTATTGGGAGGCCCCCATCAGCTCCAAGCCCGGGACAATAGTTTTTGATCTCACATTGAATAAAGATTGCACAGCCTACACCTGGGGCATATGTAAAGACCCCAATACTGCTTTTGGCTGCACTATGTATATATAATACTCAGTGAGACAGTGCTCTTTGGAATGCTTTTTAACTTACCTTAGACTCTGGTCTTCGGTCCATCGAAGAAAAACAGGAGAAGGTCTCCAGTACTGCAGACAGCGAAGGACACATGATTCACTCATGAACACAATGTGGGCTATGCCATAACGCTATCTACAGCGATAGGGGTCTTTGCCTCTAAATGTCTCAAAAAACACACATACACACACACACATCGCCCCGAGCCAATGCCGCCCTAGGCGTTTGCCTATATGGCCTATGAAATTAATCTGTTTATTACGCCATGTTGGTTCTGGATGATTTGGCTGTATTTGTAATTAAGTCTTTTGTATTACATTAAATCTCGTGTGCAACATTTATCCTGTTTGTTATTGGTGTTTCTGTGCAAAGAGATAACACTATATACCTGCACCAATAAATCTACTGAGTCATCAAATCTATCCGTTCTTACGGTTTTTGTATCTAAAGCTGGCCATACATACAGCTTCTATTGAAAACAGCATGAAATCCCCAAAAATCTTTATGATTTTCCCGCAACACTAAGCATACACTACACTATTTTTAGCCGATAAGCATCAGAAAATAAAAAAAAAAACCTCAGATTTCTCATCTATCTATCGTTCCTAAAATAAAAATCATATTTGCCGATACACCTGATAATAATTAAAATTTCTCATACTAACGTCGCTAGCATTTTATGGGCGATGGTTTCACGATTATCGTTAAATGCCCACACACTCTTGCGATTTTACGTTTTATCGTCTGCTTTGGCCCGATTTAAAGCAAAATATCAAAAGATCAAATAATTGTTCAAAAGGGGTTGTGGTTATTAAAACCATATGTGGTTAAAAGGGGTTATTGGATGATTGGTGAGAACATCGTTACCATACACTTGAACAATAATTCCACTAATAACACAATAATTGGGATCGGTCTGATAATCGCTCTAGTGTATGGCCAGCTTTAATCACATACAGTTTTCTAACAAACTCAATAGTGAAAAATAAAATCCTAAATCTTAAGGTAACATGCATAAAAAATACTTGCACGGTTATAAATAGTGCATTAAAAACATCCCTAGAGGCATTGTTTGTTTAGTCAAGTGGTCCTTCTTAACAGACTATAGGCACAACCCCTTAGAAAAGGTATAGATTATGTTTTGTGATATAGAGGTTGTTGATCAGAAGCAAGGCAGTTCAGATACCCTGTTTGAAAGCAGCAGGGAATATTTGTTAGGGAACAAAAGCCCCAATTAGTATTTTCCACGCCCATTCAAAAATCTCTCTACCTCTTTTGGTTTAGAAACTCTTTATCCTGTCTCCTTTGTTAAAGGGAAAGGGAGGCTGGCTTAAGGATTCAAAAGATGCCACTGGGTTCAGAGGAATGTCACCCCTATAATTGCACAGAGTGTCCTCTTAAAAGTCAAGTTGGTCCTAATTAGGACTAAGCTGAGAAAACAGAGAAAGATCAACTAAAAGTTACGTTACCTGAATTTACAGATATACGAGCTTGTCGTATAACCACTTGTGGTGCTATTGGTGTGGATGGCCACATCTTGTGCAAAGCCTTGGCGACAGATAAAAGTCTTCTGGATGCATCTGCCCAGTATAGAAACCGGTCAATCAGGAACACAATGGCAGCAGCGGTGACACTGTCAGCAATGATAATGGAAGCCTTCAAAAACACCTAGCATCATTGGAAAATAAGACAAGGCAATTAGGAAGTACAGTAACTTTGCATTTTTTTTAATTCATTTTTTGAGCACTGGCTATTAAAAGGTTCTGATCACGGTCTGTAAAAGAGAAAAAAGTAATTGACTAATGATGGGGCTATGGGCTGTATGTACATTATGCTCTCCACATTTACATTAATGTGACACACCAAGTATAACACGTGCATGCAATGTTGTATAATGTGCATATTATTATTTATTTTATCTAAAGTCACTGTTATTGCCTGGTATTGTGCCTCATTATTGCACCAAAACTCCCTCAAAATCTCCAAGTCATCCTAATTTTGCCTCACATTCCTACCTACTCAAAGGGGTGAACCTAAAAACAGCTGGGCCCCATAATCAATTCTGGAGGGTACTGGCAATGCTGCTGTGCTTCCACTCCCTTAATTGAGCAGAAAGGGGGGCCTCTGCAGAAAATGCTCTTTAAAGCATAGCACAGAGACCGGAAGGGTGAAGAGGCAAAGCAGAATGGCCAGACTGGACACCGTCTTGAAGCAGTGTGTCACCCATGGCTGCAGAGTGGGTTGCTGCCTCAGGCCTTTCTTTTCTTTCAGGTCTCGAAGCAGCTGAACCTCCTCTACCCATGGTAGTTGCACCTATGACTACTCATCTACCATTGTTACAAATGATTCCTGACATTGCACTGGATCCAGACCTTGTTAAGTGCATGAACTTAGTTACTCAAGGGCTAAACCATGTTGATTGCAGGGGAGTCATATTTCATCTGTTGCAAACAGTATTAGAGTTGAGAGGTGATATTTCCTATCCCAAGTCTAAATAACAGTGTGATAGTAAAGCTAGACTTGGGATAGGAAACATCACCTCTCAACTCTAATACTGTTTGCAACAGATGAAATATGACTCCCCTGCAATCAACATGGTTTAGCCCTTGAGTAACTAAGTTCATGCACTTAACAAGGTCTAGATCCAGCCTATTGTCACATTTCATTGGCCAACCAAACTGCATACATATCTTAGCAATGCAGTGTTTCCCCAAATGCAAATCAGGCAAATAATTTTAGGAACTTAAAGTAACCTTTTTTATTCTATTATTAAAAAAAAATCAGCATAAAAATGTGCTATTTTGATTATTCTTTGGTATGTCTGAGAGATGCAGTGTTCCAAAGTTCACCTAGAAACACAGTCATTGGGGTAGATCCAGAACTACGTGTGCCGTACGGTTATTCGCGGAGCATATTTTCGTGCGCGTAAATTCGCTACACTCCCCTCGGCACACCCCTTGCACGGACGTATTTTGTCAAGATACGCTTTCCAAACCCTACCTTAACTTTTTCCAACGTAACCGCAGCTACGTTAATGTGCGTATTTTCTATGGTGCGCATGCGCAGTGCGTTCAAAACAGCGATTTTACGTCTCCGCCACGCGGAAATTCGCTTTAAAGCGTTGTTCTGGATCAGGCCCATTGTCATCTACAGAAAAAACACACATTTTGGTTTCACCTGTATCTGCACTCTCCCATTTGCTCCCAGTTCTCCCAATCTGCAAAGTAGTGACACCTGAGCACAGTGCAAGTATCTTTTAGAGACATATTAGTTCTGAACGCATAGAATATCTAAATAAATAAATAAAAAAGGAAATCTCCAACATTTAAAACACTGTAAACAACAGTAAAAATTCAGAATATAACATCAACATAACCATTTTTGTAAAAATATTGAGTGATAAACAGAATTTTTTTTTTATATTGTGTCATTTTAATTTTTTATTGGTGTTTAGTGTATAACAAAATGCACACAACAAAAACAATATCAAAGTAAAATTAAATTACAAGAAATGACGGAGTATGACAACTGCCTAACATAAATCAAAAGCAGCAAGTAATGTAAACTTGGCAGAACCAGCGGGCCAGTGGTCAATTATTACTTTACCAAATAATTACAAACACAAATCAATGTTCCTAAAAAGGTCTAAATGTGTAACCCTTGTCCAAGCTAATTTAAGGTCTCTAATTTCTGGCTCAGATTTCAAAGGATCAATTAAATGTGTTGTAGGCTTCCTTATCCTGCTGCGAAGAAAAGTGTGGTAGGATGGCCGAGGCAGAGCTGCCTATTGTGCTGAAAATATAATGCACTGTCATTCCAAACACCTGGCATGAACAGAATACCTGTTCTTAAACACAATAAAGGAATGTTTCCAGACACCTGTACGCAGCCCTTGCACATTACCTCTGTGATAACACACATTATACAATATGTGTGAAGGCAGACTGCTGCATAATCTATTTTTTTCAGCACTTCTCCTCTTCTTAGTTTAGAACACAAAAGCTTTAAAGAGTGACCTGCCAAACAAAAGGGTTTTGAGTTGCTCGGAAAAGCAGACTTAGTGGAGGATGGATGGAATCCAAGTGGCCCTATTATTTCCTCTTGCACTAATTAGACATTTTTCTGTCACCTATTGAAGACTGCTGAGAGGCCAAACTCCCTGAATTCATTCCTAAAGTGTTTACAGAAGTTTGCATCTGTTTGTGTTTCTTCAGGAGGAAAATAAGCACTTGAATAGCATTGTGGAAAATCTAAATGAAGCATCTCACCCCGAAGAGGTGGCAGGCTGCAGCTGCATCACGCCAAAGAACCTGTGGTGTCATCCAAACTAAGGAGTATGAATGGTGAAAGAACAGACTGATGACAGGGCTAGGGACAATGTTTATAAGCTAACCTCTTCCAACAACAACTTCTCTACCTGTCCTCTTATCAGTCACCCTACTGATAAGAATTCTCAAGTACAGAGGGAAAAAAAATAATTCAATGATATGTTTAGGATCTAACAATTGAAATTCAAAGTAAATTATGTCACGTTAATTTTGCTTGTTTTTAACTTCAATGTTGATAGGATTAAAGGGCCTGATTCAGAGGCTGAAAATAAGAACTTAAAGTTACACATGGGCAAAACCATGTTGATTTCAGGGGGGGTCAAGTTAATTTTAAATCAACATGGTTTAGCCCAGGTGTAACTTTAAGTTCTTATTTTCAGCCTTTGAATCAGGTCCAAAGTGAGTTGTTATTTTTTTTCTTTGGTTGATCATTGCACTAGTTTAGGGTTCGAAGGCAGGTGGTAACAGAATTAAAGTGGTGGTGTTATCCAACATTACTTTTCTACCATATTTTACTTCTTTGGACATGTTTGTAAGTTAATATTGTTGGACCTCCTACAACAGTTCAGGAGCCAGGTTACAGCTACACAATCAATGCATTTGTATGTTTTACACTTGGGTATCAGTGATACAGTTGGAGTAACAATATTTTGTTAGATCTGCAGTGTTGGCCTTGAGTGAGATGACCTTATCTACGAAAATTACAAAGACAAGTGAGGGAATTTTAAAGGTGGTTTTAGATTTACATAGTTTCCAAAAACAAATATGTTGTGTGATTTAGCAAGGGCTGCACTTTCTATATGCCCACCATTGGGATTATTTTAATTATGCTTCTAAATTCTACTTATACAATATTTTATGCTGGAAACGTTCCGGCAAAGCTGATGATGATAACAGATCATCGACTGTTTCTTGTAAAAGGGAGCCCTTTTACAAGAAACAGTCGATGATCTGTTATTATCATAACCAGCTTTTTATGACAAAACACTGTGTGTAGTTGTCGCACTCTTTTGTGAGTTTATGTCTTATTTTCAATAAATATTCAATGCCTGAACGTTATAACCCTATTGGCGTTTTTTTTCCTTCCCTCCTCACTCTGCACCATGGCGGGATCCCGCTATCTGACGTTTGAACCGGCCACTTGGATTTGGGAACAGGAGTGAGGCTCTAACAGACCGTCTGTCCACGATCTACCTGGAGGAAAGTGCCGCACAACCGCGATACAGACACAGCACGAAAATAGTGTTGTCTCTTTCCTCTGTACAGCGTGTCCACATAGCAGCACGAAGTAACAGCGGACTGATTTCCCACAGCAATTGTGAGTTTTATACTTTCCTTTTTGTTATTTATATGGACACATTTTGGAAATTGCGGCCATTAGACTCAATGACTGTGGACACACTCTTTTGAGTTCCATCAACAATCTCCTTATGCCCATGATCTCTTGTCATATCAGCGATACCCAGAACATACATGTGTGTGGGACCCTCATGTGTAATACGCATACCACAAGTCATTATTGACATTTCACATTGTGTGTGGACTTTCCCCTTTGGTAAGCTGTGATTATCAATTTACAATTATTAGCATTTACTGTATATTCCAGCATTGAATGCCAGCATTCACCATAGTGTGTGGGATGTGTATCAATAGCAGGGCATCAATACTTACCATTGCGTATGGGACTTCATGTGCCTGACTATGGTCACACATCTTTATTTTATCAGCTCTACTACTTCTGTTCACTTTTTGTGGGAGACGAACCTCTCTTCCTAATATATTATCTCTATACCTAGCACTTCTCATTTGGATCTTTTTTCTTTTCACCTCATGTTTTGAAGTTTGCATATCTTCTAAATGATCTGTCTTAGAGGCTGCTTTACACATTGTAGCGCTCCTGACTGTCCCTCCATTCCTTATTCTCACATAAAGAAGTGAGTGTTGAATGGCACCAGTAGACCTATTGGGCGTATCAGGAAGACTTACAAAAACTAGTAGCAATGCAGAACACACTCTCTCTCTCTCTCACACACACACACACACAGGCTAAAATAACTCATATTTTGGGCTTTTTATATACATATGGGAAGATCCAGACCTACGTTCCCATTACGTTTCATCGCATAGCGTATTTACGTTAGCATATGTTCCATGCACTCCCCTAGACACTCCCCTCGCTCTGTTAGGATTAGTGGTTGATTTAGAGGAGGATAGGTCACCAGAGTGAGAATAGAGAGGAGGAGCAAGGAATAGGCAGCGGATGAATACACTAAACAAAAAGAACTACTCAGTGTGTACAGGTGTACATAGACAGCAATGGCACAGATGCCGGAGTACATATTAGGCTTGCACTATGTGCACGGGAAACTAGAGCACTATTTGCTTAATATAACACAGGTAAGGCAGTGTTGCCAAAAACAAATATAATAAATGTACAGCACTGTGTGCTCAGGTAACTTAGGAGAGGCAGTCTTGCCACACATTAATACTTGTAATGCTTTGCACTATGTGCATAGGGAAACACAAATGAAAAGGAGTAGCTATACGGCAGAAACAATGGTACTAGCACAATGAGTACAAATGCTAACTCAGTAAAGCAGTGACCCAGGCTGCAGGGAAGTTGTAGCAGGAGGCAGGAAAAAATGAAAGGAGACTGTGCCAGAGCACAGGAATGGGGAGAGCAGTAACACACACAGGGACACAGATAAGGAGAATCCCAGGAAGGCTAGACTAGGCAGACAGAGGGGAGAGGCAGCGGAGGCAACCCCCAGGGCTAGGAACGAGGCAAGGCAACGGAGACACAGGCTACAAGTAGCGTAGCAAGATACGCTATAGTCTGCGCTGAGGAGAAGACAGTGCTGCAAGAAGAGTGAAGCCAGCGCCAATCAGAACGCAGGGATAGACCAGCCCCCCAGCCGCACCGCCCAGCCATTCTACGCGACACGTTGATGACGCTGCCTGGAAACCAAGACGCCAGACGCAGCATGAGCCGGCAGATCGCCGCAGGCGCAACTAACACGCTCGTACCTTTGTCCATTTTACGCTTGCCAAGCTCTACCTTAACTTTACACAGCGTAACTACTGACGTACATACAGCCTTCACGTATGTAGGTGTCTAAGCACGCCCATACTACATGATTTAAATGCCTCCCCCCGCCTCCGTAGCGTATTTACGGGTGTCGTATGGCTGCCATGCCCCTTCGTTCATAGTTACACTGTTGATACTAGGCTAGTACGTACATTCAGAGTTACGTGGTGTAACATCTGGCAAAATAGCGTTTTTACATCTCTGGTTGGCGTAAATACGCTAGCGTACTTAGTTCTGGATCTACCCCATTATATTTAAAAATAAACACTTATCTAGAAAAATGTTTATGAATCAATGGAACTCATATTATACAACTTGGAAGTCAAAGATAACTGCTATTATGAGCAAAGAGATCAAGGGATTAGCCATTTGTTTGGTTTAGTTGTGGTGTTGGATTAAATGTTACCTTTACCATGTCAAAATATCTTAATCCACTTTAATGATTACAGCTCCAAAGCACTTTAAATGTATTTTAAATGAACAAGGGCAAAATAATATTTTTATTTAGCCTTTCTTCCTTGCTTTTTACCTCCTTTGAATATATATCTTAGGTATAGTCTCCTATTTTTCCTGGTTTCATTATGAATTCAGGAATCAAGGAAAAGGGAAAAAAGAGGGGGATATAAGTGACCGCACAGACGTATTAAAAAGTTCAAACCTTACCCAAATGGGAAAATCCCTAACAGGGGTGCAGTCAAATGAGGATTCCCCTCGACCACGTCAGGAACAGATAAGTTTGGATGGTATCCACACATGTATATTTTTTTATTTACCATACAAATGAGTCATTGAAGCAATTTTTACACAGTTGTTTGAAACAATCTTGCTGTTTATAATCCCACTGTGGTTCTATATAGCTCCATACAACGCATGTTACATGGTTTAAGGAAGACTTCTATTTCCAACACAGTATATTTCCTGTCTGCAGTAGGGCTTCTGTGTATGCTCTGATATTATTATAATTATTGTATAACATTTAAGATAAGATCTATTATGTTTAAATCTACACATT
Organism: Limnodynastes dumerilii; assembly: GCA_011038615.1. Lineage (NCBI taxonomy): Eukaryota > Metazoa > Chordata > Amphibia > Anura > Limnodynastidae > Limnodynastes > Limnodynastes dumerilii. The sequence continues at coordinate 403,861 of WWET01000569.1, read as the reverse complement.
TCTTTTTTCATTTGTATAAACTCTAAATTAGAGTTCAGTGGTGCATCTCTCACATTATTGAATATTTGTAGATATAGCCATATGTGATTTCTGTGTGGATTTTATATCATTATTTTTTCGCTTCTTGTAGGTCCTTTATTTTAATTATATTATTAAAAGTTATATTTTATTTTATCCTAGTCCCTTTCAGGATCTGCATTATTCTATGCATTTGTGATGTTCCCATCTTTCTAATTAAACTAGTCCTGCTTATTGCCTACTAGCATGTTTAACTTCCTGGCTTATTTTTTAGCGATTTGATATTTAATCATTGGATTGATATTACTTTGTATATTGTGCAAACTCAAATCAGTGCGTCCATCCCCCTAGAGGGACCTTCTGTTTTTCCCCTTGTCCCACAACCCGATATTATCCTGGTTTCCCCAGAGAATTGTAATTATTTTCCACAAAAATACTTTAACTTGCAATGCTTATTTTTTCCTAAATATGTTTTAATCAAACGCGTGCAGATTTTACGTTAAAGGATATATTGGACTGCTTAATGTTTTGCATTATATTTAAATAAAGGGAGCCCTTTTCAGAAGCCATCAGAATTGTTTTAAAAATATTTTTACATCAAAATTACATAAATTTATCATTATCAAAGCAACAATGGCAGGGATAACATTGATATCTTAGCCTCTGTATGCCTCTTATAGAATCATAGAACTTTTTGACGTTGGATAGGATCCAGTAGTAAGATCAAAGCCCTGCGGACTACGTACTTTGGCATCCTATATTCCGCACAGAGGAGATAGTACCTTCCCCCCTGATCTCCTCCACACATATACTCTAAAATGACTAACAACAAATGAGATATAAGGCTAGATTTACTAAACTGTGGAAAAGGAAAACTGGAGATGTTGCCAATAGCAACCAATCAGATTGTAGCTGACATTCCCTAGAATGTAAATGAGAGCTATAATATGATTGGCTTCTATGGGCAACATCTGCATTTTTCCTTTACCACAGTTTAGTTAATCTAGCCCAAGGTCTTTTTGGTCATTTCATTTGATGATTAAATTATTTTTTAATCCAGTAAATTAATTGTTTTTTTTTTTGGTTTTTTTTTTTAACATCAAACAAACGTACACAAAAATACCTTCATGTCTTTCAGTGGGGACAGAACAATTCAGGGTATACAAACATCCTACATGGCCCAAGAAAAATAAAATAAACGTTGTGCAGGATATACAGACGCACAAAGTGAATGGAGAAAATGGCAGCTCTAAGGTAGCCCAAAACATCCACCTACTCTTCATCATCAAATACTATCCCCTCACCCAGAGAGGGTCCAGAGCATTGGCATTGGCTGAGGCACAAAGATGAAATAGGCCCTGGAGCTTTAATCTAATATAAAGAACTGGCAAGAGTTGGCAAGGCTACGCCTCCAGTATCTTTGGAATTACACATCACATCCCTTCTCTGTTCCTCCCTTCCAACTGCCCAGACACGGGGGCATATATTCATTTGATGTTTTTAATCTTACTTTTGTAGGGTATGTGAAAGATTATATAATATATAAGAAGAATGAGGAAAGGGGAGCTAATTAACTTTAATTCTTTTTCATGTAGGGAA
>WWET01000569.1:375510-402222 GCA_011038615.1 Limnodynastes dumerilii | reverse complement strand
ATACTATACTTTTTGCAAAATAGAACTCACATACTACATAGCCTATTTATAAAATAGAGTTGAGCTAAAAAAGAAATTATCTTTCAATTTTAATTCTTTCACTTTCACAATATAGACTTGCCTCCCCTTCAACATAGCATAGATCAGGTCTACACTTGCACCGAACAAAAGGTATAAGTGCAGCTCTGGATCTGCCCCAATATCCCTACGCTCTATGATATGATATCTTAAAGATCAAGGGCCGTATTCGCTTTCACAATGAGTTCTGTGCGTATTTTTAGGCATGTTTCAACTGTGCATGCATAGTAATTTTTTTTACGTAGTATACGTAGACTGTATGGGCGGAAGGACTTGTGAATTGCACTTGGTTACATATGTCCGGATATGCGACGCAAAAATATGCACGTGAAAATTTAAATACAGCATTTAAATGAAGGTTTTCTTCCTCCCCTGCAGGTCTGAAAGTTACTGTGCTTGCCATCCTATTGGGACTGCTGTGTATATTCATGGGAATTATTACAACATTCAGTGGCATACCTTCAGCGCGAGCCTATTATCCATCAAGCTACGATCCGGGGACGCCAGGCTACGTGCAGCACTCACACCATTCTGCCATGTTTACCTAGCCACGTGGTTTGCTAGACCATCATCGACAGACTCCACGGCGGCTCGTCAGCATTACCATCTATAGCTTGAACCATGGATAAAGCTATTCACGGTAAATATTTATACGGTTGTCCGCTCACACCCTCTCAATCTACAGCCCTCCTGTGTGGTCCTTGTCATCAATACCGCTACATTCTGAGACTTTATATTCAATTTCCATCAGCAGTGCCGATATGACTGTACCAATATAGTGGCTGGTTCTCCATCTACAGCACTGTGTGGTCCCTGTTATATCCATCAATATGACTTGAGTTCTCACTATTTACCTTCTATCTGCATTGCTGTAATAGTCTGTGCCTATACAGCTGTTCCCGTGTTGATTACTCACTGACTGCATCTAATCATACACATAGTGGTACAATATTTACCTACCGTCCGGGCCCCTCATCGTTCTTGCCCCCCGAGGGGTTCCCTGCGGGCTGTGGTGTTTATACCCATCGCATCGCATCAACATTCATTGCACAGTGCTTTCACTCCCATGTTATTCATATTGTTTTTATATGCCTACTGAATATTCAGTTTATTTATTCTGTGTAACAATAAATGTATTTTAGTTTTTTGAACCACTTGCATTAAGTTTTTTCTGACCTTCCACCGGCTAACCCAGCGCTGTTTTCTTTGTTTGTTTTTTGTGGCATTGCACAGCCATTTACCAGCACAGGATGCTCTGTGGTTTAGGCCACGTATCTAGATATTGCGCTTTATGATATAGGATATACAACTGTGTATTTTATTTATTGTTTCTATTTATTACCCATTATTATACATTTGCAGCAAATTCTTTCCCCCACCTCCTAGTCTATGGGTTAGCGCTCGTCGCTATTTTTTTGTATTTAAATGAAGGTATGTGGGCGTGACCTACATGAATCCCATGTACGGAGGACACATATGCACACAACTGCTCACGGAAAGTTACAAGTGGTCTATGGAGGCGGAAGTCACAGACAGCACGGCCGAGAGAGGGGAGTGTCATGGGTGTGAGGGGGCTTGGTCTGCACCAGCCGTGCATATAATTGCGTACTTTCAAGGAAACGGATCTCTGAATACGGCCCTATAGCGTATGGTTATATGACCAGAAAGGGCTTCAATTCCTTGGCCCTTGTATTCTTAGCAGAACTTTGTTCAGGGGTTTCCTTTATGTAAAATGTGAAAATGTGTAAATTGTTTTATAGTTTTACATGTTTTGCCATTATTTGAATTCTTATTGGTACAAAGATTATTTACAGATGTAGGATTTATATATATTTCATGGAGCTGAATTCTTAACAACAAATGTTTAACATCGAAATACATGAAGTGCTGCCACCATCTGGAATATAATGGAAGTACACAGTATATTTAAGCAAAACATGCAACATGCCTCAATATCAATGAAAGACATGATTACATATCATAACCGGTTCAGTTGATGGAACAGTAGCAAGAGAAAATATGGATCATTAGGATATAATTAAGAAGCTACTTAATAAATCTGGTAAAAATTGACAGTAACTTTGCAAAGAAACCATTAGTTACACTCTTATGAATTTTTACATCTTTGCTTAACTTTTTTTTACAGCTTTTAAGTGATCATGCTCAGCTTATATGTTAAATAAATATTCTTATTATTGTAGGACAGCTATTTAATGTAAACTAAAAAGACAAAACATGGATGCATAAGCTTGTCTGCTGCAGTTTCCTTCTGGAGCATCCCTTATGAGCATCCAGCAATTCTTGGCCAGCATACTGGGACTCCATTTGCTCTGATACCGCTTTTCCATTATGGAAATGTCCTGCTAGAAACAATTGGCATGCTCACTGCTCACTGCCCCAAGATTAGCTAGGAAGAAGTCCAGATGAGAATCCAAGAAGTGGACCTTCAGACACATGCTATACCCCATGGTCTTATAATACTTTAATAAACAGTCCACCATCTCTATATAGTTTTCTGCCTTATGCTTCTGGTATGGTTTCTGCCTTAAGTTCTGGTATAGGCTCTTGAAAGCCTTGCATGCAGCTCATCAAGCATCAGTGCTCTTATGTGAGGACCTACAAAAATCCCCTTTTTGAACTTCTCTCACTGACTCTTGGGAATTTCTTTCTTACGTAGGCAATGGCAAGAACACTCAGTGCTTTGATAAAGTTAAAGCAAGACCCAGCTTTATATAGAGTGGGGGATATAGACTTTCCCTGGATCATCAGGTGGGGCACTGACACCATTCTTTACTTCCAGGGTTTGTGAGGTTCACTGGGGCCACTTCTTTCAAATGTAATGTTTTTATAGTCTCTGCTGTCCCACTCACAGAGAAAACAGCTGTATTTGGTGAAACTGAGCTGTGTTCCCAAAAACAGAAAAATGACTATCAGGTCACCAGAGACATGCCATCAATGCTCTTCTTATTTGATCATATTCAGCAAGAGTTTCATGCTCCTGTGTGTTTTATCCATGAGCCAGTGGTACGGAGGTAACTTGTTTGGGTTGTGGAGTAGCACAGCTTTCAAGCTTACTTTAGAGGACTTACTTTGTGTCAAAGCGCTTCCATGACAGATTTGATGTTGTGGCAAAAAAGACAATACCACCTTTGAGGGCAAAGAAGTCCTTAAAGCCACTATGCTTCTGTCCCAAAGCACATGCTTTATGGTCATTCTGTAAGAGGTTCCAGTCCTTCCAATCTGAAATCAAAAGTCCTGCTTGCCTTTTAGAGAGGTTCAAATTCCGGACAAGTTTATTAATATCTCCCTGTCTTAATAAAATGTGATTAAGGAGACAAACTTGAAGATTCAAAGCTTGGGACAAGACGTGCCTGATTGTTGCCATGCTCTGCTGGCTCTCTTTCTGGTTTATCTGCCTGAAGATAACTTTTCTGGAGGCTTTGACACAGGCATTGCTTCACTGTGAGGCACAGGACTCATGGCGTACAGTAAGGTCAGGTATGTCATAGTGGGCTTTTCCTTGAAGTTGATGCCCAGAATGCCTGTGTCTAGCAGTCGGTGCAGTGGTCTTTCAGTTCCCTCCAAATCACTGGAACAGTGAAAATTCTTTGACCAGCCTGCGAGGAGCCTGACACAAGTTAAAAATGAGGGGCCCAGTCTTTGTCATGGTCACCATCCGAAATAAAGCTTGTATCATCACTTCACACATGCTGGCAGAATCACTTGGTACGCCCAAGGCAGTGGCCTATAGACTCCTCCCTAAATGCTTTATAAACGGACCATATATGGCAATCGGCTCTTTAGGTGATCATAACTTTAAAACTATGGGTGATAGAAAGAATCTATGATAAAACATTTATAATAACACATGAAGAACCTTGTGACAAAATCATCATCAATCAGTGTAATTATAATTGATGCAAGTGTTTGTAATACACTGGTCTCTACAGGCTTTTTAAGATATCTTATTTTAAAACATATAATAAGATATTTTGTTGTTAAAAATGTTAGATTGCATCCTGAATCTATGTAATCATAGAGAAATACAATTATGTGAACAAATATCCACAATCTATTTTAAAATGAAATTCTAATAAACATTAACATTTTCCTGCTTACTATGTTTGACTAACCTAATTAAATATAAAGTGGCAATAAAAATAACATATATTAAATATTGCAAAAAAATATTAACATTTGTCAAAATTAAAAAGTTCCTAAACTTTTCTTTTAAGGTAACTAAGCAGAATGGTGTTTTATGTTATTTAACCCTGTCCCAAGATTTGTATGTGTGATCAAACTCAGTTGTATCAACAGTGCTTTGACAGGACTGATTTTCCAGTGACATAACACAAATGGGGAAAAGTTCCCAATTTCACAGAGGGAGTTGCCAGCTGGTTGTAACAAGAGCAACCATCCCATCTAACAACGTTCCTCCCCATGTAGGTCCATGAAGGACAAAGGAGGAAATGTCTATTGTACAATTACATAAAAAAAAAGTGTTCTGTATACCTCGTAGGAATGTTTTAAAACCAAAATTAATAATTAAAAACAATGAAATAAATTAGGAGTTGGAAGTCTTCTTTTAATTTTTTTTGCAACTTTTTTGCTAAATGTAAGCATGGCAAAAAAATCTGATACATAATCTTTGACTTTTATTTTGATGTATAAATAAGATGATGCAGTGCATTAACGAAATAAAAAAAAATCCATACAAATATAAACCATTAAACTGACCAAAAATTACTGTAAATATGTTTTGGGGAATTTCTTTTTTGCTTCAACTATCGAAGTAAAAGCTAAATAATGTGCTAAAACACAAGATAGTAAGTATAATATATCTCTCCATCGGATTACATTTGGTCATAAACACACAACACTGCAAGACAAGACATTAAAAGCAGTCACATAATTATTTTAAACACTAAAAATAAACATAGGTAGAAGATGGAGCAATATGGTGCAGGATGCAAATTTCCTAATAAAACAGAATTTTTGTAATTATTGTGGCTTGCTGGCAATCATACTGATATTTTCCCCTTTTCAGGCATCCCAGTCTAGAGAAAGCCAGCTTGAGTTTAGCTTACCATTTTGGAAAGAGGAGATTGAACAGTCACTTTCATGCATGTCTTGTTTGCATACTAAACTAGCTTAAATACTACTAGTTTAAAAACTTTTCTCATTTATAGTAAACATGGAGCTGGATTCACAAATAAGAAAACCAGGAAACTTCCATATGCTTCGTACTGCCAATGCTGCATTCCGTATGGAAATCAGCCCCTCCCCCTGCACGGAGACCAGATACGCATGGGGGGTGGGCATAAGTATTTAGATTGTACAGTAAGGGCTTGAATAAGCCCTTACGTACAATCCACAGCATTCCGCACGCTTAAAGATGTGTGCAGAATACTTAAGGTAGGGTCTTGTTTGCAGATCCACCATGAGCAAGTAGGAGAGCAAGGGCAGTGCATGCAGTGTTGTATTGCAAGTGCACGGGAGGCCGACCCCCCCTCGCTTTAACAGACTTCCAAACTGAGACCCATATGTCAAGATTGGCTCCAATATTTCTCCACACATAAGCAACAGTACAGAGAGTAAGTTAATGTACATTTATGTCACATGAACCTCTATTACAATATGGTATACATTTTCAAACAACATATTTACTGAAATTATGTAGAAACCGTTTTTCACATGCTAGCAAATGCAACTAAAATGCAGAACTCAAATAAGCACACCTTTCACAAGCCAAACTGAGAGTCTGGACTATCTATGTCATCCCAGGAGAAGAAAGGCAAGAAGAGGAACTCCAACCTTCTCAGCCATGAGATACCACAACCAGTGACTATGGTGATGGTCAGGCTCCATGCTTTGGATTGTGAGTTGATATCACACCAAAAGGTCCTCATCTAGGGCCAGATTTAATAAGCTGTGGGAAAGGAAAAGTGGAGATGTTGCCCATAGCAACCAATCTGATTCTATCTGACATTTTCTAGTATGTAATAGAAAAGTTATAACTAAAATCTGGTTGCTATGGGCAGCATCTCCACTTTTCCTTTCTTGCAGCTTAGTAAATTTAGCCCCTGGACACAGATTTCAGATGACTTCAACCAGTTTTCCCAGACCTTAAATACTCAGATAGCAGTGAGGAATTTCACTTTAATCAAGATACAGCGGGTTATGTAATCACATGCCACAAAAAAAAAAAATGACTATACTACTATAAATTTACTATACTAATGTAAATGGGCTGGATCCTGACTTAAGTAAGTTATTTATGAGCCCAGTGCACATATATTGGATGTTTATCAGAAATCTAGACCCAAGGGACCAAATCATCCACTAACAACAATTTAGCATAAGATATGTCTTCAATCTCCATTTTATTTGGGAGCATGGCTGCGAGGAAAGGGCAAACTCCACTAAATAGACACCACTTCAATCATGAATTCATGAACATCACACATTTAGACCTTTCACATCTAAATGAACCCTGTTCGGGTCAAAGTATTGATATTTTTCTAGCATTATCAATGTGGACGATGGCTGAACTTGTTATTCTTTTTATTGTTGGTCATGGTTTAATATCTGTGAACTATAAATTTCTTTAAAAGATTAAATGATACTTCAAAGTGAGTAAGAAGGAGAAGACATTGCCTTGTTGACAAAGTATGAAACATTTACACTTCCCAGGGTCTTGTTTCCAAGGGGGAAGGGTGCGGAACACAGGCAGAAAGCTAGTGAATAGTCCCAAGCTAGCATGAGGCAGGGATTTTAGATCCTTGTAGTCTCTGACCCTGTGATGTGCTTTGTTTAACAGGGGCAGCTGCAGTTATCAACAGATGTTTCGGCAATAAATAATTGGTATCATCTCAGAAAAGGGCCGTCTACCTGTGGAGAGGGTATAATGCGTAAAACACTGCTTTGCTATTCTAGCCACATTAATCTCTCATCTATCCAGGTTTCTTGGGGCATTTCCTGCAGGTGCTCATTCTGGAAGAATCGGGACTGTACCCTTTTAAGTTAAGAAGCTTTGCAGAGGTCATAGAAAAGGTCAAAATAAGCCATAAATTTCTGTCTAAGGTCACAAAAAAAGTGAAATAAAATGACAATACAGAATTAGTCTAATGTTGCAACATAATCAGCCAAATGTAAGGGGCCGGCTTCCTTCTTAAGGCATGTCATGCACACACACAAAAGATAGAAGTGGCCGCATTGAGCTGAGCTATCTTTTGCTTAAACAGCTACAGATACTACAATGAAATCTTCAGAGTTATTTCTGTAATCTATGTTATTATTTAGCAGCATATCGAGCTTTCCTTCTGAATATTATATTGGAATATAAGCATCTTACAAAAAGGGTGGTGTGAGGACAGCAAATGGGAGAAAAATATCTACTATATTTTTTTTAAAATCTATACTATTATTGTGCTGCAAAGTGTACAAGTAGGTCACACATAAGATGTTGCTCAATATGCACGCATTAGCCCATAAAGGCAAACATAGTTATATATTCAGAAATGCATTGTACCAATTACGGTGTGTCATCTATGTTTAATACAGCTTCTGAAGAGGAAAAGTGGATATAATACTAACCAATCAGCTTTTACCTACTAATGCTCTAAAAGAAGGGTTCCTAGAACCAACACTCTGCTTTTCATCTTCCACATTTACTTTGCTTTTATTTACCCCTTAACTCAGAAAGCCACAGTATCGCAGTATGAATATTAAAGCATACCAAACAATAAATGATCATTTATGCAAGGAAACAAAAAACTGATTCATTTTAATTTACTAACCTCAAAGGACCGGATTCACCATCTACATAGCGTTTTGTTACATGGATGGAATACGGTCTTTAAAGACCACATGTACGCAATCTACATAAGGAAATGCTACGTAGATAGCGTAAAATAGTTGGCTGAAAACGGATAACTAGACACATGAATAGAAAAAATGCGGTGTTGTGAATCAGGTCCAAAGTTACCATAGCTTTATGCTTACTCTGGCCTACTCTTATCTATCCAGGAATAAGATGTTGCAATCATTGAAGAACCAAAAATGTATATACTGATTATAGACGTATGTAGAGTTTCTATGCAGCATACAACACTAAGGTTTTGGAATGATGGGGGGGTAAGAGGGCATATTGCCCCCCCCCCCCCCCCCCTAAAAAAAACCGCGATGGGGACACCATTTTCAACAAGATCTGGAACCTACAGGGCATCTGACAACAAATAATCAGCCAGCCAGCTCTTCTATAATATAATAGAGTAGCTTCTATTATTATAGAAGTGCAGGGTGCTTCATTTTCTTATGAGAGGTGCTGTCGGCAGAGCGGTGGGGAAAGGCTGCCTATCAATGTCACAGTCACTGTGTCAATCCGAAAAGGCAGGCTCTCTGTGCTTCTCCAGTAGGGAGGCGGGCAAGGAGCATCTGTCAATAAAGCGCCCTGCAATTCTATTGGATGTGCCGGGCGTCTGACTGATGAAAAGAGCGCCAAGGGCCAGTATATAAAATGGTGAGTGTAGTCTTCGCACATCAAAGACTTCAGAAAGCAAATAAGAAAGTAAGTTTAAAACACTCTATGGCCAAGAACAACATTTTTATATTTTTACTTTGGTATTTTATAAAACAGGGGAAGGGCACCCATTTGGCAAATTAGGGGCGCCAAAATGAAATTATATCTTCTATATATCCCCCACACAGTAAAACGCTGTGACGCCCCTGCAGATACCTGTAAAGTGTGTATGGAGGCATGATTCTTTCAACAAATGGTTAGGAGGGAAGATGATCTGATATCTGCTGGTAAATTGGTACAGTGTGTACACAAGAATTGGCATGCTCATCTAGACTTGTGATATTAAAAGAGTCATAAAATTTTAAGAAGGCATATACCTTGCTTTACTTTTATATTTTTTTCTCAAAATTTTTAAATATAACTATTCTTGAAGTAGATTCAGAATATTGAAGGGACCTTTATATTTAAGTTTATATATAACAAAATTATTGTTAAAACACACATTATGAAATGTTTGTGAGGTTATGTATCAATGCAATTCATAATGATGATTTGTGCAAAATACTGGACTCGCCTCATTAAAACCCTTTTCTTTTTGTTTTCTTATTGGGTTGTTTAAATAGTATATAATAAGTATATTAAAACAATTGTTAAATAATTATACAAAACAAAATAAAATGCATGCTTCCTTTAACTATACTTCCAAACTATTAAAACAGGTGATTTAGTTCATACCAGTAAGTCATGAAGTCTCGGGTTGATTATATCTTGTAGGTTTGTTTTGTCTTCCGGTCCGACAGCCTGTTTGTATTGCCACCTTTCAGGCACAAAAGGCCATTTCATTTCCTTTGCCTCCTGAACCAGAATCTTCACATCATCTGGGAGAGAAGCTGGAAAAGGTCAAAGTGCGTGTTAGAATATCTCCGGTACATTAGGACGCGATTCATCAGCCACTGTTGTACTGCACGTGTCACATGAGAACACCTTTCTTTCTACCTTACACACCTTGGTGCACTTGCTACACCTTGCTGCCTTTTACCACAACACTAGTAATCAGAGAATGTCTGTCAGCTGAAGACCTATTCAGTTCTGCCCTCAAGCTAATTTGGAGCAATCAGCCATTAGGTAGGTTTTTAGTGGGAAGAATATATTTAAGATAAATGTCAGTGAGAGGAGACATTCTTGTACTCTTATCAGGAAGTAAGCCTATCTTCTCTGTAATCAATAGGAGAAAAAAAAATCTGTTTTCACCTATTAACAAGACTTTTTCTGTTTGTAGCACTTAACAATATAGCCCGGGGCACACTATATGTTGATGTACCAGCATCTATGGTCATTTTCAAGTCTACATCAATTAATTTGTCATCCCAAAAGATTTATCTACAATATTAATGATGGGGCGATTAGTAAATTCATGCATTAAACACAATAATGAGAGGGATATTTTTTTAAATAGACATTTATTAAGAGATCAGTCTATGTATAGAATAAATGAATGTAGTATACATTAGCAAAATGGCCTTGTTCGTAGTTGTTTTATTACGTAGTTACAACGTGTTTATGCAGAGTTTTTAAACCTTCTAAACAGTGCATATTTTTCAGGAGTTATCTCTTTAAAGAAATTCTCTGACTTTTATTTTAATGATAAAATGTCATGGTTTATTGCTGGTAATTTGCAAGAGTGCTGGGGTGCCTTCCTTGTATCTGTGTAAAATCCACATACCTTGCAGCACCTGCTCTGTATTAACTTATAAATTGATTTGAGCAATCTCCATTTTCTGTTTGTTTTAAAGCTTGTCTGGGATAGCAGCTGACAGGGGTGATTGTTTCAGAGTAGCTGTTTTGGAGACTTGGGGTCCTCTACCGAGCTTGAGCTCGCAATTTAAAAATACAAAGTTGGGACACTGACAGTTTTAGATGCTATATATATATATATATGTGTGTGTGTGTGTGTATTAAAATGTAATAATAAAATGAATTGTTTAAAAAATAGTTTTTCCTTCACCTGATTTATGTAAGTTGTCAGCACAAAGCATTACCATCATTTCCACACCTTTATTGATGCATCTGCCAGGCTAACATACATAGCTCGTATATAAAGCTGTGCACTGAGATCTAGACATGCCCTGTAACTAGTGCAAATAATCATACTAAACATTTGGGTTGGACTTGTCCATTCTGTAAATGGGCCATGTAAGTCCACCCCATAATGCCCCTCCGATCCCAGGCAGTTTTAGCAGTGAGTAGCATCACAGTCTGAATAGCTGCATTTAGTATGTCTCTGTTGTGTACATGCAATGCACATAGAAGCAAAGGTACTATAAAGAAAAATAAGCATAATAATAGTAATATTTATTTATACAACTTAATATCATAGGCATAGACCTATGCTTTAATAATTTCGCACAGTTGTGTTATTGTATGTATTGTCTTGCTTATTACAATGCAACATGATACAATGCTTTTAATAATCACTTGAAGTACAAAAGAAACAACTCCAGTTTTGTTTATCCAAAATGATGTTTTAGCATTGGGCATACCACAGTGGTTCCCAAACTTTTCTTATTTCAAAGCAAAATAATTACTGAGCCATTTTGATTTTTTAAGAAGTTAGGCTAAATCAATTTAATCGAAGCAGCTCAAATATAATAATGGCAAGAAAAAAAACCTTCAATGTTTTTTGTAATCTAATAACTTAACTTTTTCTTAATTTACTTTGGCTTTATTCGACCTGGCTGAATTTTAAAGCACTTCGTAGCGTACTGGTTTGTAAAGTAATGGCTGGGAGAGAGCGGTGCATCTTTTCTCTCTGCAGCTCCTCTGTGTGGCCAAGGCCAGCCAGCGCATAGCTGACAGCCTAGTACAGTCTCTCTCTCTGCAACTACAGTGTGCTGGCCAGCCCTGGATAAGACGAGGGGTTGAAGAGATGGAGACTGTGCTATGCTGTCACAAAAGAGACTCACAAAAGAACCAAAGTGAACATTCTGCGAAACGCTGACATACCACATTTGGCATCCTGTAGTTACTGCTGCTTTTGCCATTGAAGCACGTTATAAAATGAATGTACATTTTTTTCTAATATTTAGTTTAGTGAAACTTTTTAGTATCATAACACATATATATAATCAGAAGTGTGCAGCTTGTGAAAACAAATTTAAGTATTCACTTATTACTGGTTTAACAATACAGTATAATATTAAATATTTACAACAAATGTGTTAAGGAACAATATGCAATATGACTAAATAAGAGACATTTCTAAAAGCACATGCAAGGGTTTACTAATAAACTACTATATTGAACTACGAATATTCTATATTAATGAGAATTAAACTATGGGCAGTCACTCTACTCCAACTAAGAATCTTCAAAGAATGTCTTCAGCAGAGATATGGTTTCCTGGCTTTTACTATGAAAAGCAGCATGGAATCTTCAAAAGGTACAACTTGTCTTTTCCCCAAAAATGCACATAATGGCAGCTTTCATTTAATATTTATGGCAATAGTGACCTATCACAACTCCAGCAATTAAAAGATAATAAACACTGCTTTTTACATAGGCTAACAAACAGACCACCCAAAATGAACACTTATATGAGAAGGATGAAGGATACGCTTTCTAGAGAACCATTTTCACTGAGAAAAAAGGTCCAAGGGAAAATGCCTGCGGCAAAAACAGACTTCTAGTTAGCTCCTAGTCTGAAAAGATAAACAGAGACATGACAAGGAAACTCTTCAAGTGCATGTAGAAGGACGAACTGTTAAGTCTCCGCATGGCTAGGCAGAGAGGGTAAACATAATACAAGACACAAATATCCATTATGCTTTGCAATCGAGTGGTCTGTCATTTGTTAGTATTATGCTCTTATATTTTTATAATAAAATTACAAAAAAGAAGACACTGTTTACAATGGAAGAAGATATAAATATGCATTAAAATGATAACATACAGTAGGTGCACCCTAAAATGGTATCAACTGAGTATCAAGACAGAAAATGAATTATGTCAAACAGGAGTAGTAAAACAGTGTAATCTGCTTTCATTCTTGAGTAACTAAGCCCCACCAAATTCTGCTGTAACACAGCTAATGTGTATTTCGCTGACACAGCACAGTAGATGAGGAAGCTAAGATTTTCTGACTTATTAAAGACCACCGCACTAAGCCAGAGACTTTAATTTCTAGTATATTGATAATGCAGAGAAAAGTACATAAATAAGTATGTAACTAGGAGCTCTCAAGGAGTGTGGGTTTTTGGAAAGTTTGCAAACTGGCTGGGAAATCGATGCCTTTTGCCCACAGAAGATAGAAGAGAATGCTGCGAATGGAGAGTATGAATTTAACCCCAACCCTTACCCTAACCCTCCCCTTCCATTACCCAGACTCTCCGTTCCCCACAGCCTTACCCTGAGACTCCCTTCCCCGCAGCCATACCCTAAGACTCCCCTACCCTGCAGCCTGAACCAAAGACTAATCCTTAATCCTAAAACTTCCTTCCCTGCATCCTAATCCTAAAACTCCCTTCCCCACAGCCTAACCCTAAGATTCCCTTTCCCACAGCCTAACCCTAAGACTCCCTTTCCCACACACGGACGTAATTCAATGAACAATAGCTACTGCGCATGCGTAGTAGCTATTGTACGTAATCTGCGCATTGTTACAATACCTAGACGAAACGATACGCAGATTACGTACAATAGCTACTACGCATGCGCAGTAGCTATTGTTCATTGAATTATGTCTGTCTATTGAAGACGGACGTAGTTCTGGATCCGGCCCATTGCCAATATGCAATTCCAGTAATACATTTATACTCTCATATTGAGCTTGAGACAACAATCACAGACAAGAGTTTGCTGTTTATCCCACTTTGTCAAATTGTATATGAATTTGTATGAAATAAAAATGAGGGAAGGATGTGCGGCATAATGCTATACAAGGCTTTAAATCTAGGGCTTGATTTCATGCGTATGAATCTAGTGAACATTATTTTCCCTGCATGCAGAGAATAAAATTAATTTGACTCTCCCTAAAATTGTTTTGTAAGGTGTAAAAACTGTTTTCATCTTATCTTAACTTTAGATAAGTCATTTACAATGCATTGGATCAGAAATATGTGATAAAATATTTTATTGCTAACTTAAAGATCAAGTTTTAACTTTATGAACTGTAAGTATGTGTCTAATGCTTGCTTTCATTGTTTTAGTTTAATATTATTTAGATGGAGATTGGTTAGAAAATCGAGCACTTGTTCAAAACAATACAAAAATATTATTAGCTAATAAGCTATTATGAAATTGTTATGAGAAAGAAACGTGTTCAATATTTATTTATTAACAGGCTTTCATATTGTATAGAGCTTTACAATCATTATAACATGACTGTGTAGTGGGTAGTAACAAACAGACTGGATAGATAAGAGAGCCTGGCCCACAAGCTTACAGTCTACAGATACATATTAAACAATAAAGGCATCTCACGCTTATCCAGTTTTTATCTATGTACTTAAACCTGAAACTCTTTTTGTATTATGTTTTCTAACTGTTAAGTATGCAAATAAATGGTTTGAATATATTTATGGTTCATGTCATTTAAACAGTGGTCTCTAAGGTGGGGGAAGGGTTTGTCTAATATAGAAAACAAACTTATGTTAATGATGTCAAGAGAAAAGTTGGCTTGGAAAATACAGGTCATTATTAAATTAGAAGGGTTGATGGTATGGAGTAAAACAAAAGCCTTTCAGCCTGTGTGTGACTGGGCACTAAAGCCACAGTGTTCTGTGCTCCAGTAAGTTTCCTCAAGTCCGTTATCTGAACGTTATGCTGCTCAGGCAGGACACCTGCTTGTGGAGAGGAGCATTGACTCAACTGGATTAAATCAATCTCTTGAAGCGGAATACCCACTCTCCAGGAACTAATTTATCCACCAGATCATCAGCAACTAGTTTTATTTTTAAAGTTTGATATTATGCCTACATCACTAATAACCTTTACCCAGAATTTAAGGTGGGTACACTAAAACAAGGGAATTATAATTCACTATTTTGAAGTCAAAATATTCAATGTAATACTGCATAAAATAGAAAGTGAGCAACTTCTTCAAATATTTCTATACTTATCATTATGATACGTTTGTGGCACATACTAGACTGCTGTCTATCCTTTAGTGAGAATAATTTGAAATAATTGAATAATAAAATAATATAAACGGTTTGTTTTTTTAATGTGTTTATATAACATTTTCTGCATTTATGCACTTTTGTATTTAATATTGTAGTTTATGTTTGCATTTTAAATATGGATAGAGGTAAGGAAGATAATGCAACAGTTAATTTCCATTCTTTAATAGTCAATCAAATAAATATTTATGTGTGTTATTGAAGGGCAGAGAGACCATTTTAAGTTATGATACTTTACTCCTTATAAACTGACATAAGTTGGAAGTACAACCAGCCTCAATGAGACTACACACAAAAGACAATATTTAAACCTAAGCATCTCAATAATGTTGGTTCAATGGGGCAGATCTAGACGTACGCCTGCCCATGTTTTTACGCTTTTCGTAAGCGTAAAAGCGCCCATTTGTACTTACTGCGCATGCGCCCAGCCATACGAAACCCGTAATTTCGCTTAGTGGGCGGGGAGAGGTATTTAAATCGTACAGTATGGGCGTGCTAAGCGTTGTAAATACGCATGGATGCTACGGACAGAAAAGTTAAGGTAGGGTTTCGTCGGCATAAGACTGCATAAATATGGACGACCGAGGGGAGTGCCTAGGGGAGTGCTGGCGTAAATACGCTACGCACAAGGACGTATTATTTGCGCAGGTCTGGATCAGGCCTTATGTGCTTAAGCTCACAGTATCTAATTCTGCGCGTGCGTTACTACTATATCTATGCTATATACTATATACTATATACTATATCTATACATGGAATGTGTGTGGGTAATAAGAGCACACCCAATCATTTTAAAAGCTTAATTAATTACGTGTCACGTTAATTACGTGTCATTGGGAATTAAAATTCCAAATTTGTAAATCTATAGTGCAAGTGCTGTCTTGTGACATCACTCAGCCACTTTTGAACACTTGTACCTCTATTAAAGAATGTGACAAACAGCTGATTGAAGTAGAAATAAAGGAATTAGAGGTAGGGGCTGGCGCTCTAAAGCTGCAGCAATCAGTTTTCATCAAAGAGGGTCCAACACCTCAGAGATACAGTGATAAAGAAATAAAGATGAAGATCTGAAATAGCGCAGCTGGGGGGAGGGGGAGATGAGTGTGTTGGGCGGATGGATATCTAGTTGTCAGTGGTAGTGCGGAAACATTAATGAATAAGTTAGCTCTACACAATAACTCTATGGATATAAAATAGTTGATGTAAAAACCATGAACGGTGGAGATTCTCCTGAAATACCTCTAACGGGCTGTCAAACACTGCTGGTTATAACCTGTTATGATATTGATAGGAATACTAATAGTGATAGAGATACTAATAGGCATCTAACAAAAACATCCAAATAAATATAATTTATTAAGTGTACTACATATAAAACATATATAAATCAAAGATGAACACAATCACTAAAACCATTAATAAAATAAATTAAATAGATAAATAAATAAGAAAAGTGGACAGTCAATATATAAAAAATGGTCACGTGGACCTCCGGTCCCTGAGGGGGTACCGTACTTCCCTTAGGTGTCCAGTCCCGGGTAACTGTGCACACTGGTTGTAGATGGAAGCCGGTCAGCTTCAGGGTAAGAACAGCAGGCGTCCCGATTAGACGGCAGTGGGGATGACACGTTGTAACGTTGAGCTCCTAAAGGCTGCTGCCGTCCTGAAAAGCTGTTGTCGGGGCGGGCGTCTGTCGGAGGCGATGGTGGTGGTCCACGTGGGTAGGAGGAGGCTGGCTACGCGTTTCGGGATCGCCGGATCCCTTTCTCAGGCCAAGAAGAGAGTAGGGTGAAAGGTGGGGTTAAATACCCGTTGATTGACGCGATCGATCCACTGGGGGTGTGTGTTCAGATTAACCCCTGCATTACTTGTCGCGCTGAGGCTTAAAACATATTTCCTTTGTAGTAATAGTCCGCTTAGATTCTGCATGACATGATGATTGTATAAATGCATGCTCCTTATTGTTAATGAGCAGGGGGAAAGACATAGGGAAAAAGCATAAGGAAATGGAGGTTATGAATTTAGTGATGATTAAACCATTTATGGAAAATGTATATTAATATTATTGCGATTAGTATTGATGAATTTTAAAATATTGAACAATAAATAAATAAATAAATAAAAGATTGATTAAATATTCACTTAATTAAATGGTTAAATAAAAACATAAATAAATAAGTCCATGGTGTCAACCTATTTCTTGATTCTCTTTTCCTTATTGATATGATTTTGTGTGATTCTGTGTCTATGTTTCGTTATTAATGTGTTCGGTGTGTGTGTATTCACTCTAAAAGGGGGTACTCTCTTTCCGTTTATCGGGATTCAAACATTAGCAGGAATTCTTTTATACTAAATATAAATGCATAGTGGAGGCATGCCATGAAATAGATGAAATATGGTACAAAAGTGATAGCACAATGCGTGTTGGAGTGAAGAATAGACCCTGTTAGTTTATCATTCCATTTTCATATGGTTCTATATCATTGGACAATAGCAAACGGTAGTGGTCCCGAGGCAAATTAGGAACGTGAACTCCATAACATGTTCAGGATAGGCTATATAAGTCCATATGGGAACCGCCTATGTAGGGCACGGGCTATATAGAGATGTGGGATGGCGTAAAGGATCTATGAGCGCTTTCCGTGGTAGGGCCCCCGTATTAAACTAGCTCGAAGATAGAACATGCGTGTAAATTGGTGGGAATTGATTGTGGAATTTTATCTAATGGATTATCGAACACAATTATTGGTATGTGGTCACATGGGATATAGTCGATGGGACGAGCTTTACACAGAAAATGTTAAGGATGGTAGGATTTTACATATTGTATTTCATTAAAAATGGTTCAGATGGTGAGTACGTTACGGTTCTTCACTCTTTCTCGAATCTACACACCCGTCCCACATGCCTCCGGTGAACATATCATCTACTTTCCCTGTCTTCCCCAGCGGTCTCCCACCAGGTACTGCCAGGGCCTAAACTGCTTAACTTCCAAGATCAATAGAGTTTGGGTGTAACCAGGCTAGTCTGATCGTAGGTGTGAGTACCAGAGACGGAAGTTCAGGGAGGAGATCGACAGGAGAAGAGGATGGTATAGTCAGAGTTTGAGATCATAAGAACCACTTTAATTCGAAATCAAGATTGAGGCCCTTAGGGGTACAGGTATCAAGGGTGTGTATGAGCTGCATCTCTGTCCGGGCCAGTCTTGTTTCGACATCTTTTTTTCTCCAGTTTTCCTTAACAAGTTTGATACCCATGAAATTAATGATGTTAGAAGGATCACAATTATGGCAGTCCTTAAAGTGAGATGGGACTGAATGGGTCGTCATACCTTTTTTAATGTTCCGGATATGCTCGCCCCATCTGACTTTTAACTGTCTAGAGGTTCTCCCTATGTATTGGAGTCCGCATTTGCACTCCAGTACATAGATACAGTTTTTCGAGTCACATGTGATGAAATCATTAATATTATGGGTTTTGCCATTACTGTGGGATGTGATGGATTCTATTTTCCGAAGGGATTTAGTGGGACATGTTAGACACATCGTGCAAGACCCACACCGGTAGAAGCCTTTGCTTCTTATGTGATTCTTCTGGTGGTTCCCTATAAAATTGGACCTAACCAATTGGTTGCGTAGATTTGGGGCTCTTTTATATATCACACTGGGTTTCGAGGTTAAGTGGGGTAAGAGGTCTGAATCTTGCAGAAGAAGGTGCCAATGTTTCGATAGGATGTTTTTAATCTGTCTATGCTCCCTGCTGTACTGAGTGATGAAGGAAAGGCCTTTGGGGTTCTTCCCATTATGTGCCGTTTTCGGGATAAGCATGGAGTCTCTGTCCATCGAAAGGACTTCATTAAGGGTATCTTCAAGGAGTTTGTGATCATAGCCCTTTTCTTCAAATTGGGTTTTCATGGTGTTCAATTGGTCTTTACAAACGTTATTATCCGTGCAATTTCTCCTCACTCTCTGAAACTGACCTTTTGGCACATTAGTAAGCCACGGGAGAAAATGATTACTGGACATAGGGATGAAAGAATTAATATCTGTGCTTTTTATGTAGTTCTTGGTACAGATAAGGTTATCCTTTGCATAGATGGTTAGGTCCAGAAAATTGACTTCACATGGACTGATATTGAATGTGAGGACAATATTGTGATCATTGTGATTCAAAGATTTACAAAAAGACTCCAAAGCCTCATCTGTTCCCTTCCAGATAAACAAAATATCGTCAATGTATCTCTTCCAGAGGACCAGGTCCCCCCCTGCCATTTTTGTGGCCTCCTCTTCCCATACTGCCATAAATATGTTAGCATAGGAAGGGGCGAACCTGGTCCCCATAGCAGTACCCTTAATTTGTAAATAAAAACCATCATTAAAATGAAAATAGTTATTGTCTAAAATAAACTGTATGCCTTCAATTAAAAAATTCTGAAGATCAGGTGTGTACTCAGATGTTATAAGGAACTATCACGAGGGGGGGCTGGAGGCACATGATGGGGAATATTGAGAGTGGCTGGAGGCAAATGATGGGAGATACTGAAAGGGGCTGGATACTTTGCAGGACACCCATACACAAACCCAGGCGATGCAAGGACCACCCCCCGGTGACGCAGGGACCACCCCCAAGTGACACAGGGACCACCCCTATGCTTTTTACTTTTCTCCCTGATATTATTTTTCAAAAGTAGACAACCATGCTATATGTTCTATGTTATATAAAAAATAGCAAGTAATCAATGCAAAAAATTATTATAAATCCTATATATAAACAAGTTAAGACTGCAAAACAAATGCCAAAGCATATCTTTTGTTTTCCCTTATTATGCACAAGGTTTGTCTCTTTTAATGTTTCTTTCCCATGGTTAGTGATCCTTTTTGCTTTATTTTTTTTTATTGTATGTTTATAAAATGGAAAATGCTAAATAAAAAACTTTCTTGATAAAAAAAAGTTCATTTATCTGCATTTTTACTTAAGGTGCCAGGTTTTTATTTTTTTTTCTTAGGAAAAAGCCTTGACTACAATTTACTACATTTTCAATCATTTATTTGTATCTAGTAATTATGTGAATGTGTTATCTGCTTTGACTTTTATTCTGCAGGCTACCAAAATAAAAATCAATGCAACTTGTACTCGATCCTGAATCCAATGAAGATTTCAGTTATGTTAATTCTGTGCCATCATTAGCTGAGCAGGCCAAAAGCTGTCACAAATATCATTAGGACCAATTTTCTATGTATTACTGGTTTGTTTAATCCCCAGAAATACAAAAAAAATGTTTTCATCAGCTCTCTTTGGAATAAATCATGCAAAACTAATTAGCAAGTTAAGTCATTAAATTCAAATCTACAATTCATTCAATGTTAATACATTTGAGACATACTGCGCCAATAGCTTGTCCTCCATCATTCTGTAATATTCAAAAAAGTATGTCACCTGCCATCAAACTTCTGCTTATTGTTCTGTTTCCACACATAAATGTGGCTCTGCCTGAGTTTAGTGGAGCCTAAAATTAGAAGTGACAGCAATTCACTCTAACACAGTGAGCTCCCATCTCTGTCTGCAGTCCGCATCCCATTCATACCCCACAAATCCAACAGTCCAGCTAGCCATGCCTGCCAAAAGAAGAAAAATAGAGCAAGAGCGAGTACATGTGGCTGCATCGCACAGAGGCGGAGAAAAACCTGCTGGCAGTTCTGTGTTGTCACATAAGGTCCTCACCTTCACACCGTTGGTAGTCATTCTTTTCCTCCTCAGATGGCACGAACACCTCTGGAGCAAGACCATCAAGCATTCGCTTGCAATCCTGTAGCACTGCCACAACCTCCTGATTATTCATTATGACTGTTCCCACTTGATTGTGAATTGAGTGTCCCTGGGTGCTCTATGATCAATGACCTGGGAGAAGACACATATTCTGAATAAAATGGATCTTTCAAGGTTGAGGTACCTGGTGAACAAAAGGGGAAAAGAGATGATTAACTAACGCATCATCAATTATAAGCAAGACTCAAGCTGCGGAGAGATAATGGGGGAAAAATTACAGGAACACACAGGACAGAGTTTGATCGCTTTATTCAACAACCGTGTGAAATTGCAGCGGGGCGTCTGACACATAAAGGGAGGAAACGCTTAGTTTAGATAGGGGAAAGTAAAAGACAAATAAATGGTATAATCTACAAAAAGTTGACACAGCTTCAAAAACAACTCCTAAAGACATGTTAGACTCTAAATCTACTTGAAGGTGTCCTTACTGTTTCTTTCTTGTCACCCATCATTAAAGACAAGTTTGTATAACCTATCAAGAAAGAACACTCCTATTTTTGCCATTATAAAAGGAGATTTATAATACTGTTACATTATTATAGAACAGACATAGATAACTAGACGTGTAACATTCATACACATACAATAACTTCTTTCTATATGAGCTATACACAAACTGCAGGTTTGAATGCTGGCTTTCTGGTCCCTTTCTTAATAATGACATATCTAACCTATGTAATGGAGTTATGATTTGATAAGAAGATTATAACACACGATTTACGATTGACAAGAGGGCCTTTAGAAGATGTAATATGATTATGAAGAGAAAATAATACAGTGTAATACACTATAATACAGTATAGTAACTTTGCTAATTGGAATGGCAAAGGTGAAGAAGGAATGGTTTGAAAGGATTAGGAGACATGAGTCTAATTTTATCATTTTCAATCATTACTATTGTAAGTCTACTGCAGTAACACATTAATAACAAGGTGAGAGATCTATCTATCTATCTATCTATCTATCTATCTATCTATCTATCTATCTATCTATCTATCTATCTATCTATCTATCTATCACACCTCTGTATCTGACTGTTCTGTGTTATTACCCTGTCTCGTTGATTCAATTTCCTTGATTTTTATGACATGAATATCGAGGTCTGCCAGCTTTGTATAAAATAACAATACTCCCACCTTTGCTTTATGACTTATAAAATCTGTAAACAAGTGTATACACAGATGACTGACTGTCAGTCACAGAAATTTTGAAAAGGACACAACTAATGAAGCTAATATATTATGAAATTCAGGCTTAAAAGGTAATTCATTTGCTATTTTCTAAGGTGGAGGAGGGGAAATCTATGTTGGAGTCTTTGTTATCTCTAAGTACATATTAGGGAAATTCACAAAGACAGAATTTGAATAGAGCACAGTTAATGTTTGGTAATAGTGGACCGCATGGTTTCCACCATGAGATTTGGGGTTGTTGACACAGTCTGTAGAGCCCCACCACCTATGTGATGGCACCTGCAGAAGGCGGGGTGCCACAGACCTTCAGTTCTGATTCATAGCAAGCTGCGGCGCAGAGATGTCATTCCCTGTGCAGCGGCCTGCTGTTGTGCAGCCTTCTGCATCTCTCCAGCAGCAAGTATCAGTGGCAGGATACTGCAGATACCTACTGCTGGAGAAGTAGGGGGAGTATCGTGGGCCCCCTTTCTCCAGGTGTGTGACAAAAGTCCTGGTTGTCCCCATCTGATGACAGCCCTAGTGCATCCTAACAACTAAATGCAGTGGCAGTGTGGATCCTATAGTTAATCCCTGCTGTATCCATGCATCAGAGACAACTCCGATTGCTCCCAAAGTTCCAATTGAATCTACCTTAATATTTCACATCCATCGCATTTAAAATGGCACATTCATGTGATCTGTAATACCAAAGTGAATATAATTAGTAATAAAGTTTACAATTTTTTTGTCTCCTGGATGACATTTTACATTGTAGTATATTTTTATGCGTAGGTGACCTGCTGTTTTGAAATTACAATGCATATTGTGACAACAATAGGTTATTTTACCTTGTATGGGGTACATATGGTTGTTCTGTTCTGTGAAGTAATATATGGAAATGCAGCTACAATTAAAGTTATCTGGTGTCAGACACAGAATTAAAACAATAAAAAAAACTCTGTAATGGTGTGTTAGTAATAACTAATCAGATAGCAGATGACTGTTGCACAACTGCCACAATTTTGTGCATGGCTCCCTTCAGTTCAGTCATGCTTACACAGATTGCTGAAAACGCTGGCACTCTGAAAGGTTTACATGGTAAAGTACCAAATGTCTGAAGTATACTTTATCTTGTGTTTGCACATAATTTAACCATAACAATTTCTGGAAAACTCCCTCCGTGGCTATCCCATGAGTGAAGTGGGCGGGGCTATCCCATGAGTGAAGTGGACGGGTCTATCCCATGAGTGAAGTGGGTGGGGCTATCTCATGAGTGAAGTGGGTGGGACTATTCCATGAGTGAAGTGGGCAGGGCTTGATGTGCATTTCATTGCTTAACAAGTCTTGATGGCCCAACTCCTGCTTTATATGGGTTAGTTGGGTTAATTTCAATTTTGCTTTATATTCCATCACACAATGTAAAAAGGCTTTTAAAATAGCATTGAGTTTAGAAAACGTGCATTCTTCTTTTACTTGGGCAATTAAATGTGTGTTGGGGCATAGAACGGTTCCTTATCCTTGCTCTCATATATTGTTTTACAATCTAGTTTTCTTTTCATGGAAAAGGAGAAACATAAATTAATGAGAGTACTCAATCATAAAAGACTCTTAAGGCAAGTTTTACTTGTTAATATGCACAGACATGAAAAGGACTACCCTTTCTTCCTATACAACTTCAGCGTCTGCAAATTGCAGGGGGCTCATTGGCATAAATCTCTGTTGCGACTTCTGAGGGTAAACTGGATTTACATTACTTTCTGACAAGAATTAAATGAGGGCCGTGTGGATATATGAACAGTTTTTTAGACTGCAACAGATGGGCATGAATGTGTTCCCTAGGCACACTATCAGTGACATCTGTGTCCTCTGAATTCTGGTGGTCCCAGCCAATTAAAAAAGCAAAAGAATAAGCAGGCAAACTCCTGACCAGGCGGTAATCCAGAGTAAGAAACACTTGTATTTAGCAACATCAGTGTCAGCAACGTTAAGCTGAGAAAATCGTGATAATGATACATTTGTGGGCTTCAGTACATCAAATTCTAGTAATTAGTATACATATAATGCAAAAAAGTTGTGGTAATTATCTCATAAAAATCAATTGAATTGATTAACTCATTAATTGCATCTACATTTAAATCATATGGAGGGGCTCTTTATCCATTCATATCAACAGTAAAATGAAAAGGTTCCATTTCTTATGTTAATAATTCTAACATGAATTTATTTATTTATTTAAGATATTAATTAAATTGTTATAAAAAATACTGAATGTGCTACAAAATATGCACATTCTAATGTATATTTGAAATGGATTTACACCTAAAGTGGTTTAACACATCGAATGTCATTGTATGCAAGAAATAATATGAGATTCTAGATTTGATATGTTTGTGAGTACAACAGCTTTGCCCTTCTAAAATACTTTCTACCCTTTCTACTTCATTTTTTTAACCCTTATACTCTAACAAATATTTACATGTAGAGTCTCCTGGATAACATTTTGTTTTCTTCTGGTTCAATTTAAGTTATCCCTTGTTTTCATATCTGATCTTAAATCCCAAATGGGTGCTTAAAACATTGGTGATTTTTGAGGTTTAAAATTCCCTGGGAGTGCACAGGTGCACAAAATGTTGTTCAATTCAATGACACCATAATTATAACTGAATTTCTATTTTTATTATTATATGTAATATAGAGACCACTTGTCACGCCACACTCCAAATTCCCTACCTCACACACACTACAGGTCATTTTTTCAGCAGCCAGCTTTCTAGTATGTTTTTGGATTGTGGGAGCACCTGGAGGAAACCCATGCAAACAAACCGAGAACATACAAACCCCACACAGATAAGGTGTTTCCACTGGGCTGCCTGTGTTATTGTTATTTGAGCAACTGAGACACATTTTACAAATAGGGAACCCTGGTTTCCATTATTCTAATAATTCCATTCTTACAGAAAATAAGCATTCTGTACAGTAATTGTTATATTAATTTTTAGTATGATAATACAATGTGAACATACATGAATATAGTTTAAACTACTGGCTCACTAAAAAATATATTTTACTTAATGGGATACTTTGTATTTCTATTAATAATAAAAAAAAATAATCAAAAAATGGTTTCTATATTTTAAAGTATTGATCTCAATCTCTGATTGCGTATGAACGACGCTTAGCACGCCCATACTGTACAATTTAATTGGCTCCCCCGCCTATATTCCTTAACTCCAGCGTCCATACGAACTTTATAATATAAACACGCAAAGTATACGGACGCCCGAAACGCCGCTACGAAAATCAGTGTTTTCCTACCGGAAGTTGTCACCAACAACTGCATGCGCGGTGCGTTTTTTCTGCCGATTTTACGCTTACGATCAGCGTTAGCACGCAAGCGTGCGTTGTTCTGGATCAGGCCCTATGTGTTGCTATTTATTGTATTGATTAAGGTTTTCCTATAACCACAATATATTATAAAGCACTTTACAATTTTAAACGAGCACTAAAAGCCAATTAAAAGACAGATTGGGAGGTAAGAGGATCCTGCTCACAAGCTCTAAAGGACACTTTAATACAGTAAACATTTATGAAACTATTCCTATTCTTATCAACAATGGGCTGGATCCAGACTTAAGAATGAGCTTGTAATTAAGGACCTGATTCACACTTAAGAATCCTGTTAAAATAAGAACTTAAAGTCACTCCTGGGCAAAACCATGTTGATTGCAGGGGGAATTAATTTAATTGTTTTCTTTGCATGCAGGGATATATCTTTGAATTGCTTACTGCACACAGATACTGACCAGCTTTACTGTCACACTGTTATTTAGACTTGGGATAGAAAACATCACCTCTCAACTCTAATACTGTTTACAACAGATGAAATATGACTCCCCTGCAATCTACATGGTTTAGCCCAGGTGTGACTTTAAGTTCTTATTTTAAGAAGATTCTTAAGTGTGAATCAGGTCCTAAGAGAGCAAGGCAAAACCTTGTTGATTTCAGGGGGAGTCAAGTTAATTGTATTTTTTACATGCAGGGATATATCAGGGTTGCCGACTCTCCCGGAATATCCGGGAGACTCACGAAATTTGGGCAGTTCTCCCGGTATCCCGGGAGAGCCGGCAAATCTCCCGCAAGCCCCACCAGCTAGCAATTACTTCTATAATCCTTAGCGTTACTAGGGATGTGCAGGGCTTGATGATGTCATCAAGCTCCGTCCATCCCCTGAAACCCTAGAAAATACAGGAGTGATTGGCAGGGGTGGGGCTTAATGACACAATTTGCATAAATACCGTCATTAAGCCCCGCCCCATGAAGAAGTCAATGGCTTCCCTCTGGGATCTCCCAGGGGGGAAGCTCTAAAAAGTCGTCAACCCTGGGATATATCTTTGAATTGCTTACTGCACACAGATACTGACCAGTTTTACTATTACACTGTTATTTAGACTTGGGATAGAAAACATCACCTCTCAACTCTAATATCGTTTGCAACATATTAAATATAACTCCCCTGAAATCAATATAGTTTTGCCCAGGAGTAACTTTCCTCTCTTAGGACCTGATTCACACTTAAGAATCTTCTTAAAATAAGAACTTAAAGTCACTCCTGGGCAAAACCATGTTGATTGCAGGGGGGATCAATTTAATTGTATTCTTTGCATGCAGGGATATATCTTTGAATTGCTTACTGCACACAGATACTGACCAGCTTTACTATTACACTGTTATTTAGACTTGGGCTGGGAAATATCACCTCTCAACACTAGTACTGTTTGCAACAGATGAAATATGACTCCCCTGCAATCAACATGGTTTAGCCCAGGAGTGACTTTAAGTTCTTATTTTAAGAAGATTCTTAAGTGTGAATCAGGTCCTAAGAGAGGAAAGTTACTCCTGGGCAAAACTATATTGATTACAGGGGAGTCATATTTCATCTGTT
>WWET01000569.1:357490-367524 GCA_011038615.1 Limnodynastes dumerilii | reverse complement strand
ATATTGATAAAAATAAAACTGTGAATATAGATGGTCCATGGTGCCCTTATCTGCTGTCATATTCTATGTTTCTATGTAAATGCTCAGAAATGTTGGGGTTTTCTTGCTGATAATATAGTAATCTTAAATACAGGTATTGATAATATACCACATGACTTTAAATGCATTCTCTCTGTTACTATATCGTAGAACAGTCTGCACTTAAGGCAGAACAGTAGATAATGGTATTAATTTTTTGACACCTACCTGTGTTGTTTCTTTTGCCTTATTCACACAGGAAAAAAATTTGGGCATTTGAGACAATCACGTTGTTGTTTGTTGGTTTGGTTATATCACAATCATATTGAAAGTCGTATTAATTATCTGCTGCAGAATATTGTAACATCAGCATTTCCTGATGTCCGAAAGTGTCATCTTACAAATGTAGAGAACAATTAAAGGTCACTGCCAATATTTTACATTATGCTTTATCTATTAGCTCTTTAATATAAGTTCTTTGATTACTAAAAAGTATATATTATTCTTTATTTTGAATAGGAAAGTCAAACAGTGAACTATATAATAATTTAGGGCCTGATTCACAGATAAGAGTGAGTTAGGCGCAGGCTGATCCGCACCTAACTCACTCTTCCAGCCCCCAACTCGCCCCCTGTTTTTAGGTACCTTATGGTATTTACGAGTGCCATAGGGCTACCTTATATTATATCTCCGAGCAATGTCCGTACAGACACTGCACCTCTCCGCCTTCCTCCTGCCCTCCCCAGCTCATCTAAATACCTCCCCCCTCCCACTTCTGACTAATAACACCCCAAAGGCGGCATTACGCAGCCTATTTTTATTGGACACGCTACCGCACCTACGCTATCTACGTGCCTATCGGCTACGTAGATAGCATAAATTACCTACTACGCATGCGCAGTAGGTAATTTCGTTCAGATGCGCACTTAAGAAGCCGCAGCTTCTTAAGTGCAAATCAGGTCCAAAGGGCCTAATTCAGACTTAAGAGTGCTTTAAGAGCGCACAGAATAGCAGAAGTTCACACTTATGTAGCTAGTGCACTCTCATGACATTCCCCGGAATTTAGCTGACTTCAGCGTGCCATAGCTCTACCTTAATTTTTCCATCAGGATTGTTATGCGGACTTAGCAAATGTACGTGCGGAAGCGCCTAACCCAGCCCATACTGTACAATTTAAATGCCTCCCCCCACCCACATTACATATTGTCTCACGTACAGAGTATAATCACTCCCTGTCGTACAGCGTTGTGCACATGTGGAAATTAACCCTGTATGTAATGAGATCCGATGCATAACTGCCCATATGATTTTGATAGCCTAGTTTTAGAATCCATATTTCTCTCTCTGAGTAGGTGTGTCACTGGTAAAATATAATATTCATGTTCTTGGCATTATTACATACAGCTAGCTATCAAACACCTTATAGGTGTCATTATTGTGCCTTCCCAAGGTGATACAGCCTTCTAAATTTACATTTTATAGACATAATTAGGTGTCATGTCCCTGAGCAATTTGGGTCTTCTGCAGTCATGAGAAAAATAAATTCTGATTCAAATATTATATGGATGCTATTCACAATCCCCATTCTATATTGCATATTCTTCTGCTTCTGCTTTGCATGATACCCCTCCCTGTCATCAATATTCTGAGGTTGCTTATAATTACTTAAGGCCAATTTTTTTTGCTTTCACTATACTTACTACCTCTTTTGTAACCACATTGGCTTCCTTTTCCTGGAATTTTTCTAACCTTGCTGAAACAACTCAGTTTTAAAAGTAATAAAGATCTTCAAAATCTCAAGATCTGCATGCTCTTTTTCTCCTAATATATTTTGCTTGCATAGTTTTATTCTATTTAGAAACTCCTACAAAATAAATGAAGGATAGAAGTTAATTAAAATAGCGTAATTCATTCTAAATGAAATATACACTCACATCAAAATGGTATGAGAAAAGTAGAAGGTGAATTTCATGTATTTGTACCTTTTGAGTCTCATTCTTTCTTTAAACTATGTTAACCTTATCTTTAGCTAAAACATGCGAAAGGGCAATTTAATTTAAATCTTGGTCAAAATCAGATATAATTAATAAGTCTGTTAAACTGGGGGGCGTGTCCTGACTGGCAACGGGAACGGCCGCATGCCGCTTGAGCTCCGTTACCAAACCCAATAAATCCACTTATAAATTACTTATAAGTATAAATTACTTATACTTACTTACTGCTGCGCTGATGGAGGATGCGAGACCTGGACCCTTGGTGAACTTGGCCCTGCTCTGTTTGCTGACCTGTTACACCGTCCCAGTGGAGTGCCAACAGCACGTGTGAGTCGACCTGCTCACTCCGGTTCCTGCTCTCTCCGGGCGCTTCTGGGTGAACTGCCAACTTGGACCAGCTCCCACGACTCTCTTCTGCACTCTTCCGACTCCTGGACACCCGGCACTACCGTCGGCAAGAAGCTTTTGTGAATTCCTGCGGTCTCCTGTGCAGCTGGGTTCCAAACTCCAATCCCAGTCAGCACAGTGACCTGCCCCTGGGACCCGTCGGCCTGTGCTTCGATAACCCCGATCCCTCGGTGGAGAGGTGAGCAGCCATATATAACTGGGGGCCATTTTCTGTACCATTGGTGGGAAACCAAGTATGCTAGCTCTGATCTCTCCGCAAACACCTTCTCTGGATCCACAATTTTATTTTTGTTTTTATTGGTGCTTAGTGAGTACTACCAAATATGACCTGAACTTGCAGGAGGGATCCCCTCCTTGCTGCTCTCTACATGGTAGGTTTTTTTCGGGTGAACATGGCCATTTGATCTAAGAGCTTTTTAACCCCTCTCCCCCCTCCTCTCCCTACTATCCCAGAGGCCGGTTCTCTAATGCTCTAGAGGCTATATTGAGATAACCACTGTTACCATAGCAGCATAAATTGAGGAGAAAGAAAGAGGGCAACAATAAAACCACTTTTTAAAATACAAACCAAAATTTAGCTGACTTCAGCGTGCCATAGCTCTACCTTAATTTTTCCATCAGGATTGTTATGCGGACTTAGCAAATGTACGTGCGGAAGCGCCTAATCCAGCCCATACTGTACAATTTAAATGCCTCCCCCCACCCACATTACATATTGTCTCACGTACAGAGTATAATCACTCCCTGTCGTACAGCGTTGTGCACATGTGGAAATTAACCCTGTATGTAATGAGATCCGATGCATAACTGCCCATATGATTTTGATAGCCTAGTTTTAGAATCCATATTTCTCTCTCTGAGTAGGTGTGTCACTGGTAAAATAGAATATTCATGTTCTTGGCAATATTACATACAGCTAGCTATCAAACACCTTATAGGTGTCATTATTGTGCCTTCCCAAGGTGATACAGCCTTCTAAATTTACATTTTATAGACATAATTAGGTGTCATGTCCCTGAGCAATTTGGGTCTTCTGCAGTCATGAGAAAAATAAATTCTGATTCAAATATTATATGGATGCTATTCACAATCCCCATTCTATATTGCATATTCTTCTGCTTCTGCTTTGCATGATACCCCTCCCTGTCATCAATTTTCTGAGGTTGCTTATAATTACTTAAGGCCAATTTTTTTTGCTTTCACTATACTTACTACCTCTTTTGTAAACCACATTGGCTTCCTTTTCCTGGAATTTTTCTAACCTTGCTGAAACAACTCAGTTTTAAAAGTAATAAAGATCTTCAAAATCTCAAGATCTGCATGCTCTTTTTCTCCTAATATATTTTGCTTGCATAGTTTTATTCTATTTAGAAACTCCTACAAAATAAATGAAGGATAGAAGTTAATTAAAATAGCGTAATTCATTCTAAATGAAATATACACTCACATCAAAATGGTATGAGAAAAGTAGAAGGTGAATTTCATGTATTTGTACCTTTTGAGTCTCATTCTTTCTTTAAACTATGTTAACCTTATCTTTAGCTAAAACATGCGAAAGGGTAATTTTATTTAAATCTTGGTCAAAATCAGATATAATTAATTAGTCTGTTAAACTGGGGGGCGTGTCCTGACTGGCAACGGGAACGACCGCATGCCGCTTGAGCTCCGTTACCAAACCCAATAAATCCACTTATAAATTACTTATATTTCCTGCTAAACCCTTCTTTTTCCTACTTTGGCCCCCCCTTAGGATTTTTCTTAAGGTCTGGACAGCATTGGATGTGCTGAGAGCCGCTAACTAGCACTCCCTGGGAACTGCGGGCTCACCGCGAGGTGTGCCGCGCTAGGCCTCCAGCCTTCATCTCTACTTCCCCCCGATGTGAGTTCCCAGGTGCGGACCCTGCTGCTGCGCTGATACCCCCGGAGGATGCGAGACCTGGGCCCTTGGTGAACTTGGCCCTGCTCTGTTTGCTGACCTGTTGCACCGCCCCAGCGGAGTGCCAACAGCACGTGTGAGTCGACCTGCTCCCTCCGGTTCCTGCTCTCTCCGGGCGCTTCTGGGTGAACTGCCAACTTGGACCAGCTGGAGGCCGGTTCTCTAATGCTCTAGATGCTATATTGAGATAACCACTGTAACCATAGCAGCATAAATTGAGGAGAAAGAAAGAGGGCAACAATAAAGCCACTTTTTAAAATACAAACCAAAAAAGAAGAGGGGGGGAAGAAACCCACGCAGATTAAAACTAAAAAGGATATAACAATATTTCCTTTGCTTACGACACATTTTATCCTTTTACATCATGGCGGTTAAACATACAATTGAGCACTACATCCTCTTTTTTCAAGAAACCTGATAAACCTTCAGAAGCTTCTGAACTATCTTCTACCTTAGAACATTCTCTTGATCCACTGAGAGGCCTAGATCCTACGCTCCAGACAGTCATCACTAGTTTTACCAAAGACATCAAACTAACATTTCAACAAGAATTACAGAAAGCCGTCTGTGATTTTAAATCTGAAATTGCATCTTTGGGTATCCGCACAGAGACATTGGAAACTAAAACCGATGAACTTTGCCAATCACAAACTTATCTGGATAAAGAAGTAGTTCTTCTTCGCACAAAGGTCGAAGCTTTCAAAGACAAATAATTAGTCTGTTAAACTAAAGTGTTTGATCAAATTGTTTCATCATCTAACGAGAAAATTCTCAGTTCTGCAGAATTGTGAAGATCGTTTTAAGATCTCTGTAACTGGATCCACTTGTAAACATATGAGACTAAAGCTGGCCATATATTGGAGTGATTATCGGTCAAATCCTACAATTATCATGGATTGGGCAAAAAATAACTCTAGTTAGTGGCCAGGATCAATTTTTAAAATGTCCAATAAACGTACCAGAAATTTCGGATACCATTATTGGATTTTTAAACCTGCTTAATTTAGATTGAGCGCTAGAGCCCGATAATTTAAGGGAGCCAATCAGCTTACTGAATGACTCCCTATTCTTTTAGTGCCTCCCTCCACTGGAAGCCACGCTCCACACAGCACTGCCTCTACTACTACTCCCTGCACTGCTCACTGCTGCAGATCTATGTATTCTGCTGCTTTGACACCTTGGAAGTATACTTCAAAGGTGTCAGAGCAGCATAATACATAGATCTGCTGCACTGGCCCTGCCCTCTCCTCTTCTGCTGGGATTATTAGTCCCAGCAGGAGAGGTGTATGGTGCCGATAACGGGACCTTTCTCTGCCTGGAAACTTCCCGTTTATCGGGCCATCCCCTGCTGAGATCGATAATCGTCCCAGTGTATGGCCAGCTTTAAAGGATGATCCACTTACACCTTTTTTTAATGGTAAAACAGGTGCGATCACCTAGTGGTAGTGCCAGTCCTGTGCTTATGGTAGGTCATGGGACATATAGGCATGGGAGACAGATTCATTAACTGGGAGAAACTCCTTTACACGTTCCCTTCATCCAGAGGGTGTATGCTACTGATCCTTTTCAGCTAATCAGAGGAAAAGGAAGCCAATGTGGTTTACAAAACAGGTAGTAAATATAAAGCACAATAAATTAGGCCTTAAGGAATTATAAGCAAACTCAGAATAATGATGACAAGGGTAAATTGCTTATATATGCATTTCCCACGCATGTATGGAATATAAAATGGGAATCGGGAATAGCAACATGATGGCAACACAGTGGCTCAGTGAGTAGCACTTGTCTCAAAGCACTAAGGTCATGAGTTTGATTCTTGGCAGTTAACCCCTGCACAATGGTATGCTATGGTCAGGTGTAACCAAACCCTCCCTGGGCAAAGACCAGTATACCAGGCATTGGTATCAATAAGTGCTTCACACCAGTCCAGGCTTTGACTGAGGTCAGGGCTCTAGATCTGCAAGGGTAAGTGGACCCTCCTACCAGGAGGGCACTAGACCCCATTGTGTCATATGGTACTAGGCCCTATTAGGATAGTGAGGCCTTAGGCCTCTGTAGTACAGGGTATTAGACCCTATAGAGAGAGAACTTTTGTTACAGGGTACTGGAGCCTGGGTTAGATAAGGGCAGTAGGCCCTTGTTGTCAGGTCTGGGCACTAGGATGGTTAGGATTAAACTTTGGGTCCTGTTTGGTGAGTTTGGGCACTAGGCCCTGTGTTGGTTAGCGGGCACTAGGCCCTGGTTAGGTACAGGCATTAGGCCTAGTTATTAAGTTGGGCAGTAGGCCCCTGTTGGCTACTGGGCACAAGGCCCATGGTAGTGGGCAGAGGGCACTAGGCTCTGGTTAGAGCAGTAATAGGTGATCACGTAGTGGAACACAGGGTGTGGTACTTGGGAGGTAAGTAATCTCTTGTAGGTGTGAAGGAGGTGGGACTGTCTGGCAAGATAAGTAAGTAGTGAGGATAAATCTCTGTGTTAGTGTGTGTACCTTCCATCCTTCCAAGAGTGCGGACAAATCCAGAAGGCGTGGAAAGGTTCCGTTCCACTCGCCCAAGTGGTGGGAAAGAGGTTGTGAGAGGCCTTAGCCGCTGATGACGTTTACCTTGCCTGTGTGCTAATTTTAATTTTCCCCCATTTTCTCCCACAGGTTACCTCTGGTGTTGATGAGTTTATTAACTGTTTTATTCGCTTGGCAGTTCAATGGAGAACATCACCCCTGGAACTGGGAGAGGGATAACGTGCATCCTTCATCGCAGTTCTACAGGATCGTTAGGACCTTTGGGGTGTTTGTTCTAGTTGCAGGTTGACAGGTTACCACCTGATAAATAATATCAGAGTGAAAGGATAACTGACACAATTTAGTATCCAAAAATCAGGACAAAATAAGCCCCCTCCTGGTTCCATCCAAAATGCACCCTGTTCTGCCCACATATGGCAATTTTTGATCAAATTCCACACATTTCCCCATAAGCTCTAGCCCCTTTGCAGGCTGCAAACCTGGACAGTCCTGTGGAAACAGGACAGTTAGGAGGTATGACAGTGTAAGAAAGACATAAAAAAAATGTCCCAAGTAAAATAGTATACTTTTTATATACACTGTATATAATGGGACTTTGCATATAGAGTTGTGATAGAAGTTGGTGACAGATGTGAGTATTTTGGAGAAGTACATATTTTGGAGAAGTGCATTTTGAAGATTAAGGGCCAGATTTACTAAGCTGCAGGTTTGAAAAGCTTCACATTCTAGCTGACATTCTCTAGCATGTAATAGGAAAGTAAGAGCTAGAATCTGATTGGTTGCTATGAGCAACATCTCCACTTCTTCAAACCCGTAGCTTAGTAAATATGGCCCTAAGAGTTATAAGGATCTATGGGAGGAGGTAATAAAAATTAATATGAGAACTGAAGTCCAGGAACAGAGTTTAATGATGTAAATATATTATTAATGGCAAGAAATATAGAGAAACAATAGAATATGCATTTTACATTATAGAATGTTGACAGTGATTTAGAAGACTGGGTAGTAACAAACAGACTGGGTGGGTAAGAGGCTCCTGCACACAAGTTTAAACTCTCTAGGGAATTGGGTTTGATAGATAAGGGCAAGTGCTATATATATCATACTATGTACCCAGCCATGTTGTATAATAAAAGTGCTTAATGCTCTGTATGATCCAGTCACACAGCAGTGTTAATAGCAGCACTGAGGGGAATTTTACAATAGAAATAGAGAATGTGCGAGTTTGTGTTAATCATGTAACAGAAAGGCAAAATGGAAAGCAAAGTGGTTGTATATAGGAAAAATAAAGCTTAAGAAGAAGGTTAAAAAAAAATCTGGTAAGCAGGTCTGAAGGGGTGAGTTTTAAGTGTTGCAAGTCTCCGCAAAGATACTTCACATTGTGAAATAGGGACAGCCGGAAGTTCCTTTTCAGCTGCCCCTATTTAGAATGTGATATACCACAGAATTTTTTTTTAAATGAATGTCTGAGTATGCGATTCGACTTAGTTAGGCTGAGGGGGGAAGACTTAGGGTTAATCTGAGGGGGGAAGACCTTAGGATTCGGCTGAGAGGGGGAGACTTAGGGTTAGGCTGTGGGAGGGGACTTAAGGTTAGGCTGGGGGGAGGACTTAGGGTTAGGCTGGGGGGGGACTTAGGGTTAGGGAGTGTGGTTGCTTACCGTTCAGAGCACCACGTTCGGTGCTCCAGGGATCAATTTCCATGCCTCATTGAAATAGGGTTGTTCGCTATGGGGACCCACACTCGTTTTAAGGGAGCGCTTGAAAGTTTGGAGAGTAGAGAATAGTCTTAATGGGCGAGGAAGGTTATTTCAGAGAGTGGGCGCAGCCCGGGAGATGCCCTTTAACCAGGAATCAGGGAATTTATGAAATGTAGAAGAGAGTTGTAAATCTTGTTGGTATATATCTTGAGACAATTGAAGATATGTATGCAGGTGCAATCTTGTTTATGGCTTTATAGGTTAACAAATGATTTTGCATTTCTGTAGTATACAGGTAACCAATGTAGAAAGTAGACTAGCTCTACATGATTAAATATCCCCCATTATGTCAAACGCAGTAGTGAAGACATACTAATAAAGGGAAGTATCATTTACAATTAACGGACAATAAATTATTTAAATTCATAAAAAGAAGGTCTGCAATAACAATATAATGTAATAGACGGAAGCAGAGATGTTTAAGTTTTCAAAAATGCAGTTCTCCACACAAATGACATTTTTTATTATTATTATTATTATTATTTACACATGTTTTATGGACTGATTTGATCATATGGCTCTGTTTTAGCATTTTATTTCAGCAAATTCCATTATGATATGGTGGCTGATGGCAATATTTTAGGACTGTATTATCCACTGCACTCAATATAAATTAATTGCCTAATGAGCAAACTTATCGCATGAGGAAACTTCGCACAGTTTTAAGAGAATCATTAACTTAATTTACATTTTACAGATATATTATGATTCATCTAATGTGACAAACACTGAATTGAATCCAGCGTTTAAGAGCAGGAGGAAAACAGGAGCAATCTTACACCTGGGTAAAGAATGTAGAATTGCAGGGTAGGAAAATGTTATCTGTTGCAAACAGTGGGCCTGATCCAGTCTGTAATAACGCGAGACAGAGGGGAGTACACACCCCCTGTCACTCCCCTCTGTCGCGTGGACTTTATGGCAGCTTACGCTGCCATAAGCCTGCATTACGTCAGACGTGCGGATCAGCGATCCATACGACCGCATCCCACACTGTGTACTTACCATGCTTCTGCCAGCACGCTTTAGCAGGTGGACGGGAAGCACAGCCCATTTCCTTAGAAATGGGCTCGGATGGAAGAAAGTTCTGTCCGATTGTTCATACGCTAGGGTTCCTATAGTAACCCTAGCATAACATCTCCAGATAAGTCAGGTGACTTACACACCTTGCATGCGTAAGTCACCGACGTTATTAATTGTGAATCCGGTCCAGTACTATAGTTGAATGGTGATGTGTCCTAGCCTACAGCTGGCCACACACTAAAGCGATTATCGGCCCAAACATACAATTATCGTGGATTGAACTAAATATCGCTCTAGTGTGTGGGAAAGATTTTTAAAAAAAAAGCAGATAAAACGCTCCAAAAACACTAGGGTTCGATTATCTCATCAATTGGCATTCCT
>WWET01000569.1:346122-357471 GCA_011038615.1 Limnodynastes dumerilii | reverse complement strand
CGATTATTTCATCAATTGGCATGCCTGATTGATAATCGGTTTTTGGAGGTGCCTTGTATTCTTCAGCGCTCTGCCCTCTCTACCTCTGTGTAACTTGTCTGCTGGACATATATGTAACACAGAGGTAGAGAGGGCAGAGCGCTGCAGAACCCCCACACTGACAGGCTGCAGCACTGTGTTCGCTCTCCTTCTGTCTGGGTATACAGCGCTGTATTCCCAGACAGAGGGAGAGAGAACACAGCGCAGCAGCCCGTCAGTGTGAGTTTTTCCCCATTCATAATTTTTTTTATTATCATGGGTCGCCAGTCAAGATTGACAGGAGACCCAGTCAATCAGAGAGACTGTAGCCAGGGGAAAATCATCCCATTTATCGGCAAGCATGCGCTGGGAGCGATAATCTCTCTGTGCCCAGTTTAAGTCAAAATAACAGAGTAAAAGTAAATCTGTTCAGCATATGTGTGCAATAAGCAAAAGCAGTGTATTCTCCCTGAATGTAAAGAATTAAGTTAATTTAACTCACCCTGATATTCAACATGGTTTTGCCCATGTGTAACTTTACAACTTATTTTCTATTATTTTCAAACTCTGGATTTGGTCCATTGTAATAACTAGCATCTTCTTTATCATATAAGTACGGTGTCAGTCAGTATTATACCAATAATGGTTGTTTGACAGTTTATTTTTCCACAAATGCTGCAAAACAGTAAGGTGCTTTAAGGATGGTAAATAAAAGATTAATTATGATAAATATAATACATTAAAATATGAAATTAAACATATGTAGGTTCATACACAGCTTAAAGTCCTGATCCTAAGTTAAAAGCAAAAAATGTGACTAGCTCCTAGCAATAGATAAAGAGTGAAAACATTTTTTTTTCATAAACAAGATGTTCCATGCACGTAACGATTACACTCACCTTCCTTATACATTGAAAATGAAGGAACCCAATTCTCTCAAACTATTGTTTGCTGCCAGATCGAGTTAGAGCTGAAAGGGAATATGAGAAGATATCATTAAAGTATGTAAGTTTATGAAAGGCATGGGAGATATGTACAGTATGTGTCTTCTCCGCACAAAGTCTGACACAGGCTCTACACAAAGTAAGAAGCAGGGATGGTGGCAAATGTCTGATAGGATGTATATTATTATTTCACTACACCAACTACAAATACACAAACCTGTGCAATTTTG
Source organism: Limnodynastes dumerilii (assembly GCA_011038615.1). Lineage (NCBI taxonomy): Eukaryota > Metazoa > Chordata > Amphibia > Anura > Limnodynastidae > Limnodynastes > Limnodynastes dumerilii. The sequence goes on along the minus strand of WWET01000569.1, from coordinate 356,279 downwards.
CATTCTATTAAGTACCATAGTATTACCTGCTGAGGAATACTGAGCACACAGAAGAGCCCTGCAATCTGCTCTGTCAGTACAAGATTAAACCTTGTACAGTCAGTGGCGCACCCAGGGGGTGTTTCTGGTTGCCCAGCAACCCCCTCAAATTGAAAATTAAAAAAATTGAAAAATGTGCAAAAAAAGTGAAAATTCAAAAAGGGGGCATGGATTCACAGGAGACACAAAGGGGGCGTGGCTTCGTGGCCATATGAGGCAGACTAACATGGAGGATGATGGTACTGGCCTGTGCTGCAATATGAATGCAGGTGGAGGTGGTGAATGGGTCACAACAAGTTCAGCAGTGCTTATACACTGACACAAGCTCTGGTCCATTGTGTATTGTGCTCTGCTAATGCATTGTATACTGCTATTGCTACCTGATCTGTACCTTCAAAATAAAACTACTATTTTAATGTGTGAAAGATGTAAATTGTAAATTACCCAAAAAATATCAAAAACAGGACTTGTTACAGCCAATAACCAATGCAAATCCTTAATGTAGATTTATTTTATTTTTATTATTTTCAAATCTACATTATTAGTTTTCTGCTTTCACAGAGACTGTTAATGGATGTCTTACATGTCCTGGCAGTCAGATAGTATGACCATATTATCAGTATTGTCAATTTACATATCTTTTATTTTTAACAGTGCCATTATTTTATGTAGCACTTTACAATTTTAAACAGTCCTTCTCATCAACCTCTGCCACATTACAGTCTAATTCCCTAACACACACACACACACATTCAAACACAGGCCTAGGGGTAATTTTTGCCCCATGCGGCATGGCAGTGGGGATGGGTCGGGAGCAGAGCTTGGGGCGGAGCTTATTTGTCCCGTTTTCATGCTCCAAAATGTTGGGAGGTATGCTAATTAGAGATGTGCAGGCACGGTTCTAAGAGAACCGAGCCCACACGAACATAATATACCCCACATGTATTACACACATTGGATACCCCCCTTTCAAAATCCAGCATTTTCCACTGACAGTGTACATAATATTCTAGGGAAATAAAACAAGACCTAACCAACACGTGTAGCCTAAAATATGCTGTTAACCATAAAAAGCACAAAATTAATCTTCTGCCGTTTAAAAATATTTGTACGCCTACATGAAAACTACACCTAGATTTTTGAGCATACATGCTTGAACTCTGAATGTAAGCTTTTAAACTTTACCTGAAAGCTCATCCCTTATGGAACACTTAGTTCTAAAAAAAAAACCTGCTATATGTCTTAGATCAGTTATAGACAACATGCAACCATCAGTATCTGCTGGGAGGAGCGTGATTCTAACATGACCTAAGGTCTTGGCAGTGTCAGGGAGCCAGCAAAGGTAAAGAAAAGGGTTAATGAGACAAGGGAGGTTGAAAAGAGAGGTAGGGGCCTGGAGTGATTCAGGAGAGAGAGTGGAAAAACATGGTCATACGTAATGCTTTGTCGTACGTAAGTGCCTAACCAAACCCATACTGTATGATTTAAATGCCTCCCCCCACCCACAATGTGTATATTCGGCTTGCATAGGCATGTCACGCCCTATCGTACAAGTTACGTATGATCAGAGTTATGATGAGTAACATCTGAAGTGCGCATGCGCAGTGCGTTCCCACAGCCTGACTTACGCATGCGTAAAAAGGTTGTCCTTATTAAGTCTGGATCAGGCCCATTAACCCTAGTAATGCAACCGGATATACAGCCACTGGATACAATACAATATAGACCTGCTGCCATATTGCCGGCAGTACTAGGGTTAGTGTTTGTGCAGCCAGTGGGACCCTAGTACTGCTGCCGGCAATACACCCAATGCCTGTCACTACAATACAGTAAGTAATAAAATAAAGTACTTTCCGTTTTTTTCACATTAACTTGTTCAGAACCAGCTGGACGGCTGTATTGCCGGTGAGTCTGTCTGCATTGCCCTTTAAATGTAATGTCGACAGTGTAAATATGTACATTACTATTGTGGACAAATGTACATTGTGGACATGGGCTCTGATTCAGAGATTGAAAATAAGAACTTAAAGTTACACCTGGGCTAAACCATGTTGATTTCAGGGGAGTCAAATTTCATTTGTTGCAACAGTATTATAGTTAAAAGGTGATGCTTCCCAGCTCAAGTCTAATTAGCAGTTTAAAAGTGAAGCTGATCAGGTATCTGTGTGCAATAAGTAAAAGCAAAGCATTCTCCCTGCATGCATAGAATAAAATTAACTTGACTCCCCCTGAAATCAACATGGTTTTGCCCAGGTGTAACTTTAAGTTCTTATTTTTAGCCTCTGAATCAGGCCCCTAATGAATATGTCTACATTTACAGTGTCACCATTTTGTTGTGGACATATTATGTGTCTGAAAACTGAATACAACCTTGTTACATATCTTGTTTTATATAGGGCTCCTTTTACTATAACGTCCACTATGAACGTTATTATTCAATGCAAGGCGCGCTGCACCTCGCAGCGAGCCTTGCACCTATGTTCATCAAATTTACTACTTCTTACTTCTCTGGCGAGGTCCCACATTGATCCGCAGGACTTTCGCCAGCATCGTTCGGCGTTGCTCGGAGCCTAAGTGCCCACGCATGCACAGTAGCTGCCTTTTGGGACTTACAATCTTTTATGTTCCAAAAGGAAAGCAACAATGCGCATGCGTGGGACTCCGAGGCAGAAACAACGCCGGGACAAGTAAGAAAACTGTTTATTTAGCATTGTTCTTTTCTTTTTTTTCTTTTAAAGTATTTTTATTATTAATTTAGTAATAAAGTATCTACAAAAAAAATGTTTAGATTTTTTTTTTTGTACATTTTCATTTGTGTTTTGTATTCCAGTGGTCTCCTGATATATACCCCCCTTTCTCTCCCCTAATAACAGCTATTAGAGGGAGGAAAAGGGGATATATGAGGGCACCGCTGTAATACATACCCTAACGCCATTTTCAGATGGCGTTATTTAACGTACCGGTGCGGATTGTTAAAATTTCATTAGAGCAGACTGGCAATCATGAGTGCAGAAGCTGATGATCGCCATGGTTTCCATGGCGATCATAGCTTTGTAAATCATGAAGACTTTGTTTTATGGAGATAAAGACCGTTTTCAGGTGAACGATCTTTACCTCCTGAAAATGAAGTCTTCATCATTTAGTAAATGGAGCCCAAACTCTAGAAAATGATACTTGTTTACAGATAATTTAAACTGTTGTGAAAATAGAAACTTACTTACTAGTATCTGTTTATCTAACATGAGTCACCCATAAATAAATAAAAAAGATAACACTTGATATTATCAAGTAATTATCACCACATAAAAATGCAGTAAAACCCCATGACCTGCAAGATAAAAAAAATCAAGGTCCACAAAACAGACTTCAGCAAATTATAACAGATTCAGGACAGAGATAAACGGTTTTTTTTATATAAAGACAAGGACACGGGACCAGAACCTAAGTTACAATTCTATTTCTATCACCAGACTTCCGTCACCGCAGTACTTGTAGCTCCAAACACACCAGGAATCTGAAGCCAGATCCCCACTGAACTCATTCTTGAGTTACTGGCTTGCCAGTAAACTCCTACTTTACAAACTTTTGCCAGGAAAACGCACGAGTAGTCTGCGCTTTTCTACCGATTTAAAATCATGCGCTATTAACAATTAAGTATACAGACTGTTTTTCACACAATGGGTTTGCTTCAGTAATAAGTATTTAGAATATTTTATGCTTGTAATAACTTGTGTACCTTATGTCTCAGAATTCTAAGTGATATATGAGTTATAACATAACAAAATACATTTGCCTTGCCGGGAACACTGTAATAGGTCACAGAAATATTATAGGGTGATTATATATATTATAATATATTTACTTTAAGAATTATAATACATTATATATTATAGACATAAGGGTGATCTTAGACACCACTGTGCTTCATGTGAGGAAGTGAAGATCATCACTTTGCCAGATATTGCCTCACTCTGGGGTTTCCTAACTGACTTTACTTTCCTAACAAAGCCTGTCATTTAAGGAGAAAATCAAATTTTTAGACTTGCCATATGTTAGAAATTGCTTGTGTTGGGGTTTCACAAGTATGGGGGTCACATAGGGGTCACAGAATAGTTCCATGTTAAAGTGGAGTCTTGTCATTAAAAAAGCATTAAAAAAATATTGCTTTATCATGCAAAAATCATTGCACTAAGATTAATATTTCTGTCTACATTAGAAAACAGCAAGAATGAACTGGATGCAGAGTTTGAAAATAAGAGGAAAACAGGGAAGTTTACACCTGCATGTTCAATTGCAAAGGGTGAAATTAATTTTATCTTCACATACAGGGAGAATACTTTGCTTTTGAATACTGCACAGATACTGAACAGATTTATGTTCAACTCTAATACAATTTACAAAAGCTCAAATACAGTATGTGTGTGGCACCCCTGCACTTTTCAGTCTCAACCTGGTGCCCTGTCGGAGGTAACTGCTCTTAAATCTGATTAGGTCAGAATGCACAAATATGTGTAGTGGATGTTTATGCATTTTATTATACAGATAGATGGTATAGTCTGTTAATGGTTAATGGCAGTGTTGCTGGGGTATTTTCTTTCATGTGTTTCTGTTGCTAGCAGTTGCACAAATACGTGTAAAAGATATTTCTGTGTTTTATTTTACAGATAGAATGGTATAGTCTGTTACTGGTAATGGCAGTGTTGCTGGGGCATTTCCTTTCCTGTGTTTCTGTAGTAGCAGATTACCCCTGTGCCTTTCATGCACCTGTTTTCATTTACCTATAAATTTATCTGAGCAACTTCCATTTTGTGTAAAAGATCAAATGTACCTACCCTGCAATTCAGCAAGGTTTTCCTCTTATATTAAAACTCTGGATCTAATAAAATGGTTCCGATTCAAATTTAGGCACGGAGGGGGACTTACGCAGGTCATTTGCGAAAGTCCCCTTCTCATGTAACATCAGTGAAAGCGCGCCAGATGTTATTTGTCGGAAGGGCTTCCGTATGGTATTTTGTGAAAGGGGCCGTCATGTCTAAACCCCGCCGTGCAGACGGGTTAGGCAGCTAACTATGTGGCGGGGGGCGGGGAGAGGCAGTTCTGCACAGATCTGCGTCTGTGTGGACACAGATCCATGCGGTAAAGTTGAGGTAGGGTTCTGGGCATTTAAGTGTCCAGAATTCCATAAGAAGGAGGGGACTGCCAGGGGTGTGCACTCCCCTTCTCCGTGCTAAAGTAAAGATCTCCTTGAGTACGTAAGTCACACAGAGATCTGAATCAGGTCCAATGTTCAGAAATAGATGAAATGAAGATACCTTAAAGGGATACTACAGAGAGCTTGCAGCTCACAGTCCATAATGAAGTAAGATTAATATTTCTTAGTATACTGATGGATCTGTAAAAATATATTTCATTACAAGTTAAGCTGGGCACACACTACACTTTTTCATCCAATAACTGGTCCAATCACACGATGTTTATGCATGCACGATCAAACAATCACCTGTGATCACTAATGGTATCGTTTGAATATATTTTATAGACAGACTAATTTGCCCAATGAACAATGGCACAATATCGTGTGAAAAGTGATTTTCTAAGCTTGTTTTCAGTAACTTCCCTTTCTTCTTCCTGAAGCCGCAGGAGGTTATGGGACAGTTCCTCATGTGATTCTAGTGTAGTGTGTACGGAGGTAGTATGGTGTGTCTTGAATCGTTTAATCTGTCGCTCATTAGAAACAGTCTGTAGTGTGTACCCACCATTATATTTAGCAGATCTTTCTTATTACATTTTAATAGGTGTGCACAATATATTATAATTTGCACTCCAAGAGCAGTGCAAGCAGGGATCTAATGCCCGCTTTGCAAAAGTGTGGATCGAGTCCACTTTGATGAACTGACCACACACATCTACATTAGAAACTTAATTAAAGTTAAAGGAATTGTTTTACCAGAAATAATGAAAGTGAAAGTCTACCTTCTAGTGCTCTACTACACTTATATATTATCAAAAATCCATACATATAGCACACACAATATTGGAGATTTACAATTAAAATTATTAGTCTCCACATAAATAAATATCTACATTCATAAAATTGTCTTGTAGTCAATGATATCAGTTCCACACACCCTACTAAATCTCCAGTAAGTAAAAAGAAAAAGTAGTCCCCAATAGATTAACACAAGTCAATACAAGACGATTGCTCCTCTTGCAATAACTAGATATAAGTAGTTTCCTTCTCCTTCTTTGATCTTTCACAATATATCTTTATCATCAAAATTGGATCATATGCTCATATAAAAAAGAAGAAGATAGACAAAAAAAAAAATACTATTTATTTTCTAACACATTTTAAAACCTATGATTTCACCATAGAAAGCATAAGAATGACCACTAGGGGTCAGCGTACTCTGTAATCTCCAAGGATGGTGATGTAATGCAGCGCTGTTTGGAACCGATCCTTGGCTGGAAACGGGAGACGCACAGACCCTTCAGTCAGACCGAATGCAGACTAAAACTTGCAGGTATAAAAGAACAGCTCCCCTAGTAACCACCAACGCGTTTCAGCTGTATTCCACAGCCTTTATCAAGGTGCATTTTTATATGAGCATATGATCCAATTTGATGATAAAGATATATTGTGAAACATCAAAGAAGGAGAAGGAAACTACTTATATCTAGTTATTGCTAGAGGAGCAATCGCCTTGTATTGCCTTGTGTTAATCTATTGGGGACTACTTTTTCTTTTTACATATTGTTTATTTAAAATCGGAGGTGGTCCGGTTTATTGTGTGGTTCCTTGGCGACGCCCCTGGAGCGCAGGGACAAAAATCTGATTGTTTTTTCTACACAAATAAATCTCCAGTAACAAAGGAGATAGCCCAAAACCCACAATTTTTTCCAACTTTGACCAGGCAAAATATATGTAATAAAATAAGGCTGCATTGATGCTAACCTCAGCAAACTACAACATTCTGTCTAGCATTAGAAGTAAACAATGGTAATTTGGAATAAAAGAACAACATCTTAACTTTGGGCCAATCCAGGCCCCCGCACGTGTTCCATAGGGTGTCTTAAAGTCCTCAGGTAAGTGAACTCCCCCTGTCACTTCCCTCTGTCGTGCAGACTTTATGCCAGATACGCTGTAATAAGGCAGCCTTAACTCTGATGTGCGGATCAGCGTATAAGTGGTAAACCCAGCCCCTACTGTAACATTTAACTACCCCGTTGTATGGATATCCTATTATTCCATACGTAACATGCCCTTTATGCCAGATACACTGTAATAAGGCAGCCTTAACTCTGATGTGCGGATCAGCGTATAAGTGGTAAACCCAGCCCCTACTGTAACATTTAACTACCCCGTTGTATGGATATCCTATTATTCCATACGTAACATCTGGATTGCGCCCTCCAGACAAGTGCAGTCAGTCTGAAAGTGCCTTGGCGGCACTGCTGCCGGGGTAAGTATCTGACTACCAATTTCTTGCTGAAGCACGGCCTCCGCGCAGTCCTGGCACACTGTATGGCTGTACTGCTTGTGCAGGGCATCGGAGGCTCCAGTATGAGCTCTGGCACCATGCACTACTTGCAAAATCAGTACTGTGGGCAGTTTGTGGGGGCACAGCATGATGCAGTAGGGCACAGTATGATTTATTATCATTTATATGTTGTAATGATTGTGTTTTTTAAGGCTTATAAAGTTTTGGTTAAATGTTTGTTTCAATGAATGTGCATTGATTTGGCCAGGGCCTACAATACTGTCAAGTCAGCCCTGATACACACTACCCACATTTGTCCAACATTGTATCATCAGCGAACGTGATTTTATTTTTTTAGGAGGTTCATAAAAGATGCCTTTTTATCACTAAAAATCTAATTTGTGTAAAAGAAATTGTCTATAACTGAATGATGAACCGGATAAATGCATAGGTGTGTAACCAGCTTAAGAGCAAAACAGGTACAAGTGTAGACCTGAGCTATTGCAAAGGAAGACAAATTTAAATTATGAAAACAGAAATAGAGTTGAGATTAATTTTTCCTTCCTCTACTCTAAATTACAGGTTAAACATAAAGCTATGCAGTAAGTGAATTCTATGTGCAAAAAAAAACAACAAAGTAATTCCCTGCATGTAAAAGAATTGAAATTAATTTGCATTCCTCACATCGCTACTTTGTTTTCATCAGGTTTAGACTTGCACCTATTTTGCCCTTAATCTATGGACCAACCCTGAAGGGTGCTTCCCTCCAAGCATTTCACTGTGACATTCAAACTCTACAGCAAGGAGTTTCTAAATTTAGTTGTGGTTAATATTGCTGTCTCACAGCGTATGTATGCATGTGGTAATGACCAAGGCCCTTGGTGCTCTCCTTTACGCCCACCCTCCAAAGTCATACATCTAGACTAGCTTGTGTGTATGGAAATAATACCATTTTATGGGTGCTAAATATAGTATAACTGTAAATATTTGAACTATGTACAGTTTTAAGTTGTTGAAAATTCATTTTTTTGCCCGAATTCATCATCGCCAACTCTCATTTAGCATGTGTGGAAAGACATGGACCCTGTACAAGTAAAGCTCTTATGCCCAGGATCTGAGATCGCATATTTTTTGATATTTCACAATCAAAAGTAGAGGAAAGCAAAACACTTGCAGTTATGGCCATGGGCCAGATCCTGAGCTAAGTACGCTGGCGTATTTACGCTAGCCGATGCTGTCAAATCGGCTATTTGTATTTACTGCGCATATGCGCAGCAGATGTTACGCCATATAACTCCTAACGTACATACAATCAGCATAAACAGGAAGGGGCGGGGGCATCAATACGATGCCCGTAATTATGTTTTGGAGGCGGAGGAGGCATTTAAATTGGACAGTATGGCCTGGGTTAAATCCATTCTGTACGACAGTAGTTACGCTATGGAAAGCTAAGGTAGGGTTTGGGCAGCGTAAAACGTCCAAAGTACGTACAAGCGAGGGGAGTGCCTAGATATTACCCTAGTGTAAATACGCTACGTATTCTAACATAACAACCACTTAGGTCTGGATCTACCCCCATGTTCTCAGATATGAGCATCTTTTAGCTGTGTGGACCTATTATCATTCCTATTACCATCATTGTTAGTACCTAACACCAGGGGTCAGCAGGTGCAAATTGTTATGCCTAAAACAGGTGCAACTGTATATTTTTCTTTTCATATTTTTAGTAAATATTTAGTATAATTTGTACAATGACTTAATGAGTGTGGGTCGAGGCTGAGAACACAACACTTATGCTAATTCTGACCCTATCCCTCCCCTTCCACAACCCTCACCCTCTTTTCCTGAAGCCTAACCCTAAGACTCTCTTCCATGACCCTAACCCTAAGTCTCCCTTCCCCACAGCCTAACCCTAAGTCTCCCTTCCCCACAGCCTAACACTAAGATTCTCTTCCATTACCCTAACCCTCCCTTCCCTGTAGCCTAACCCTAAAGTCTCTCTTCTCACATCCATCCCCTCCCCACAGCCGCTGCCTAACCCTAAACGGGTTGTAATCATATTTCCAACGGTAAAAATACCGACGATAAAAATACCTCCACGAGGGTACCGGCGGTGAAAATCCCGACACCAAAAAAATACCGGCGATGAAAATCCCGACACCAAAACAATACCGGCGATAAAAATCCCGACACCAAAACAATACCGGCCAAAAAAATTACCGACCCCTAAAAAATCCCGACACATAAAAAATACCGCCACATAAAAAATACCGGCACCCAAAAAATTCCGGCGCATAAAAAATACCGGCAAAAAAAAAATACCGCCAATTTAAAAACACTCCCGCTAAGCAATACCCCACAATAAGTACTTACAGTTATAATCCCGACTCCCATGACGTCTGGTCAGGTCCTGATGTTTAGCATCGCGCCAACAGACCTTCTACATGCAAATAGCATATAGAAGGTCTGGGCGGCTGCAAAACATGAGAGACGGAATAGACGGCATATAGAAGGGCTGGGCGCCTGCAAAATATAAGAGCCTGACCAGACGCCAAGTCTGATGTTTAGCATAGCGCCAACACCACCTACATGGCGTCTATTCCGGCTCTGATGTTTAGCATCGCGCAAAGACTCTTC
>WWET01000569.1:313551-327106 GCA_011038615.1 Limnodynastes dumerilii | reverse complement strand
TTTTTTTTTTAACATCAGTGGAGGAGAGATGGGAGTGGAAAGACCAATCACAAGTAAGAATTAAAGAGGAAAGTGTAGATGTTGCTCATGGCAACCAATCACATTATGGCTTTTATTTATCAAACACACTTTAGAAAATGATTGATAGATACTGATTGGTTACTGGGTGTGACATCTTTCCTTAGAAGATTCATTGAATATACTCCAGAGGCTCCTGATTGGTTGTTTCACTCATACACGTTATCTGCAGCTTGACATAGACCAGGATTTCAATATAACAAGTAGAAGGACAACAGATCCTCAGGAAAACCAGCTCCAGAGTTAATAAGCAGAATGCACATCAGCAATACTTGATTAATCTCCCAAAATGTTGAGTGGTGCACCTTTATTAATTAGTTTCCCATCGCTATCATTACACTTTTTCAGATGCTCAATGATCATTTCCAGAAAGTGATCCCCAATTACATAATTACTGTATTATAAATGACTTTTTCAAGTCTCATCTTCCTGTTATCAAGTCTGACCACCTGTGAATTTCCAGGCATCTAGAAACTACAATATAGTTGCTGGACTCTCCCGGAATGTCCAGGAGACACCCTGTAACCCTATGAATATTCGCTTTGATTAGACAGGGGGTGGAGCTAGGTGTGATTAGCATAAATCACATGATTCTTCCCAAAGTGAGAAATAAGAAGTCGGTACCCATGAACTTTAAGTCCCAGCATTTTCTAAGATCATAGCAGGGAATATCCAAGAGACTCACGAAAGCCGGGCAGAGACGACAAATCTCCCATATGAGCGACAGGGGGTCCTTTCATACTAGTAATTCCTAGTGTTACTAGTGATGGGTGGGGCTTGATGATGCCATGTCTGTCATCAAACCATGCCCACCCTCTGAAATTTGCATAAATTGTGCCATTAAGCCCTGCCCCCATGCTGCCCTCTAGCTCCTCCTTCTGGGATCTCCCGGGGGAAAGATTTCAAAAGTCGGCAACCCTGGATCATTGGTATTGCTTGTAGCTAACATAGAATACTATAAATCATAATGATACACATTGGGCCTGAACCAGACTACAGCTGATGCACTGTGCGTACTAACGCACAGCGTATCGGCATGCACTCCCCCCGACACTCCACCTGTGGCCGGCTAACTTAACTTCAGCCGGCGTAACAGAGTGTAATTACGCCGGCCCCAGCAGCGTAACAGTCCTAACCTGCCCTCCTTCCCTTATTACCTTACCCTATTACACACTGTTACGCCGGCTGAAGGCTACCCTAACTTCAGCCGGCGTAACAGAGTGTAATTACGCCGGCCCCAGCAGCGTAACAGTCCTAACCTGCCCTCCTTCCCTTATTTACTTACCTTACCCTGCCTTCCTTCCGTAACTGTTGCGTAGTTACGGCGAGTAACGCTCCTTTTGCCGTAACTACGCAACAGTTAGGGACGCCCGATCCTAAGGAACGGGTTTCCCTAACTAAACGGGTCAACATCTGCCCGGCGTATGCGCAGATGGGCAGAAATTAAGTGAGCAACGATAATATTTTATAAAAACCACTTAGGATCGGAAACAGACTACCGGACATATAGCATATACGTCAGTAGTTTCCCGTTTTTTACGTAATCTGCGTATCTTTTTCTTACGTAGTCTTAAAGACTGCATATACGCAAGGAAAAGATATGTAGATTACGTAAAAAATTTGCTACGCATACGCAGTAGTAAAAAACGGGAAACTACAGACGTATATGCTATATGTCCGGTAGTCTGAATCCGGTCCTTAATCTCAAAATCCATATTACGGACTGCTGGTTGTAAGGAGCCCATATCAAAGATCCAGTGCATCTCAGACCTGGCTAGAAAATCCTGGATGTTGTTTTCTCTCAATTTTTTTTAGGACTTTTTCAATCCCAATTACTTTCCTAATAGAAGTGGCATAATGGAGTGACTGGATTTAAAGTGGGAAGACAAATTATGTTTGGGATATCCCTTTTTTATGTTATTGATATGCTCTGCCCATCTTATCTTGAGAGGACAGCTTGTCCTTCCTATATATTGCTTGCCACAGTGGCATTCAATCATATATACCACATTCTTGGTATGACAAGTGATAAATTGAATTATAGCAATAACGTTTTTGTTCTGCGTGGATTGGAAGTCTGTGGTTTTTTAGGCTTGTGTGGTGTGTGTACAGCACATCATACAGTCCCCACACCTATAAAAGCCCTTGGAAAAGATGTTGGATACTTAATAGTACAATGGACACTATGGATTAAGGAGGATGCCAGATTTCTGACCTTTGTATATATGAATCTTGGTTTAGTAGAAATAGCGTCATTAAGAAGAACCAGCAAATACCAGTTCCTTCTAATTATTTTTTCTATTTCTTTGTGTCTGCTGTTATATTGTGTAATAAAAGACATTTGGTAAGTAGTTGGTTGTGTTTGTTTTTCTTTATCTTTTTTAGGAGCTAATAGGACCTCTCTATCCATCTTAGTTATGTTTTCAATGATGGTGTCTATAATAGTTTCATCATAGCCCTTATCTATAAAGTTTTCTTTCATTAGAGTGGGTTATTTGATGAAATCCAACATATTTGTACAGAGGCGTTGGAACTGGCTTTTTGGTACGCCTTCTAACCATTTGGTGTGATGGCACCTTTCCTTTCTAATGAAGGAGTTCGAATCAATTTATATAATTTTTCACTTTTAAAATTCCCTCTTTTACAAAAATAGTCAAATCTAAAAACTCTAAAAAGAGATTTCACTAATATTGTATTTCAGGGTGATATTTTTGTCATTTTTATTAAGTGAATCACAGAATTCTATTAGGGTTTCTTTAGGGCCTTCCCAAATGAAAATCACATCATCGATGTATCTAAGCCAGTTTTTTATGTGTGACTTCCATGGGTGTTCTGCCGATACCTGTTCATCCTCCCATGATGCCAGGAACAAATTTGCATAGCTGGGTGTTACTTTCGCTCCCATTGCAGTTCCGGTTTTCTGTGTATAAAAAGTGTCTTTAAAAAAGATATAATTATTTTCTAAAATGAATTGTAAACCCTCAATGATAAAATCTTTAAAAATTGGTCTCAGAATGTAGGAATTTTTTAACACCCTCTATACCATCTGAATGTTTTATGATGGTATAGAGGGATGTTACATCTGCAGTGACCAGGAAAGAGTCCTCTGTCCAGGTCTTATTTTCAAAGCTTCTTATTGCAGCTAAGGTGTCTTTTAAATAGGATTGAGTGGAAAGCACCTTAGGTTGTAATATAGAGTCAATGTATTCTATAAGGTTTTGAGGTAATGGAGTTGATACCAAAAAAGGATTATCACTGACAAAGTGACATTTGTAGTATCCGCTATTACAAAATTTGCGTATCTAATCCCTTTTAAAATACATGGTATAATAATATAGTGATGAAGTAAAGACAGGGAAAACGCTGCTGTAGTGGTAACAATGTAGACACAGTTAGAGTTCTTATAGTTCTAGGCAGTATTTTACTATCTAACAGTTCAGTCACCAATGTTGCAATGTGATCAAGGATTAAAAGGATACTTTTAGCTCACCAGTTTTGACGGCTGAGATAGAGTTTTTTCTCTTTCTTCTTCACTTGCTGCAGAGTGATGATTTATGGTGATTTATGATGAAAATGTTCCGTGATGCAACCGGGATCTGCCGCTGGATGAACGAAAATATCTTGCAGATGCTCTGTAGGTTTCAGAACTGGTGCTGTTCTTTTCTTCTAGGTGCTGCTTTTGTTGATACTTTAACCAGTGGAGTTTTCCGTTGAATGGAATTGATACCTGCCACAATGGGCCTCTCTAAAGGATGTATTGGTCCTTGTGTATTTTCGGTAATAAATAAAGGACTGGGATAACTGGAGTGGTGACTTCTAGAAAGCAGTAAATATACTTAGTAATGGCTCCCTTTTTATAATGTTTTGTGATTAAGGATGTATATTTGCCAAAGATTTTGTGGGTAGGCAAGAAAAATAAACCTTAGACGGCGCCAAACCAATGTATAATTAGAAAATAAACATTAAACAATTAAGCAAATTAATTAATTAGGAAACCACCAGAGCTGCTGTAATTAGTAAGCCAACCCAAATAAATTAAAATATAAAAAACTACTGCGCTAGAATGGTATTAATTGTATATGAACCAATAAATAAATTATAATTTAGTATAAATTTATTTTGTATTAATTCACTAAAAAAAGATAAAAATGCAAATCACAAGCATAGACAATATACCAACATATAAAATTGATAGTTCTCCACAAAAACTTTGTTAATACTGCCTTAGGATCAGTCCTTATAGTGATATAAGCTACAGTGACAGAAATCTGTAGTAATAGCGTTTTGTATTCGGTGTAAAACAAAGTTCTATATCTGTAGATATTAGATGAGAATGAAGGTCTTTTTGGTCTCTGGTTTGAGACAGTGAGACAATTTTATCCACAGTACATTAGCCAACCAGTATCAAACAAAAGATGAATTCGCTTACCGGCTAGTGGGTGCGCGTCCGCGCCGGCTAGCTCGAGGAGGGAATCAGCTGCGAGACTGCTCCGGGAAGCTCCGTTGTTCTCACCAAAGAGATTTTTTCAGCTAAGTCAGGGAGACAATCATCTGTGAGGCTACTCCTGCAATGCTCTATTACCCCCACAGGGAGATCTTTTCCAATGGAGTCCGGAGGCAATAAAACCTGCGTCCCAATTCAGTCTCAGGATGATTAATATTATAAGGTAGATTCCTTTCTTTAGTACTGAATAGTAAAACGGCAATCAGGGGAGTTCAATCCGATGGTTGATTCTGTGTCTTATTGATAATATGGAAGGGAGCAAGATTCTGATGGGTTTCCTGGTATAAAATACCACTTCATCAGAGGAGCATGGATGAAGGACTGATCCTAAGGCAGTATTAACAAAGTTTTTGAGGGGAATTATCAATTTGATATATTGGTATGCTTGCAGCACCATCATACTGGCCAGCAGTAGATGTAGGACGTGCCTATTCACTGGATGCAATGTACACAGCCTTGGGCTAAGGAGATACAGGACCAGATCCCTCCAATATGACCCTTCCATCATGTACAAAAGAGAAAAATGTTTAATAAACAAAACCAGGTAGTTGACTGCAATAATAAATAAATTGGAAGGAGTAATGTTTGATGTAATGTAGGACAGGTAATGGTGTAAAGGGTGTAAATTTGATGTCAAGTGGGGAAGGAAAAGTAATTATGGTGTGATCTGGGGTATGTGCACTTGTGGTCTGTGACTTTTTATTTGAATTGGGGATTGGTGGTATATTTAGTTTGAAATGAGGATGGGTTGGCTAACATATATAGTTACGGTGTACCTAACATTTGTATACTTGAAGAAAAAAAAACCCCCATCTCAAACAAGTGGTAAAACAGGCTATTTACTGGCAGTTCTATGATTATCATTTGTTTTTATTACGATCTGTTCCTCTGACAGTTTTTTTTGATTAGTAAAATCTGGAGGCTAAAAGATCCAAACGATGCAATGTACTTTTACAAGATAAAGCATGACACTAATATGACATCATTCCAAACACTTATTTATCATTTGATTGGAACGATGATGATGTGAAAAATCTGAAGTGCACATTCAGTTTTATTTAGAGTAAAACTTGTTTTTATCTACTTCTGTGCCACCCGTTAGCTTGGGATTCAGGAAATTTTTTTTTCTTATAATTGCATTATAAATAAGCAACTGACATAACGTAAGTTATAATGGAAGCTGTAAAAAGATTGTTCTCTATGCTGCAAGAAAGGTAGTGGCGCTCCTCAACTCCTTCTACGGTTAAGGACTGCTTCGACCAAGTTGACTTTTACCTAGCAATGGACGATGTCACTAGATATGTTGCTTTTACAGCAACCAGTTTTCCATGCTTTGAATTTAAGATCACCCCAAGTAGGAGTTTGCTCACTTTGAAATAATAGTCTGTAAACCTTTTTCCAGCATTTCACCCGGTAATGGCTTTTCAAACAATCTTTCCTTAACATATTTAAAATACATTGAGGAGATTCTCCCCTGTATCTAGCATGTATTCTTTCCTCCTTTTTTTTTTTTACCCCCGAGCAGTTTCTTACTTCCACCTCTCTCTATTTTTTTTTTGTTTACTTCTTAACAAGTTTTACCAGTTGCTAAGTCATTTGAAGATCTAAGTCACGCAATGTTTCACTCTAATCACAACTGAAGTGTTAGCTGCCTTTTTGTTGTAGTTCTGTATACATTTGTGATGTGGCTGTTACACAGTAAAAACTACGTAAAGAATGTATATTAAAAATAAATAAAAAAAATAAAAATTGTTCTCTTTTACCAGAAATAAGAGGGAAACCAGTTATTCAAGACACAATGATAACATTAACCTACACATACATATGTTCATTTCATGCACCCACAATCTCATATTTAGCCAGGGTATAACTGTGGACTATTTTACTACAATGGGGCAATTTTATCACTTTATAACATTAGGTTAATTTAATAACAATTAGGTAATTGGTGTTAAACTAACCTAATGTTATAAATTGATCAAATGCCCCTTTGTAGTAAAATAGTCCAGTTATGCCCCCGGTTCATTTTATGCCCCACTGTAGTGCTCTCAGTCCATTTTATGTCTGATTGTTGTGCCAGTTCAAACTTTTCTGGGATGAGTTAATCTAAATACTCAGCTGAAACCTCACCTCCCACTAGTCCCATATATGAGATATTCTACTAACATTGGTCCAGATTCACAGTTATGTAGTTTTTATCTTACGTACGTTGTTTTAAGAATTCAGCTACTACGCATGCGTAGCATATTATTTACGCTATCTACGTACTATTTCTGTATGCAGATTGCGTAAGACCGCGCTTACACAATCTAAGTACAGAAATGGTACATAGATAGTGTAATAAGCTACTACGCATACGTAGTAGCTCAATTCTTAAAACAACGTACGTAAGATAAAAACTACATAACTGTGAATCCAGACCATTATGATTTTAGTCCATTGAAAATCCATTTGAAACCACCTACTCACCCTCTCTTCCTCTATTCATAAATCTGATGACATACAGTATATTATATATATAAATTATGTAATGTGCAGCTGTTTCTGTTCTTGCAGTATTATTAACACCAATATCATTAATTTCCAGTCAAGTTGACCACTTCTTTAACCCCATAATGAAAAGTTGTGCAAGATGGAATTGTCCTAGGGCCCTCCCACCCCTCCTTATGTTGTATATCATTTAGGACATGCACAGTTTAACAAACCAAGCATTTCAGCGACAGCAACTGACACTTTTGTGGCTCAAGTGTTTGTTTTGTTTGGGCCCCTACAAAATAATAAATTTTTGGTTCTTTGTCAAGCTATAAATGGGCTAAAGGCTAACAGTGGTAATCACTCTCATCATCACCCTTGTCTATATGATAATCGCACAACATTAGCTCATCCCCACTGGAATCCACCGTATAATAGTCTGTCTGATATTTTAACTACCAGCAAGTAAGGTGGTAATATAGTAATTGAAGCCCTGTATCTCTTACAGAATGCAGGTTTCATTACTGTATTGTTGCTGTACTTGTCAGACAGACGGGGAAACTCCGGACGTTAGGCTGGATCCAGACTTAAGTAAGTGCTTGAAATTAAGAGAGGAGAGTTACTCCTGGGCTAAACCATGTTGATTTCAGGGGGAGTCAAGTTAATTGTATTTTTTGCATGCAGGGATATATCTTTGAATTGCTTACTGCACACAGATACTGACTAGCTTTACTATCACACTGTTATTTAGACTTGGGATAGGAAACATCACCTCTCAACTCTACTACTGTTTACAACAGATGAAATATGACTCCCCTGCAATCACCATGGTTTAGCCAGAGAGTAACTTTCCTCTCAATTTCAAGCGCTTACGTAAGTCTGGATCCAGCCCATTGTGTGGATGTAGAGGGTCCACACAATGAGGACTTGTCCATACACTACATGATATCATACCCTCAGGACAATAAGATCATCGTCCCAGAGCATTAATGGATGGAAGAGATACCAGAAAAAACAGGTCTTAGGTGAGGTGGTTAGGGGCATTTGACTTCATTGTGTTACCAGCTGAAATCCCTGAATGCTCAGTAAACCAAATGTTGGTATTTACATTTCAGGGCACCCTTCATGGTGTTATTGCATATGAAATGTGGACTCTGCCCTCCAATACCCGTCTAAATGTTTTTTTCCGGTATATCTTAGCAACTTAGGACCCAGGAGAATGGAGCTATTCCCTAATTCGATATTGAATTGTGCAAAACAGCTTTTTATGAATTTATGTCTCTATTCTCCTCAACACACTTCAAATTTTAATGCAAAAGCCATTTTTTTTTTCATGTAAATACATAGCAGTTTAGGACCCAGGAGAACTGAACTATTCCCTGGCTTAGTATCATATTGTATAAAGCCCCGGTTTATATATTTATGTTTAAAACAACCCTCCACTATTGTAATATAATGGTATACCACTGGTGAATTGTATTGGATGGGGAAATAAGAATTTGCTACATACTGTTAATCAGGAGGAGAATAGTGTAAATAGACTGCTTAGATATTTTTGGATATGATAAGATTGTGAGAGCATAATTTTATGTTATTAAGGTTTGTGTTTATGAATATTTTTGTGTTTATGAACTGTTACTGAAAAAAAGTTAATAAATAAGTCCAGTTTCATGGACTGACAAACCATGAAAGACTTTAAAAACGCGTTTGTAGTAATAGGAAGGGGTGCTGACATTAACTTCACTGTAAAAAGGCTGAGACTTGGTTGCTGTTATACTACCCGGGCTGTTCGTTTCCATCGACATGGGCACAAGTTATTCCTGACCTAAGAGGAGGTTGGATGTTGTTTAGCATAATCCCTGGGTCTGTTTTTTTTAAACACTTGTAAGATTTTAATCAAAGGAATTTTTTAACAGGGCAGTTCCTTCCATTATTTCTCTAGAGGATAAAAAGATACAGAAGAAAGAACATCGAGATGGGAATTGAAAGACGGAGTCCACGTTTAATATGCGTGAGAGATTGTGCTGTTACATATATATTTTATATATTCAACTTGAGGGGAGACTGAGCTGTGGAGAAAGGGAAACAACAAGCTTTAAAAACTATCGAGATGCCTGAGATCTAAAGAAATAATAAGCAAGTGGAAACTCTACATATTAATTAATACCAGCATATGTAGTGTACAACACAATTTGGTTGTTATTTTTCCCTTTTCTTTTAAATGTTTGTTTCACATACCTACCTGAGGAGCAGTGGGACTTGAGTCCTTGTATACCGTGGTGAAGAAACAGACCTTTAAAAGAAAAATCCTAGGAAAATGACTGCTGATGTATGTGTTTTTGGGACTCCCGATGAGTACATAGCCGAATTGACAAAACTTTATATGTTTTTTTTAAATACTTTTGGTTAACATTATGTGTGTGTACAGCACTCATTTGGCAATAATTGATTTATTTATTTAATTGATAATACTTTGATCTTCACCAATGACAAGATAGAGGTTGTTCGAGAAGCGTTACACTGGGAGCACAGGGGCCAGTTGTTTGATTCATACTTAAGGTAGTATCTTGCTTTCAGTCCCTGCTAATGACAGCAGTTAAAACATGAATGCATGGCAAGTGTTGTTCAATACTAGCGGATCTATACAAATCTTTTACAATAAGATGCAATCACTAATGGCAAAAAGTAACAGTCTGGGACACTGTGGGTGCAAAATGCATTATTGGCTTATCTGTACTGTTGGGAGCACAAGATGGTAAACGAACGACCCAATATATATTTAATTCTAGTTAGAATATTGATAAAATGCCAAGGATGATATTAAATGAAGTCCACTCAAGAGCATAATGCACTTCAGTGAACCATAATAGGCAAGAATTACTGAACTCTGATATAATCTGGATGGTTTGTAAAGCAGCAAATAACTTGGTCTACCAAATGCAGTATATTTATAAATAAAAAATGTAGTATGTGGATGGTAGTCAAAAAAAAGGGTCAAAAATCTAAATAATATTTTCAGCACAGGTCTCAGTCAATATAAAGCTATTGAGTAAAACTCCTTTTAAATAAATTGGTTACTTGATAAAGACAATTACGAATTCCAATGTTTGATTAAAAAATGATTTATTAGTCAACATGCCTATATTACAATATGTGCATTTTATCACATTCAATTAAAGTGTAACGTTGTACAAATGTCTCAGATGTGTTTCATTTCGGAACATAACATTTTCTGCAAGTTGTGCTAACATATAAGCCCCCAAACCTTCCAGGATGAGAAACATCAGTCATTCAAGTACATGTAGAAATGGTTCATAACGATTGTTACCAACTTCTTCAGCATCCAAAGGGCTCAGAAGGTGTTAGCTCTTGCTTATGTTCAAGTAGTGATAGTGAAGAAAGAGAAGGGTCCCAGAGGAAAGCACCCACCTAATGTCTACCCTATAGGGAAGAAACTATCTTTAGAGGAGCTCCCCTTTAAGGCATTTAATAAGGTGCCTTTAGAAAAGCATCACACAGGACTGTTCCTCTGTGGCACAGTGTTATGTGGAAATGCATCATACAGTGTTTGTGAATAGAAACGCTTTGCATCCTGACACGTGAAAAGGTTTTCTAGCATGGAATGTACAGGACACTGCGGTAAGGCAAGACAGAAATGATACAGAACAGGTCCATTTTCACTACTTTACCACTCCGGTGTTTGGATTCACATAAATGTTACATTTGAGCACATAACCACATTTACAGCTTGCTCACCCACCATCTGCTGGGAGTCTGTTTAGCCTTATAAGTGCATTGTTTGTAGAAACATTAAAGCTTGGTTGTACTCAGTTTAACTCAGTGTCCCTAAAACATTCACATCATGTGATTGTCATTCATATTTTGGTTAGCTTTCACATCAATACAGTGGGTAAACTGGCCCTTACAGCACAACAATTATCAAAGCTGTTTAGCAGCATATATGTCTTACTCCACCTTCAAAATATGACCTTATCTCAAACACAAAAAGCAGCAAAGTGAATTAACTGGTGTCACCCATGCTCTGTCTATAAATGCTAAATCCTATGACATGAGAATATGATGGAAACTGGCTAGTTGGTGGAATGGCAGAATAAAAGTGGAATGAGAGATTGAATAATTTGTGTAAATATCTAATGTACAGTCAAAATGCCACCTTCTTAAAATGTCAAAAAGAACAAAAATGAAACAAAAACAAACAAACAAGAAATAAAAAGAAACACAAGGACAATGAGTTTGGTAAAAAAAAATGGCTTGATGGAAACAAAAGTAAAAATAATAGCCAAAACGTCTTAAATAGTGCATATAATTAATCATTGAACCTTAACATATGTGGAAAATTCTAATTAGATTATTCTGCAACAAACTTTTGTGGAAATTGCACTTAAATATTGTCCAGTAATTCTTTGTTAAGAAAAAAGCAAAATACACAAAAAAAATAAAATAAAACTAAACAAATGTTCTGAAAAGAGATTCGTACATCCATTTAACACAAGAAAACTTTTTTTGTTTGGTAACGACACATTCCATGTCTTTGGTCTCTTCTACCTGTCTTCCTGTTCTGCAGAAAGTTCAGTCACAGGGTTGACAAACCCGGAATATTCTGAATTGCCATTATCATCCATTTCTGCACTTACAAAATCATTTTCCCACTCCAGGCCATTGGAGTCATCAGAGGCAGAAGCTGTGTGGCTCCCAGGCTTCTTGTATTTTAAGGCTGCTCGGAGAATGTCCTCTTCTGTTTTAGAACGTTCTCTCATGGGAACCATTCTGTTTATTCCTAAGTTAAAGGTAGAAAAACAAACATGTATACGTTTAATGTAATATGTTGCTCAGGGGAAAGGCTAACAGTAGCAAATCATGTTAATAGTAATAATAAATTTGTATATATATCTACCAGTTAGAGGGGAAATAAAGTAGCACTTTGATATATTTCCACATAAACATGAAAATGACCTTGGATGGCCCTTCCCAAGTGTTACTCCTTGCCAAAGAATTTCTGGAATTCCTCAGCGTGTGGGCTGGTGGCAAAAGCTGAAATATTAATAATCTCTGCACAAACACTCAAACTGAATGTCAGAAACAACTGACCCTTGGTTTACCTGCACTCCAGGTGGTTTTGCAATGTATGTATCTTTCTATCTATCAATCTCAACTATTGGGGAGGTATCAGACCCACTATAAATACACTATTTACCTTATTTCTGATTACTCCATAATGCAAACAATCACCCAGATCCTCACCTACGCCTGACAGAGAACTTATACGTCATTTGCTAAAGTCCCATGTCGGAACATCCGATGTTCCGACAGTGTAAGTACTGACATATGTAACGAAGTTGCGCACGTCACTATTTTTGCACACCCCGCTACGGGGGTGTAACTACACTCCCCCACATGCACGTAAAGCGTGCCGGGGGTCAGGATCTGGGCCAATGTTTTTAATGCCATTACAAATATATTTTAGTGCTATTCCCCTACACTGTACCAAAAAAGGAACTTGATGTTTGTAAAACTAATTCTCTTATTACTACAAGATCTTAATATTCGTAGGGCATTATTCACCTTCCTCATCCTCCCATTCAAGATCTAGGGATGTGTTGTCATCATTCCCGCTTGTTGACTTTGTTCTGGTTGTTAGATCACAACTACTCTCAGTGTTAGGAGTCAAAAGGTTTGCATCTGAAGATAATCCTAATTGAAAAACAGACAGACAAATATTTGTGCATTATAGTATACAGTATAGCCATCCAGTTGACAGTTCTAATTGAAATCCGTTAAAGTCATGTCAAGAAAATTTTGCAATATGTTTTACTATCTGGTAACACTGGACCGGATCAAGACTTCCGCAAAAAGGTTGTTTTCCGCTCACAGATAGTGGAAAACAACCGCATTTTGAGAGTGCAAATGTGGACTCTATACTATTCCATAACGGAACTGTATTCGCCAAATCAAGCTTTTGTAATGGAAAGCTTTCCAACATTGGGGTGGGTAGAATAATGATAATCATAAGAGAGGTATGGTAACCGGACAGTAAGGGCTGGTATTGGCCCTTAAATGCAATCCTAACTTCCAAAACATTAGTGAGGGTGTTGCAGAAGTTCTAAAGTAGGGATCAACTCTCATACCTCTCTGCATGCATGTCCTGCTCGTCCGAATGGGAGTAAGGATCTCACAGCGTACCGAGCAGTAGCAGAGGTCTGAATCCGGTCCATCGAGAAGTTTAGCATAAGCATTCAAATTATGAATCTATAAAGAGTTATTCTATAAAGCTTCTCCAAAACAGGAAAAACAAATTAATTTAATCTCCCAAAAAATATTTTGCCAACATGAGTTTGTAGAACATCTAGGTCCAGATTCAGAGTTTGAAAACATGAGAGGAAAGTTACTCCTGGGAAACTCCATGTTGATTTCAGGGGGAGTAAAGGTAATTGTATTCTTTGCATGCAGGGATATATCTTTGAATTGCTTACTGCACACATA
>WWET01000569.1:297628-312663 GCA_011038615.1 Limnodynastes dumerilii | reverse complement strand
TGCGGAAAAATGACTTCACTGAAAGGGTGATAGATAAATGGAATATTCTCCCATCTGAGGTGGTTGAGGTAACACAGTAGAACAGTGTAAACATGCTTGGGATAAATATAAGGACCCCCTAAATCTCCAACTAAATTGAGGGTAAATAGGGTCTAGGGTCAGTATAGTTTTAAATAACCAACTGGGCAGACTGAATGGGCCATGTGGCTCTTATCTGTCGTCATTTTCTATGTGTCTATGTCAGTGATTCCCAAACTGTGCGACGCGGCTCCCAGGGGTGAAGAGATGCTCTTACCCGGGTGCCTCGGAATGTTTCTATTTCCTATTGTATTCTATTGTATTTTTGTCTTAGGGGTGCCTTGAAAAAAAATATGGAGACCCTAAGGGTGCCTCGAACTGAGAAAGTTTGGGAACCACTGCTCTATACTATTCCATTATTATTCCAGCTTTTGTAATGGAATGCTTTCCAACATTGGGGTGCGTAGAGTAATGATAATTATAGGAGAGGTATGGTAATTAGACAGTAAGGGCTGGTATTAGCCCTTAAATGCAATCCTAACTTCCAAAATATTAGTGAGGGTGTTGCAGAAATTCTAAAGTAGGGGTCAACCCTCATAACTCTCTGCATGCATGTCCTGCTCACCGGAATGGGAGTAAGGATCTCACAGCGTGAGATCGAACACCGAGCAGTAGCAGAGGTCTGAATCCGGTCCATTGAGAAGTTTAGCATAAGCATTCAAATTATGAATCTATAAAGAGTTATTCTATAAAGCTTCTCCAAAACAGGAAAAACAAATTAATTTAATCTTCCAAAAATTATTTTGCCAACATGAGTTTGTAGAACATCTAGGCCCAGATTCAGAGTTTGAAAACATTAGAGGAGAGTTACTCCTGGGAAACTCCATGTTGATTTCAGGGGGAGTCAAGTTAATTGTATTCTTTGCATGCAGAGATATATCTTTGAACGGCTTACTGCACACATATAGTGACCAGCTTTACTTTTACACTGTCATTTAGACTTGGGCTAGGATATGCCACCTCTCATCTTTAAGGCTGGCTACACACTGGGGCTTTTTCAAAAGATAATCATTCCAATCACATAATCAAAAAAGAGCGTTTCCCCAGATATCTTACCAGTGTGTACTGTCCAAAGGCGCTCAAAAATCTTTTGAAATGCCCTGTGATCTTTGGATTCCATCTTTTGGAGCTCCTAGTATGCTAGATTAAGAATTGAAAAATATCTTTTGCTTTTTGCAAGTGTGTCCTGTATCTATTAGGAGATCTTTGGACAGTACACTCTGGTAAGATATCTGGTGAAACAGTCTTTTAATTGTGTAATTGGAAAGATTATCTGCTGAAAAGCCCCAGTGTGTACCCTGCTTAATAAAGTTTGCAACAAATGAAATATGACTCCCATGAAATCAACAGTTTGCCCATGAGTAACTTTCCTGTCTTATTTTCAAACTCTAAATATTTACTAATTAGGGACCAGATTCAAACACATACTTAATATTATTCAGTAGGTGCAATAATA
Source organism: Limnodynastes dumerilii (assembly GCA_011038615.1). Lineage (NCBI taxonomy): Eukaryota > Metazoa > Chordata > Amphibia > Anura > Limnodynastidae > Limnodynastes > Limnodynastes dumerilii. The sequence goes on along the minus strand of WWET01000569.1, from coordinate 311,129 downwards.
ATAAGTTCCTTGTCACATTGCTTTTACTATTATTCAGTAGGTGCAATAATAATAAGTTCCTTGTCACATTGCTTTTACTAGCAAACTGGTATTTTTAAGGGATTACTGATTTCTTATTATAGCTTCGTACGAAAACAAATCAGAATTTTGCATAACTTACTGCTATTTCTGACCGCTTCATACTGCAATTTTACACCTCGCAAGTAGGATTCAAAATCTTCTGCTATAGAGCTGTAATAAGCAGACACAGTAAAGCAGTTAATTGAATGTGAATAAAAAAATTTGCATATAGAGGAATTTCCAGTATTCTGGTTTCCTAATGCAAGTATAAGCATAGACAGAGTTATGTTTATAACAGGTGTTAAATTATCCCTAGACATACAGACTTGTGTCTTTACACCAGTATAATTTAGCACTTAAGACATTTCCTTTATAACCAAACACATTTGAGTACCTAAAATGCTGCAATAACCATCCTCCACCTATCAAAACGAGTGTGTGAATAAACACTGCATGAGTTACTTCAAATTAGATTTAGTATCTTGGAGAATATAGAAACTCGGTAACGGTAACCATGATCTGGCAGATTACAGAAGAGTATACATCTATGGACACGAGTAGGAGAGCATAGTTGCCAATTCCACTTATAACAAGCAGGTATAAGATCAAGCAGGTAGTATTGTGTACAACCTGCAAAATGGAGGGAGGGGAGTTAATAGGATTTAACTAAAGGAAGAATGGAGTCAGAAAACAACACTGACTTATAAATAATTAAAAAAAGTCACATTGTACTAGTTATTTTTTCTCATTAAATTTATGTTTACAGAAAAAAGGAACAACGGTTTCATGTTACACAGTAATATAGAACAAATCAAATAGAAGTGGAGGGGACATTATAGAAGGGCACAAGGCAAAAGGAGCATGCACAGGTGCCAACAAATTTTAATAACAAGCTACTACAAAAAGGAAAGAGTTGGGAAGCAGTGAAATGCACAAAGTGGATATCCAGTTTCCAAATCTAAACCACCTAGAGCTTCACAGCAGAAAGAATAAGGAGGACTGTGTGTTTGTCAACAGAGCTGGGGTAGGGCATTCAGAGTCATGACTACTCGCTGAGTTCACCTGCCACCAAAACCACCTCCTGAGGGGTGAGGAGGTGCTCAAGTAATACTACTCTCATATTTTCCATAATCCAGTATAATACTGATCTTAACTCTGGCTTGGTGCAGAAGCAGCTCTAAAGGCTTTCTGTTTACACCACCTTTTTTGTGGTTCACCACAGCAGTGGATCGCAAAAAAAAGAAAAAAAATGTACTTAATGCAGGAAAAAGCAGGAGCAGTGTCCTTAGGGAGGAGATGTCCCTATTTAGCGATTAAGGGACAAACCAGGGAAGGGCAGGCAGGGCTCCCCGATTTGAGCCCTATGGAGTCATGCATTAGCTATGCACAGGGGTCGCCTTCTCCAGACATATGCTGACATGATGGTGTGGAACTTGTACAAAATATAAAGTAAGATACATCGCAGCCAAACCAAGTGATCTTACACTGCAGTCAGTACTAAGGACCTGATTCACACTTAAGAGTGAGTTAGGTGTGTGCAAATGCGTACCTAACTTACTCTTCCATCCCCCGACCCGCCTCCCATTTTTAGGTACCTTATAGTACTTACGAGTGCCATAGGGCTACCTCATGTGTCCGTGCAATGTCCGTATGGACATTGCACCTTTCCGCCTCCCACCTGCCCTCCCCAGATAAACTAAATGCCTCCCCCTCCCACTTCTGACTAATAACACCCCGAGGTGGCATTACGCCGCCTCTTCTTTTTACGGGACACGCTGCGTGCGTTCTGTAAAGACCACACCTACGCTATCTACGTGCCTGTCAGCTACGTAGATAGTGTAAATTACCTACTACGCATGCGTAGTAGGTAATTTCATTCAGATGCGCGCTTAAGAAGCCACAGCTTCTTAAGTGTGAATCAGGTCCTAAGTGATGAAATCCAACTAATCAAGGGTGGACAATTAACCAAGCATATTTTATCAATAGAGTAAATGACGACATGGATGCATAGGTTGGTAAAGGACTGCTTACATATATAGTAACATTTAGTATGCAGGGTTTTTGGGAGATAATCATTGGTGGAAAGTTAGCTACTTTGGGATCTGGAGCAATAATAAAACTGTCCGGGAGTATCAGAGAGTCCCTTTTAGATTGCTTGAAGTTGTTCCAAAAGTGTTTTCAGAAAGAACACTTGGTGGGTATTTATGGCGTAGAGAGAGAATAACGTAACCCAAAAGGTTCTACAGGGTTTCTAACAGAATTAGGAAACAACCATTTTCTATCGGAAACCTACTGAAAAAAAAGACAAAGGAGATGTTGGCCTAGAAAAAGATGGCTACCCCAATTCTTTTGAAACACCCATTCACCACATAGCAAATCACGTTGGAGGAAAAACTAGTTTCCTGCAAGGGCTACCTCCTCTGTCCTATGGATGTGGATTTTTAAAATGTAATCGGGTATGATGCAGCCTAAGTTAAGCTTTCGGCAGCATTATTCTTAAAAACTGGCCCTTTGTGCTGGCAGCTGCATCCCCTTATAGTTATAAAAATTTCTCTTGGTCAGTTGCAACAATGAAACAGCCTGGGTGTTGGATGGGTGGGGTATAGCAAACTCATACTTAAAATGAACCAAACAATGTGGCTCTAGACCGCTGCAGTCAAGGTTCCCACACCTGGTAATTTGTACACCTGTGATGCCCTTACTTTATTCTATTTCATCTGAGTCCAATGAAAGAAAACTAGGGAGCTTCCTTTGGTTTATTTATTTAGACTTTTCTTTGAGAAAGAATATATTGAAACTATATATCTGAAGCAGTAAATAAACAATTAAAACCGTGTAAGTACTAATACAATTGAAGGGACTAAATAGTTTAATAAGACATTAATGAATCACGTTGCTTCATATTTTTGTTGCTTCACTGCTTTTCACATTTCTCATTGCAGACAACTATTCCTAGCTATTTTCAAATACATTCATTTAGAGCAGGGGTTCTCAAAAAGGTCCTCAGGTACCACTAACAATGCATGTTTTCCAGTCTCATTGGTGGAGCCCAGGTGTGTCCATTATGACCGATATATGTGAAAAGATGATGGCACTCATATCACTTATGATTATGAGGAGACCTGGAAAACATGCACTGTTAGTGGTACCTGAGGACCATGGTTAAGAAACACTGGTCTATAGGAATATGACCTCTTAAGGGGCTTTATCTCGTGGTAGCCAATTTGATTTACCACCTGAAGACTTTGTAATTATCAAATTTTTCATTCAAAAATGGAAGGGATACTAGTCTAGATTTAGATTGATGGGTCTTCTGGCCACCATAGTTGCTGCTACAGTCTTTGCATTTAACTTAACTGTATCTAATGAAGCCTTGCACAAGAATTCTAAAGCCAATTGGATATCATGAATAATTTTCATTAATACTCCTCCATTATACCGTCAATAATGTTTTTTTCAAGGTCATTACTCCAGGATCTAATGACAATGTAATTTTTTAAGACTAACTTCCATTATACGGTCCATAGGATATTTAAAAAGAATTTGCATCCTCTAAGGGGAGGGTAGTTTTCTTAGAGATCCTGGGCACCAACGCGTCTACTCTGGGTGGCTCATCCTATTTGCGTGTATCTTCATTATTGAAAGGGCACATACGATTGATTCTGCTAAATGAAACAGACTTCTTATCTGGGTGTTTCTTTTCTTCCGAATTAAAATTTTTTACAACTGGGAGACTGGAAAATACCATCAATCTTTTTGGTTTCTTGGAACAGCAAATCCTGCAGTAAAACATAATGCTTGGCTTCTTGCAGGTCTAACACTTTGTAAATGCGTTTCAATAAATTGCCCACCAAATCCTGACTAAATGGAAGATCCTCCCTGGAGGTTACGGATTCAGCGGAGTCTAATGATTCCTGTGATATGTCTCTACTCTCTTCTGGATCAGTCATTTGATCTATCTGAAAGTTCTAATTTTGATCTCTTAAGTGATAGCTTAGACAGGTCTTCTTTAGTAACAAAGGTGTCAGATAGTGCGGTCTTCATGAGTTGCATAAATTCTGACATCTGCTAAGATGGCTGTTGTTGCTGTTTAAGAATACATGCATGGCAAGTCCTGCCTACATGGTCATCAGGCATTATCATCATTATCATCACAGAGGGCACATTTAAGAACTCTTTGCTTCTTTTGGACTTCTGACTACACTAACACTAGCTAAAAAACAGCAAAAAACTACACTGGTTTTACCATGAGGACTTCTTGGTCTGTGGCCGTTTCTCCTCCATTGCAGAGCTATCCACATCCACTACATGCAGTAAAAGCACAGGGTGAAACTCCAGATGGCCTTAAATAGTCTCAGGTTTCTTTATCACTTTGTTGCCGCCCTGAATGCTGAGACATGGCTGCCCCCATACACCCTGCTGGCATCTGCCTTCACTTCCAGTGTGCCAACCAGAAGTGTTATGCTGCGACGCCGCCCCCTCTAGAACAGTGCAATAAGTTTAAAGGGCCCGCCACAACCAGCAGTCTGTAACATGTGGCAGGCTGAGGAATACACTGCCGACCAAACTTGCCGGGGATGATACAGGTCGGCCACTCTACCTCCTTATCCCGCTAGACCCTGAGGACTGGACAAGGGAGCAACAGACTGCAGTGTCTGCAAAGCGGTAAAACCGCACAGTTAAGCCCACAAACGGAAAAAAAAAAAATTATTCCAGTCCTGACTCAGCTAGCACAGGAAAAATGAGGACAACGGTGGAAGGAATGGGAGGTCCTTATATACAAGCCAGGTCGCCTTATTTCCTGTCCTGGCTGGCTGGTTGGTACAAGGGATAAACCCAATGCTAAGTGCAGCCAGGGAGGAAGAGGCACACAGGAGACTGTATTAGGGTGCAAATACTTTTTGAAGATTGAATTCAAAGAAAAGTCGCCATAACAACGTTTCAATTGTGAGTAACAATTTTCATCAGGGCACAAGTAGAATAAATCTACCTATCTATCTCTCTGGAGAACTGGTTGGGCAAACAACTGCTTATGCCTCGAAGAAGCATAGTAATCGAACCCTGGAGCACCAAAACACGGTGCTCCGAAAGGTAAGTAACTATTCTATCCCTAACCCACTCCCTAACCCTAAGTCTCCCCCCCTGCAGCCTAACCCTAAGTCTCCGGAGAGGGCTATTCTGGTGGTCCGGCAGTGGCTGCGTTTCTGAAAATGAAAGGGTGAGTATGCTGATCGCATTTTCACCCATTCTTAGAATAAAAAATTCTTAAACGACTGTCATTCAAAATAGAGACAGCCGAAAAGCAACTTTCGGCTGAGAGAGTCTACACTGCGCTTAGTGAGTCACACTGCAGCTGCTGCATCTATTCTCTCACTAAAAGTCCACAAAACCCAGGAAATTCCTGGGTATGACCTTGTCACGTGACCAGGAATTTCCCGGGTTTTAGTGTATTTATGACGTGGCAAGGTAGTACTACAAACACCAGCATGCCCAAGGATGTCAGGGCATGCTGGCGCTTGGAGAAGCACAAGTGCCAGCATTCCCTGTCATCCTGTGCCACACACAACAAAGCAATGCCCCTCCTAGCTATGTAATAAAATACTTTATTTAAAATAATTTATTGTTAGGGCCAGCCCTTAACAATAAATAGAGTTAACACTTAATACCCCTAATGTTAGAAAAAAAAAAAGTGATTTCCTACGCTGGCCAAGTGTATAAATAGGACTCAATGACAGCAGAGCTGTCATTAGCACCGGGATGTCTAAGTATAGTAATTTTTAAAGGTTTTTTTTGCTTGTTTTCATCAATAATTTCAATGTATTGAATTTGTTTAATGTATTTTTATATTAGCGATTTTAAATGCTAATCATTTTTTTATATTAGGAGCATTAAATCTTATATTTTTTATATTAAGGGCCAGTCCTATATTTTATTACGTAGTTAAAAGGGGCATTACTTTGTCGTGTGTGGCACAGGATGACAGGGCATGCTGGCTCTTGTGGTTCTCCAAGTTCCAGCATGCCCTGGCATAGTTGGGCATGCTGGTGCTTGTAGCACTACAAGCAACAGTAAACAAACCTAATCATTCAGGAGGGAATGTGAAAAACCCAGGTTAAAAAACAACCCGGGAACTTTCACATTGCCACCCTACCCGAGTGCGACCAGGGAAAAAAAAATTATTTTTTACCCGGGTCTGAATCCTGTGTAATTAGACCCGGGATTTTGAAAAAGGGTGGTTTCACATCACCAACAAATACACGTTTTTTGGCTTGAACTTAGTTACTCCTGGGCTAAACCATGTTGATTGCAGGGGAGTCATATTTCATCTGTTGCAAACAGTATTAGAGATGCGAGGTGATGTTTCCTATCCCAAGTCTAAATAACAGTGTGATAGTAAACCTGGTCAGTATCTATGTGTGCAGTAAGCAATTCAAAGATATATCCCTGCATGCAAAGAATACTATTACCTTGGCTCCCCCTGAATTCAACACGGTTTAGCCCAGGAGTAACTAAGTTCATGCACTTAACAAGGTCTGGATCCAGCCCATTGCCATTATTAATCATGTCTCTTCAGTGCTGTTCACCAAGTGACAAGATATAGCTTTGTTATGCACAGTAACTAAACAGAAATTTGGGCGGCATGCCTTATGTATGTGGAGTTTGTATTTGCTCCCCATGTCCATGCGGGTTATCTTCAAATAAGGTAGAAAAAATGGTAAAATTTGAGAAAATGATACAATTAGAAACAATGGGCCTGATCCAGACCTACGATGCCTGGCGGTAATACAATCACTGACATTATGAAGTCTGGATCAGGCCCAATGACAAAGAGATGAGACTCAAGATTTAAAGGAGTGTTTTTTGGTTATTGACAGGAAACACTTTTCCATAGTACAGATTCCACTAGGCTCAGCCTGCATGGGTTCCAGCAATTGTTTTAGATCATCACAGAAAAAAGCATGCAGAGGAATTTAGAGAGCAGTAGACACAGCACATACCAAGGGCTGCTCAGGTGATTTCCAGAAAAACCTCAGACAAGACTTACAACATAGTAAAACGCAAAGTAGTGTGATGAAACAGGACAGAAACTTCTAGTGATGTCTCAGACTTGTACATAAAAAGAAACTTTCATGAAAAAGGAATTTATTGCTTAATTTATAGTACCAATCAACAATATGCTTACATTTTACCGACCTTGTAGTTCTGTTGGGGGTAATATTGGTCTGGATACAAAACAAAAGCTTATGCAATTTGCGCATGCTCCAAGCATTGCAAACAGAATGCATATCCGTCCGATCCAAATATCTTATTTGCAAAACATCGGCCACCTCTCAACAGCGAGGTAGGCTGTGCTGGCACGCAGGAGGGGTTATTATTACAATTTGCAGGCGAAAATTTAGACAGCACAGAGATCCTGATCTGATTAGTTGCCATTTTAAGTGGGAGCAGACTGGAAATGATAAGTTCAAGTCATGTGATCAGAATTCTTGTGCGAGTGATGCAAGTCTTTTTCCAATTGGTCACATGGATGTACAGCAGGGCTCTACTAAAGAATCCCAGCTGGTGCTGCGTTTGGAGCGACCGCCCACACAAAACAGATTATTTTCCAACAATTTCAAAAGAGAAAACTAAATTTTTAACAGTAAGAAACCCTGGGAGCTTCTTATATCTACAAACAAAACAGTGAGGGGTCCCCCAGTACTATGAGTACAGAAAATCATGGGTAAGAGCGCATCCCCCCCAACACCACCGGCACTAGTCTTTACCAGCCTGGGCCCATGGAACAATAGAGGGGGGCACTCCTTCACCAGGATTCCCACCAGCTTCAGCCCAATTGGCACCAGGGATTGCTCCTTAAGGGGTTTGTGTGCACAAAAATTCTGTTGAATATTGTTAATATACAAGAATACAAAATGACCAGAATATCAAATATAGACCACCTGGTTTAAGCAGTCTTATGCATTGAAAAATACAATTAATAAAATTAAAACGTACCAATAACCAAGAAATATGTGACTGTTTTTATAGTTAATGGGAACATTTACAGCATACATTTTGACTAAGTTCACTATTGCGAACAGATAGCATTTTGTAAAAACTCCTGGTGACCGACATCTTGCTTTAGGACAGAATACAGAGATACAGAACCTACTTGAATTTTGGTTCACTAATAAATGGGACAATGACTACTTGGCATTTTGGCATCTACATTACACAGCTTTCACCATAAGAGGGAGCTCTCACACCTATTTTTCAGAAAAGAGCCTTTTCATGTGAGCAATAAGTTCTTCTTTTTAAGGCAAACCGTTTAAAGTCTCATTCGACATTTAAACAAAGTGACATTTCAGGTTGGTGTACTTATGCTACTGTATGACACACAAATGCCAAAAGCCTTTTTCACATTTAAACTCATAAATCATTTGCTTTTCCATTGTTATCTGCTACTTAGCATGAAAGTATAGCCTGAGCTAAATTCTTTTTAAAAAAAAAAGTTAAAAAAAATGTATGATGTAGGTAATGATGCCACGTGAATGTAGAATTGCATCTTTTCCTGCAACTGCAAGGCAACAAACCCAAATTTCAAACTTTGGAGATTGGAATGAGGTGGCTAGAAAGCCAAATATCTGCTCTTTTCTGCTCCTCCCACTCTGCTACCTGTCCTCGTGATCCTGTACTTTCACAGGTCAGTCTATCTTCTGTGCTTATTCCTACCTTAACTACAATCTGCAATCTATCTGCTGGTATCTTCCCCTCTGTATTCAAGCATGCACTGATTACTCCAATTCTGAAAATACAAAACTCTGACCCCAACTCTCCCTCAAATTATCGGCCTATTTCCCAACTTCCTTGCCCTGCAAAGCTGCTTGAAAGACTTGCCTACACTCGCCTCTCTCACTTCCTCTCCTCACACAATCTTCTGGATCCTCTTCAGTCAGGCTTTCATTCCCGGCACTCCACAGAAACTGCACTGACCAAGGTAGTCAATGACTTAATCACTGCAAAATCTAAAGGACACTACTCTCTCCTAATTCTCCTGGATCTGTCTGCTGCTTTTGATACTGGTGACCACTCTCTTCTCATACAAATGTTACAATCGCTGGGTATTCGGGACACAACTCTTTCCTGGTTCACATCCTATTTATCTAATCGCTCTTTCAGTGTTCGCTTTTCTGGATCCACTGCTCTTCCTCTATCTGTTGGAGTACTATAAGGCTCAGTGTTGGGTCCATTGCTTTTCTCTATTTATACAAATTGCCTTGGAGAACTAATAAAGTCATTTGGATTTCAGTATCATCTCTATGCAGATCTGATCTTTCACCTAACGTGTTACCGATTGCCTGTCATTTCTTCTTGGATGTCCTCCCGTCATCTCAAATTAATCTTTCTAAAACTGAACTAATAATATTTCCACCTGTGAATAAAAGCTACCCACATGTCCTCTCTATCTCTGTCAACAACACTGAAATAATCCCTACTCCTAAAGCTCGATGCTTAGGTGTTACCCTGGACTTTGAACCGTTCTTTGTTCCCTACATACAATCTGTCTCTAAGTCCTGTTACATACATCTAAAAAAACATTTCCAGAATACTCAACTATCTCACACAAGACACTGCAAAAACTCTCATTCATGCACTAATCTCACACATTGATTATTGTAATGATCTCCTTATTGGACTCCCACATTATAGAATTACCCCCTACAGTCTATATTACATGAAGCAGCTAGACTTATTTTCCTTGCTAAATTCTCGTCAAGAGCTTCTCCCCTCTGTCAGTCTCTACATTGGTTACCTGCATTTTACAGAAATACAAAATTGTTTTAATAACCTACAAAGCCATCAATAGACTGCACCTGCATACATATCGTCACTCATCTCAAGATATATCCCAGGTCGCTTTCTCAGATCTTCTCAGATCTTCAAAAGACAGCTCTCCTCCACACTAAACAAATGCTTCCCGGTTCCAGGACTTCTCTTATAGAAGAATGTTTCCTCGCCCACTAAGACTATCCTCTACTCTCTGAACTTTCAAGTGCTCGCTTAAAACTCACCTATTCAGACAAGCGTACCAAATTCCACAACCTACATAACATTTGTCTACACTATTTACAACTACTATATTATATGGCCCTCATTTCATTTTAACAAACTTGTTCACTTTCATTCTATACTAAAATTCCCCTCAGTTCTACTACTAACACTGCTGTGTGACTGGATTATACAGAACACTGAACACTTTTACCATGCAAGCTGGCTGGTCCGTTGTGTGATTATATAGCAATACCTAATATCCTATAGAGTGTAAGCCTGTGGCAGGGCCTTCTAACCCACCCAGTCTGTTACCACCCAGGAAGCTGCACCTCACATTGCATTCTGACTGTTTAGACTCCTTACTGAGAAGCTCAGTAAGTCTGACACAATGAAGCACTTCTCTAGCAGGTGTTATTGCTCTTGGTGCTCGTCATGACTGTGCCATCAGATCGCGGCTTTAGTGTACTTCGCAATCTGAGTTCTACCTTGATACTTCAGGCCTGATTCACACTTAAGAGTGAGTTAGGTGCGTGCAGATGCGCACCGAACACACTCTTCCGTCCCCCGTTTTTTTCCCGTCCGGACATTGCACCTAACCGCCCCCCCACCCTCCCTAGCTAATCTAAATGCCTCCACCCTCCCACTTCTGCCTAAAAACGCCCTGAGGCGGCATTACACTGCCTCAAGGGACGTAAATCCCTGCGTGCGGTCTCTAAAGACTGCACCTACGCTATCTACGTGCCGATCGGCTACGTAGATAGCGTAAATGACCTACTATGCATGCGCAGTAGGAATTTCAGCCAGATACGCGCTTAAGAAGCCGCAGCTTCTTAATTGTGAATCAGGCCCTTCATGTTCATGAAGAATACAAAGCTGCACTGAACTTGTACGACATGTTGAGAGTTTGTAGCCAGAAATAGAGAGAGGATACATATTTCAGCAAAGTGTAGGAGTAGGCTTCATGCTACTTTTTTTTCATGGTATTTGTTCTAAACTTGTGAAACTACCAAATGTTCTTTAGTATACAGATTGAATAATATATCAAAGGCTCCAGGCCCTATAGAAGTCCTAATCTTTGTGCCCTTTCCCCATGAAAATTTTTGTTCCTATGTACCTGTGCCCATGGCTTAGGTTTTTCTTGTCCTTTCAATGTATAAGACCATAACTTTGAAACTCTCTCCATGTTCACATTATGATGGGTCTAATATTCAAAACTAGTCCTTCAACTCACGCCATACCTACAGTTTACTGTTACTGTTACTGTTAGAGAATGGCTGGTAATGGTTTTCAGAATTTTTTTTTATCAGATTTAATTATGGTTGCAATGACGAGTACTTTGTCAGTTTCAAGACAAAAACATCATGACCAATGAGAATCCTTTGGATTCTATTAAAAGAATTATGTCCACGGCCATTGATCAAGGACAGAATTTTTACTTATCTAAGGGCTGCAAGGGCACATAATACATGAATTCTTTTTTTCATGTAGAGATTAATTAATACTGAAAAAACATGGTAGTGCTGGGGCTAGATTAGGAAAGCATGAATGCCTATTTTAAAAAGTCTGTTACTTCCATATCGAACACTTACAAGATGCATGTTGAAACGGAAGTATTTATATAGTTCACCTTTTGGCTACTATTCGGTTACTATAGTAACAGGGGCTTTACTATAGTAAAGGGTTGCCAACTTAGTACAAGGGCAGGCTTAATGACACGATTTATGCAAATCACACATGAAGCCCCGCCCTTGGACCATGTATGACAGTTTTCATAGTATTAATAGGGAAAGGGCTGGGGATTAATGAGGCTAATTATGTAATCTATGAATGATAGTTTTGCAAGGACTTGGAAACCACGACCAGATAAAGACCCCCGCACTTTTAAGGGTTCGTCTGTCCGAGAGAGTTAGGGGAGTGTATGCCCCCTGTCACTCACCTCTCTCCTGCGGGCTTTATGGCAGCTCACGCTGGGGGAAGCACAGCCCATTTGCCCACAGCCCATGCATGCAAATGGGCTTGTACGGAACAGAGTTGTATACGAAGGTTGCTACGCTAGTGTTATTATCGTAACCCTAGCGTAATATCTGGAGGGCACATGCCTTGCGTGCAAAAGTGACCTGACGTGCGCAGGTCTGGATCCGGCTCATACTCTCAAATGCCATCACCCTCTTCCCTTATAGAATAAATATAAAAGGCAGGATGGTGGCTGGGGATGCAAAAACCTACCTGTGACACCCACCTCCACTGTCTAGAAATAAAAAATAAAAAAGTCTGACATTTATAATACTGTTTCTATGTCCTATTTAATAGCAGCTAATGGGCAGTTGCTGCAAATCATTGATCTCTTTCTGCTCTATGTGCAATGCTATTTAATAGCAGCTAACAGATCTCTGATTTGTAACTGCTTGTGAGCAGAAGTCATATATCAGATATCAAAGAGTGGCATGTGGCTCAAGAGCCACTGAGGGATGGCCACCCATGATGGGAACAGGGCACAGTCTGTAACCAAATAAGTGTGGCTTTAGTGGAACAGTTTTTGAGTGGACCAATGGAAATAACAATCACAAAGTGTGGGGCTTTAATGATCCTTATAAGAGCTACCGTATATACTTGAGTATAGGCCGACCCGAATATAAGCCGAGGCACCTAATTTTAACACAAAAACCTGGGAAACCTTATTGACTCGAGTATAAGCCTAGGGTGGGAAATGCAGCAGCTACTGGTAAATTTAAAAATAAAAATAGATACCAATAAAATGTCATTAATTGTATCATCATGTGTATCCAGCAACCAGTATCCAGTGTCCCCCTCTGTGTGTCCTGCCAGTCAGTCTGCCCCTTCCCAGCCTGGTTGAAACATTGAACTTACCTCATAGTTGCCCCTTAATGCCAGCCTCCACATCTGCCCCTTAATGCCAGCCTCCACATCTGCCCCTTAATGCCTGCCTCCATTTATTTAATTTCTCACTTACCTTTGATGTCTTCTGCCTTTCCCTCCTTTCCTTCTGCTGCCCCTCTGGCGGTCCCTGCGTCTGTGTCAGGCTCTTCCCGCAGCTCTGCCTCCAGCTGTCTCCCTGCGGTGCATGCTGAACAATGACGTTGGGTGACCCAACGTCATTGTTCAGCGCGCACCGCTGGGAGACAGCTGGAGGCAGAGCTGCGGGGAGAGCCTGACACAGACGCAGGGACCGCCAGAGGGACAGCGGAAGGTAAGGAGAGAAAGGTAGAAGACATCAAAGGTAAGTGACAAATTAAATGGAAGCTGGCATTATGGGCAGATATAGAGGCTGGCATTATGGGTAGATATAGAGGCTGGCATGGGCAGATATGGAGGCAGACATTAAGGGGCAGATATGGAGGCTGGCATGGGCATGGAGGCAGGCATGCGCAGATATGGAATATGGAGGCAG
>WWET01000569.1:287081-297605 GCA_011038615.1 Limnodynastes dumerilii | reverse complement strand
AGCAGAAGGAAAGGAGGGAAAGGCTGTCCCTCTGGCGGTCCCTGCGTCTGTGTCAGGCTCTCCCTGCAGCTGTCCTTCTGGCTGTCTCCCTCGCATCGCACGCTGCACAGACGTTGGGTGACCTAAGGTCAGCTCTATGTCATTGTGCAGCGCGCACTGCGTGGGAGACAGCCGGAGGCAGAGCTGCGGGGAAGAGAGCCTGACACAGCCACAGGGACTGCCGGAGGGACAGCAAAGGGAAGTTCAATGTAGGATACATTTTTTTCTTTTTCATCACTCGAGTATAGGCCAAGGGGGGCTTTTTCAGCATAAAAAACATGCTGAAAAACTCGGCTTATACTCGAGTATATACGGTAAATTAGATGTAATGAGAGATTATATAACTGGGTAGCAGACAGGGAGATCTTTCAGATGTGTAAGTAGCGGTTGCTGAAAAATTAAGCAAACTGGCACTATCCTAGTGAGACATTTTCTCTATTATCAAAACAGAACAACAATGCTTTAGATTACTAACACGTATGAATAACAGGGGGAATAAAACATGAAGCAGCTATCAGAAATATATAACAGGTTATTGAAGACTTGTGCCTAATCCAAATTCAATATCTTTTTGATTTTCAAACACGCTCCAAATTTATTTATCACATAAGTGTATCCTGTCAATCAACCTATCTGAACAGCCGATTAACATGGTGAATATCCATACAAAGTAAGGTTCGGATAGTGCTAAGAATACTTACATTTAAAGAAACATTTCATAACTGCTAATTCTTTACTTAACAGAAAAATGGTTTTAATAATAAGAATTAAAACCCACTGAAAACGTACCTTTGATTACTTCCTGGGCTTTCCCCCTGATAAAAACAAAAAGAAAACCTATCAAATATATTTTAATATTGCACAGAGTAAGATAATTACAACTTACTGGTTTTACCGAATGCCATTTACCATAAGCCTAATACAATCTATGCTCCCACATTAAGATGGCTGGCAAGAACAGGAGTGCTATATTAAGAAAACAAACTATTGTGTTATATCTCTTTGTACCATTTAGGTAAACACATTTTGTACATGTTTAATAAAGCAAACCCACCGTATGAAGGTTAAAAAAAATTTTGTTGGCTTGTTGACGTATTTTAATCATTTATTTTAATTTCTCCCTAAGATTACACAATATATTTATTTCATAAGCTACCGAAGTAAATGTTTTTTATTGGTAATATTCTTCATATATTTGAGAAAGCTTGTTTACGTAATTATTTTGAACTTAAACAGTTGTGTGATATATTAATACCACTATAAACCCCATCTCGATTGACCCCTCCTACAGTCATAGGGGTAGATCCAGAACTCCGCTTTCAATCCGTTTACTAGCGTAGCGTGTTTACGCGTGCGTTCCTTCTATACACTCCCCTTGGCACACCCCTTGAATGAATGTATTTTGTCCGAGTTCCGCTTTCCAAACCCTACCTTAACTTTTGCCCACGTAACCGATGTCATCCGCACAAGTGCGGATGTGCAACACATATTTACGCAGCTAAGCACGCCCATACTGTACACTTTAAATACAAACCCCCGCCAACATAGCGTATTTCTGACGTATTTTTGACTCGCGTAAAATTGGCACGCCCACACGCAAGGATTTACGCAACAAATACGTGAATGGCCCATATGCTCAGAGTTACGCTACATTACGAAGCGTATTTTCTATGGTGCGCATGCGCATTACCTACAAAATAGCGATTTTACGTCTCTGCCAGGTGTAAATTCGCTCAGAAGCGTAGTTCTGGATCTGGGCCATAATGCTTAAAGTTACTTATTCTCAATGGAAAACAAACTGGCAAATACAAATGCACTTTACATGTTAAATACGTTAGTAAATTGAAAGGCATAAATATATATATTCCACACACATAACATGTTAAATCTGTAGTAAAGTCTGTTCTCTCTTATCTCAGGAAATTCTGAATATACATCCTATACATACCTCATCGCTTTCTACCAGATTTTCAAACTGTAAGTAGGAAAAAACAAACAAACCATTAAATGGTTAATCCAATAAACAAACTTCAGTTTAAATAAAAACTATTTATTGTTAGTATGCAAAAAAAATAGTACTGATGTTCAAACTTCAGACAACATAGCAGTGTGCGATTCATCTTCTAGAGGAGATACCGCCTAGTCAGTACAGAAGTACCTAAATTAGTTAGTTCTGGTTAGTTAAACCTGTAAACAATACAAATTTTCCAAGAAAAAAAAAGTTATTGTCTCACAAAATAAAGCACTATATTACTGATTAAAACTTTAATGTCATAATATATTTACAAAATCCTGGCATAACAAAAAAACATATAAAACCATCATTTAAAATGATAAAATCATGTAGGATTACAAATAGTGCTTCTAAATGCTTACAGTGATATTACGAGCTAAACAATTCCAATAAATAAAAACTAAACAGTATAAACTACCAACCTCAATAGTATAGTGCTCCCCTCTGCCAGATGATCTGAAATATTTAGATCTGCAACAGGGAGAAAGATGATACAAAAATTGGTTATTTTTAAATTTAATTTATTAACATTTGAAACAACAAACTGTGTTACCCCGTGTAGTGTGTAAATATGCATTAAAACCATTAGAATAGAAGATTGTTTCTGACTTGTGCTGTTTACACAACGTAAGCAATTCAAAAAGTGTAGGAGGGGAAATAGGCTGTGTGGAATCTGACAACCTATAAGGCATCAGGGAATCTGAAACGTATCTAAAATGATAAACATCTCTTTCCAAGAAAAGGGAAATGAGAAATGAATACTACAATTAAATCAAATAGAACGTGTCATCACTTCATCATGAATCCAAAGCATAAATGGGCATTTGGACACTTTGGGCATTTTGATATGTTTATCATTTTAGATACGTTTCAGATACTCTGCAATGACAGTGCTGGGACCCACTTTGCTATTGTTTTAGACCAGGTAAGCGATTGTCCGAGGTGCATTTAGAGCAGATTTGTACATTTTAAATAATCTTCACAAAATGAACTGGATCCAGAATGTAAGAATACGAGGAAATCAGATGGAAAGTTACACCCAGGCTAAAACCATATTAAATTGCAGGGGAGGCAAATTTCATCTGTTTGAAACAGTATTTGAGTGGAAGTTGAGCGGTGTGGGGCGCAGCTGAGAACAGGCCTTTTTCAAAAGGGTTGTGTTGTAATCCACATTAGCGAAGATGGAGCTGAACAGAAACTTTCTGCCCTGCCACCGGTAAACTCCGCTCTCTTCCAGTAGCCTAACCTCAACCCTCCTTTCCTTGCAGCCTAACCCACCCTTTCCCACAGCTTAACCCTAAATCTCCACTTCTAGGCTCAATCTCCTCCCCACAGCCTGATCCTAAATCTCCCCTTCTCCCACCCATCCTCTTTCACCTCCCCACAGCATAAGCCTAAAACTACCCTGGGGCGCAGCTGAGAACAGGCCTTTTTCAAAAGGGTTGTGTTGTAATCCACATTAGCGAAGACGGAGCTGCACAGAAACTTCCTGCCCTGCCATAGACCGGTAAACTCCGCTCTCTTCCAGTAGCCTAACCTCAACCCTCCCTTCCCTGTAGCCTAACCCACCCTTTCCCACATCTTAACCCTAAATCTCCGCTTCTAGGCTCAATCTCCTCCCCACAGCCTAATCCTAAGTCTCCCCTTCTCCCACCCATCCTCTTTCACCTCCCCACAGCATAAGCCTAAAACTACCCCACTAGCATACACCCCCACTCCCTCACTAACCTGTCCGGTTACAACCAGTTTCCTAATACACTAATAAAGTGTAATATTAAAGCTGTCAGTATCTTTGTGCAATAAGCAAAATATCCTCCCTATATACAAACAGCAACATTACTTTCACTCCCCTTGATATTTAACAGGGTTTAACCCATATGTAACTTTCCACTTGTTTTCCTCTTATTCTCAAATTCTGGATCCAGTCCATTTTCTGTTTTTCTATTTTTATTCTGATTATTACAAATACTACTACGATCTGGATCCAGGGATCTTGATTCAGGGATCAGAATACAAGTCTCCGTGTGGGCAAGGGGACTCGTCTCGCTCATATAGTGATACCATAACGTCTGCATAGTCTTGACTTTAAATGGGGTCAGCATGTAATGCTGGATAGTACAGAAGGCACTTTGCATGCCATCACTCTATATTTTCTCTTTCTCCCCTTCCCACCCCAGCCTGTGATCAGAAATAATCCATGAAGGGAACACCCTCTTTTTGTAAGTCTAGATCTGGTCCATCATTATTAACAATAATCATCATCAAAAGAAAGATTTTTTTTTTTTTAATTAAGTTTATAAGGTAGCTATATATACCACTGTGTTTAAGTAATTTAAGTTAATGACATTATCAAGAACTAAAAAATAATAATGACACAAATTGCATAATAAAAATGAATCCTCTGTTTATTGCATAACCTTGGAAATCACATCATGTTCCAAATAGTTTTCTTGTCAAACTGTATGTTCTGGACCCATCAACGGAATGGAATAAAAAATTCTGAGAGAAATCCTTCTAAAACAAATGTTCCACTCCATCAGCATTTTTATGAAACTGCCAACAGATAAAGACATTTGTCTTGATACATCCAGAAAGACACCACTGTGTTAAAAGGCAGAGATTTCCCCTTGCAATAATTATTTTCTCCATGATTTAAGTCTTGAGACGCCAACACACACTTGGCTCTTTCCAATCAGGGTACAAAAATCTAAGTCTCAACTAATGTCAACAGTTAATGAAAGCTCATTCACAAATAAAGTACCTGTCTAATTTATAAATTAAGTTTACATTAAATTACAAAATTTTTGTGAATGAAAAACCTGTATAATTCATTAATTCATTCCAAGGTTAAAGAAACAAGCATCATTAATTAATAAGACTATATTATACATGTTTAATGACTTTTGGGATGCATGGTTAGTGCAGAGGCAAACTTGACATAAAAATGTGTAAAATGTGATTCTCAGGGCAACGGAAGCTTTGCATATCTGTTAAAAAAAAAAAAACCAGAATATTTAACTAAAACTAAGGGCCTAATCTAGACCTCCGTACGTGCAGTCTGATAGTGCACGCGTAAGGGGAAAGTGAAATCCCATGTCACTCACCTATCAAAGGCAGACTTTGCAGTAGTTATGCTGCCACAGAACAACTTTAAGGGCTCTATTTACAAAGCTTTAAAAAGTTCATTTTAAAGTTATAACTTCAAAAATGAACTTTTTACTATTTACTAACGCTGCACCGCCATGGAAATCAACAGTTTCCATGGCCATGCAGTCAAACGTCTTCTGTCCTAGCCAGCCCATTGTTTTCAATGTGGGCTGCTATTTACTAACCCTCAGAGCGGAGTTTTATACTCTGCTCTGAGCGTTAAAATAACGGCATCTCAGACTGTCGTTCAAACTTCGATTCCAGCAATCTCCCCATATCAGCCCCTTTTTCTCCCCCTAATAGCTGTTATAAGGGGGAGAAAAAGGGATATATATATATATATATATATATATATATATAGGGAGTCCGCGGGAATATATATAAATACAGATGTCTTTGAAAAAATTTTTTTTATAAAATTAAAAAACAATAAAAAAAAACACAAATTAAAAAATAAACAATAGAATAGGCTTAAAAAGTTACCTGACCAAAGACGAGTCTGCCCGCAGGTGCCGGTCCCGACATGAAGAGCCTGCTCATGTGCAGTGCTTCTCATGCCGGGGCTTCATTTTTACAAAGTCTCAGCAGAGAGCCACTGCACATGTGCAGTCCTTCCATTCAGCCGAAGACAGCCCGCAATGAGTGCAGAAAGCTTGAATGTCATCGCAGGACAGCCAGCAGAGGGTAAGTCTTAGTAAATAACAATAAAGTAGCTCCCAGGCTCGCAAAGAGACAATAAAGCCCGCAATGACAGAAGAAAGTGCAGATGTCATCGCGGGACAGCCAGCAGAGGGTGAGTATTAGTAAATGGTATGAACGTAGCTCACAAGTTCTCAGAGAGCCAATACGAACTTGCCTGAGCTACGTTCATACTTACTTAGTAAATAGAGCCCTAAGTCTCAAGCCAGTCTGAGTTTCTGTGTCTTTGAGAAAGCTGTAGGACTGGCAAAACGCACATCAGATCTTACCTGCTCTAACAAGAGGAACAGACGGAACACAAGACTCTTTACTTAATCATAAGATAGAGTTTCAATTTCTCCTGTGAATAAGAGATGTTCATCAATGACTGTTACTGCCGAGACGGTGATATCCCCCTCTTCTGTATAGTCGCAGGAAGGGTAAGCTACGGGCCCGGAAGAGTGAAGTATAGTTTTTTTTAAGTCTGTTTAGATTAGGTGGGGAATTACACATACGGTCTACGGTATATTTGTAAAATGATATCTATTTATTTTGCCTGGAAAGCTATTTTTTTTATGTAGACAATATCTTTGCTATTTTGTCTGCTTTTAAATACATGTCTGTGCTGATGTTCTCTAGTGCAGTTGTATGCCTTTTTAATGCAAGTAATTAAAAGTATGTTTTAAATCTAGTTCTTGTCACATATTTGCTAGTATATTTATTTTTCCTGGAAAGCTATTTTTTTTTATGTAGACAATATATTTGCTATTTTGTCTGCTTTTAAATATATGTCTGTGCTGATGTTCTCTAGTGCAGTTGTATGCCTTTTTAATGCAAGTAATTAAAAGTATGTTTTAAATCTAGTTCTTGTCACATGTTTGCTAGTGTATGATTAAAATAATTTCTTTCAAACGCCTAGCCACATTCCTAGCCACATTCTACGGTAGGTGTGCTGGCGTTCTTTTTTGTCTTTTCTGTCCCTATACTTCCTTGAACTATTATGGCTGCACCTAATCAGTGGCATAAGTTCGTTCCTGGTGGCCGGAGGTGAGAGGGTGGCACTGGTGTGACCTCATGACGTCCATGCAGTGCTTCCCTGGGAAGAGGTAAGTAAAATCAGACAAGAGAAGTTCCCCTCCTCTGGGCTAGCATCCGGAGCTCAGCGCTTCCATTGCTTCCGATACTTACACCACTGCACCTAATAGTGATTTGACATTTCTTCTCCGGCTAGGCTATTCCTTGCGTGAATTTATTTAACTGGTGCAGTTCTCCATTTTCCCCTTCCCCTGTATTAATTAATAGAGAAACATAAGAATCTGGATCCTGCCCTAAGTGTGAAAATAATGTTTGACAAAATGGCTATAAGGAAACCATAATAAAAGATCAGAGCTAAAGATGCCAATTAAGTTATGATCTTCTACTAGAATAGTCCATAATGAATGACAACCTTTTCTTTCACATAATACGTGCTATAACCAGCTATTATGAAAATACATGATACATTTATTTTACTGCCATTCTAGTCTCCATTTACTGTTACTTCACCTTCCATCTGGCCCTGCTGGTCATTTATTCAGCCTTACAAACCTTGGCTAAAGGGGCAATAGCAAATGTAGAGTGGAGGGCATGAACAAAACTGGCCTGCAGTCAGTTACCTATAGAGAAAATAATAAATCAAACCCCGTCCCCCAAAATAAATTGCTACCTAACAAACAATTTGCTCAACTCTAACATCCAAGGACCGGATTCTCAGTCCCAAATTTTTCATGTTACGAGCGTACTTTTAAGTTTTGAGCTATTACGCACGCGTAGTGGCTCAAAAAGCACGCTCGTAACATGAAAAATTTGGGACTGAGAATCCGGTCCCAGGTCTCTATCTGCTCTGAGGACAGGTACTTAAAAATCTATTGAACCTTGAGGTGCACCTAAATGCTCTAGAGCAGGGGTGGCCAACCTTTCAGTGGCCAAGAGCCAAAAATATCCAATAGAAACCTCAAGGAGCCACAGATATATAGAAACACACATACACGCATAAATTCATGCACGCACGCACACAGACACACCATAACACCACATAACACACAAACACTCTCCATAATTAACAGCAATTAACAAAAATAACAGCTCTCCATAATTATTAAGCAGGAATCAACTTTATTTTTTTTAAACACCAAACATCTGCGAGTGGCAGCCCCAAACACACACACGTGTGTGTGTGTGTGTGTGTGTGTGTGTGTGTGTGTGTCTGCCAGTCACAGATGCTCAAAAAAATAAAGGGAACACTAAAATAACACATCCTAGATCTAAATGAATGAAATATTCTTATTAAATACTTTGTTCTTTACATAGTTGAATGTGATGACAACAAAATCACACAAAAATTATCAATGGAAATCAAATTTATTAACCCATGGAGGTATAAATATATATAAATATGTATACACACATACATACACACTTTTACTGCCTATTTGCTCTTATCGTTGCCTCTTTTGGACTAAATTATTAATATGTTAATATAATTTGTGTTTTTTTCCCCCTTATGCACACCCCGTTAAAAAATAAAAAAAACAAGTAGCAAAGGAATAAAGATTAACAGAACCGCTGCAGCGTCACTTCAGACTTTACTCAACAGGCGCGCAATCTGGAATGCGAGACTTCAGAGAGGCTGCAGGCATGTCACTCACAGAGAAGATGTTTACATAAAAGCTGGCTTTTTGCTAGGATACCAACCAGCCCACATGTAAACCGCTGCAGCTGGGACTTCACAATTCACACATCATGTTTAGAAACTTCCAGCCGGCGGCCGCACATGGCCAGTGACAGACCATGCAGCCCTAAACCATTAATGGCGCTGCGGCCCAGCCCACCACTGGACGGTGGGCAGGAGCCGCATCCTTCAGATGCTGCTGTCCAGGAGCCACACACCAGTCAGATGAAAGCCGCATGCGGCTCGAGAGCCGCGGGTTGGCCACCGCTGCTCTAGAGTAATGAAATACAAGTATGCCTACTTTTTCAAGTCATTCCACAATGGTGAGCATTGTTAATTAATAAACTTAGATGACATGAAAACAAATTTGAACTGTTTTGTACTAAAGATAGAAACACTTTCCTAAAATTGTGAAAATTACCTTAAGCAGACACTGAAGTTGGACTAAACATTTGTATACAGTGGTTTCATTGTTGTTTTTAAATACTTGTTAATTGCGCTTAGGTTAGTCATAGGCTTCTCTACCCAGGAGCAGCATTTTCCATTTATCAAAGTTAGTGATGTATGCTGTAGGGCTCTCACAGTCTATATGCCCATACATAGGATGCATTATAACACAACAAGGGCTGAATTTAGGAAACTTTTAAAAAGAAGTACTAAAATGCACAAGATAAATAATGGCTTTAATCAGACGGATTGTTATGGGAAAACTGTCCATAGGTCCCTACAAATCCTGATGATAGTGTTCATTCTTTTATTTCTGTGGCAAGCAGATTAACCGATTAGCAGCTTCACGCACCTGTTTAACATATACCTATAAATTGATTGAGCAACTTCCATTCTGTTTGTGGGCATGTCTGGGAGCAGTTGCTGAGAGGGAGAGCTGTTTCACAGCAGCCATTTTGGAGACTTTAAGGGGTGTCTCCTAGGTAAGTTGGCTCTCAATTTATAAACATATATATGGGACCCAACATTGGGACTCTCAATTTTAGAGTTAGGACCACCATATACAGAAAGGCCTTGACGGTGGCTGGTGGCTTATCCCATATTTGATCAAATATGTGTAACAAACATTTCTGTGTTTTATTTTACAGATAGAACAGTAGAGTTTGTTACTGGTTTATGGCAGTGTGCTGGGGCAATTTTTCCCTTTTGTTTCTATGGCAAGCAGATTAACCCCCGCCTTTCACGCACCTGTTTAACATATACTTATAAATTGATTGAGCAACTTCCATTCTGTTTTTATTCTGATAGTGTTCATAGACCTGCCAGTCATACAACAGGAACTAGGGGTTTACAATAAATTGTATCAAATATTATAGTGAGAAAGTAAACCTAAAAATACGGAATTTAAAACTAAAACTCCCTACTGAAGATAAAAAAAAACTAAAACTCCCAGGGGGGTGAGGGAACGTATGGTCTCACTCCCTTCTACAGTCGATCGGACAATTGTACATAAATGGTGTGTTGAAATGTTTTAATCAGTTGCAGAAGGAGTTCACCTTTCCCCCTTCAAACTTTTTTTTGCATATCTTCAGCTCAGACACGCCTTGGCATTGCAGTTTTGGGTCGAACCCTTTGTTATCATGGATTCTAAAACACAGCTTTTTTTAAAGGATTTTGGCGCGTACATTTGTTACTTTGGCAGCTGACGCTATGAAGAAGCTGCGTAGTGGATAGCCACTGGACTTGGGCGCCCCTGAGGGTGAAGCATGGGAACATATTGTGGGATGCATGAGGGATGCCACGGCATGTCTGTACTTTCAACAAATTCATTATTACATTTTGCACAGATTTTACCCCCCCTCCCCCAAGCCTTAAATAATTGGGCCTGCACTCCTTCTCTGATTGTCCCAAATGTGGCGAGTCTGATGCTGGATTCTGGCACCTATCTGGTCCTGTCCCTTCATACACTGTTTTTGGGAGAGTGTCTGAC
>WWET01000569.1:266596-285591 GCA_011038615.1 Limnodynastes dumerilii | reverse complement strand
GAAAAAGAAAGTGATACACTTAGATGCACTGCATGCCTACATTTATATCAAATACTCTGACCTGCAAAACGTTAGCTTCAACTATGCTCAACTTTACATTCAGTGCTGTAACAACTCTGTTTTCTCACACATAATCAGTGACTTACATTAGTTAGGTTTCTCAATTTTGAATATACCATGAACTTATAGATTATAGTTAAACTGGGTCTAATAGCAAATGGTAAATCCGCTTAAAGTAGAGCCCATTTCATTTTGTGAAGGCTTGCTAAAGAAGACCAGAGATGGGTGTTATGCAAAGGACAATGAAATTACAGTTTGGTACGCTTGTCAGTTCCCGATAGGTTAGATGATCAGAACATTGCAATAACACAAGGCCATACACAGGGTCGATTATCGATCCCAGCAGGGGGTGTCCCAATAAATGGGATGATTGCCAACCAGGGAAATGTCCCATTATCGGCACTATACACCTCTCCTGCTGGACCGATAATCCTAGTAGAAGCGGAAGGCACTTAAAGAATAGGAACCCATTCAGTAAGCTGATTAGCTCTCTTAAATTATCGGGTGATAGCGCCTGATTTAAATCAAACATGCCAAATGACCAAATAATTGTACCAGAGCGTTTCTGGTGCGTTTATCTAGCGTTTTAAAAATTGATCTTGACCACCACTAACTAGATCGATTATATGTCCAATCAACCAGTAACTGGATGATCAGACCGATAATCGCTCCAGCGTATGGTCTGCTTTAGACGCCTTCCATTTGATTTATCCACATACAAATATTTTGTGCATTCTCATGGAAAGTTTCTACTTGCGTGAAGAAAAAAAGTTTTAGATAAATTATAGTTTTTATTGTGCAATCACATCACACATTAAATTATATAATTATATTAACAGATATATACATACCACCAAGCTGACTTTATGCAAATGACATTTTCTTTTTAGCAATGCATTTTATAACCTCCTTCAATTATTTAATGTTTTGATTTCCCTTTATCATATATAAGGACATATAAAAGGACGTTAACTCCTGTACATCCTACATGATCAAGGGATATTATGCTCACAATATCAAATATCTATTAAAATTTTCAAAAAACAAATCACAATTTCAATTTTCTAATTGAATGCACAGTAATGACGGTAACATTTTTCTTAAAAGCAAATATTGCTTTTGTATGGCTCACATTCAGCAAATTGTCCTGATATTGCATCAATAGTGAGCATTAAAGTGATCCAATCAGAAGATGACAGTTAAGGAATATTACTTATGTATGGGATAATCTTCCAATCCTACTCAGTCACTAATGTGTAATGAGGACCAAATAAATGGATGAAGGCCAGCTAAGTCACCTATTTTGGAAAGGGATAATGCTGAACTGAATAAATAGAATAGATATAGTGAACGCGTGTTCAGTTAATACGAAAAAATTATGAGTTACTTGATAATAACTCCTCTATTACCACTTATTTAGGGGAATATTTATAAATACCACAGTTATGGTATTTATTAGCACTTAGTACCTCATTTGAAGTTAGGTAAACATGATTCAATATAGGAAGCAAAAATGCTATTTTCTCCATTTGGCATAGAGCTACCCAACAACAGGAAACATTTTAGCTTCTTAAGTCAACAGTTTAGAGTTGATTTAGGATGCAACCAAGTTAAAGCTCTACATTTCTCTGCAATTAAATTTTATCCCCTTGCCTTGAAATGGCCAGTGTATAAAATTGAATTTGTTCTGTCTGTGATATGCAATTACCATTAGCAGCTGACTTTCACACTGCTCACTTGACAATAAAGAGGCTGTGTACTTACAGGACGCAACTATTTTTCCTTTAGGAAATATCACTCATTACAAAGAAGTATGTAACAGTTGCCACATTTACAAAATACAATAGTTCTTGCTGACTTATTTTGATTCTGTACATCATAATTGTCACATGGCCACTCACTATATTGAAAAGCAGAAAAACATAGGTAAATGAAGTAAAAAAAAAAAAAAAAAAAAAAAAAAAAAAAAAAAAAAAAAAACAACTGTAAAAGTATAAGACTTGACTTTGCCCACTTGATAAAAATGAGTAACAAAAAAACGAATATCTCCATATTTTCACCGGACAGGCTGGCAGTATACCTAGCCATAAACTGACCTCATTGAATGAAACAAAATTATCCAAGCTATTAGATCTGTCCAATGAGGGCCACAACTCGCAAGATTAATGTTTAAAGATTTGGCCATCTATCCAAATAGAGGCTATCCATAATGAACAGAAGTGTTAGAATAAACTCTGGATTTTAGGGGGTTACAACACCCTCCAATCATTCAGTTGGAGATCACATTAATTTGAATTGTATCATGTAAATACACATACAAGGAGAATACATTAAAATTTATTAAGTCAATTTTAGACCTAATTTTTTTTAAGTACAAAATAAACATGGACAATTAAATCAGGTGCTCTTGCATGATTTAAGGTATGCTAGTAGTGTATGGTGAGTAATATGGAAAATAAGGAATTCTACTAAAGAACAACCATATACAGTGCAAGACTTTCAGCAGACAGGATGCAATGTGTTTCTGCTCTTCACACATTGCATATTGAACGGATGAGGAAGAAACGCAATGTCACATTAGGATAATGTCATTCAGTCCGGGTGACACATGTCAGAGTATAGAAGACATGACAGAGTCTTAGGTATATATTGAAACCTACTATCAGCCCACTAACTAGGTAACGTGAACCCTCCACTGAAGCACCCACCGCCCATGCCATCTGGAACAAAGGCGACAGAAATGCCACACTTATATCGGGAGAATGGTGGCGAACCGGAGTCCGGTTTAACCATACCAGTGACATGACATGGCAGTATCACTCCCACAAACATAACAACAACTTGTTACTAGCCAGTATATTATTAGTTTCCCAACACACCTGCCCGCTATGCCACATTAACTCACCCTCCTCCAGATCTCTGTATGCGGTTTCTTTCTCTCCGGAAGAGGCTGCAGCACCGAGTCCAGCAGATCCCCATGGCATACTGAACCAGGCGCGTACACTGTAGCACAGGGAACGCGCAATAGCGCGCTCACCTACGCGGATAGTCACCGGTGCGCGCGCCTCTCCAAACCGGCATTCTAACAACAGGGACACCTCATGTCACATGACACCAATCGTTCTTTTTCTAGAGGACCAACTGCGAGTGTTCAGATAGAACAGCAGACATTTTGCTGGAGTCACATTTATCGCCATACAGTATTACAGCGTAAAGACCTGATTCTTTTGATGAAGGGGAACTAGCTTTATCAATACAAATAAGCTAGTTCCCCTTCATCCTAATGACCTTTTTGCCCCCTAGTGGTCAGGTCATGCACATGAAGGGGAACTAGCCTTCTCAATGCAAATAACCTTGTTCCCCTTTACCGTAAGGACCTTTTTGCTCTATAGTAGAGGGTCACTCACTATGGCTGAACAGGGACAAAAAAAAAATCTGTCTTGACATGTAAATCATATATATAGGATAAGCAAGGAACGGAGGCATTCAGAGACTTGATACAAAAGCAACTGATCCACTATCTTCAGGGATAAAAAATATTGATATTGTTATCCCTGAAGATAGTGGATCAGTCCATTGAAACGTCGGATTGGATTAAAGTCTAGGCGTTACTTTGTATCAAGTCTCTGAGTGCCTCCGTTCCTTACTTATCCTATCTATCACCCTGGCAGTGCACCTGAGCAAATTTTGACAGATTTGGATGAGTGCCGTTTATCTATCTATCTATCTATCTATCTATCTATCTATCTATCTATCTATCTATCTATCTATCTATATTTGTGTGTACCCCAACCAGCAGCTTATATTCAAAATTCAACAAAAACTTACATGTGAAAGCAAATATGTTGTTTATGTGATACAATGTTCATGTCCTAACCTGCATATAGGAAAAACTGTGCATATGTTAAAGGAAAGAATTGCGCTTCATCGTTCTTCCATCAAAAAAGCTTACATCAACATGGACAGCAAAACTCCCCCCATTGTGAAACACTTTGTTGTCAAGGGACATTGGGCTCTATTTACTAAAGTTTTAAAAAGTTAATTTTTGGAGTAATGAAGTTATAACTCCAAAAATGAACTTTTTGCTATTTACAAACGCTGCACCGCCATGGAAATCAACAGTTTCCATGGCCATGCAGTGAAACTTCTTCTGTGTTCGCCAGCCCATGGTTTTCAATGGGGCTAGCTATTTACTAACCCTCAGAGCGGAGTTTTATTCTCTGCCCGGAGAGTTAAAATAACGCCATCTCAGACTGGTGCTCAGATTTTTATTCCAGCAATCTCCCCATATAACCCCCTTTTTCTTCCCTAATAGCTGTTATTAGGGGGAGAAAAAGGGGTATATATATATATGGGGAGACCGCTGAAATATACGTAAACACCGATCACTTATAAAAAATGGGTCGGATCCAGACCTACGAGCACCTGACGGCCGCGCGAGGTCAGTACGGCCGCTATCGGAACGGGGAGTGCATGCCCCGTGTACTCCCCGCTGTCGGGAGTAAATCTAGACACTTACATGTCTAGATTCCTACCCTAACTTTTATCATTCACCCAACCAATGGAATACCCAGAGGCACAGGCACTAGAGACTGAGCAGTCCATGGCACTGACAGAAAAGACAGTTATCTAAAATAAAGTGTTCGAGAGACTGAACAATCCGTGGCACTGCCTTCTAACTGCGAGAAGTCTGAGTCATAGGCTCCCTGAGATCCACCTTGACTAGCAAATGAGGCTGCACTTAGATCTTTGTGATTCTTTTCTCTATTTGTTAGTCCACTCTGGTTATGTATTTGTCTCTGATACTTTGCTTTGTCCCTCCACTGTATCCTTCTCTGCTCTGTTTGAGTTGTATTCTTGTGGTTTAGTCCCTATGGGCCTGATCCAGACCTACGCTTGTGTGCGTTTTTACAACAGGCGTAAGCGTAAAAATAGGTATTTCTACTTACTGCGCATGCACTGGGAAGATGTTACGCTCAAAAATTCTGAGCATATGGGCCTTGAGCATGACAGCTTTATAACTATGGTCGAGCGGGCGTGACTGCCATACGAAATCCGTAATTATGCACCAAGGGCGGGGTGAGGCATTTGAATCACACAGTATGGGTGTGCTAAACGTCGTAACTACGCAATGAGCTTATGGTCGCCCGCAGTTAAGATCAGAAAAGTTAGGGTAGGGTTTGCTGGGCGTAAGAAAGCAAAACTAAGTACGACCAAGGGGAGTGCCTATGTGAGTGCATCGTAGGTACGCTGGCGTACATACGCTATGCACATGAGCGTTTCATGAGCGTAGGTCTGGATCAGGCCCTATGTCATGTAAAATCTAGCAAGGGCAATATGGAGAGTGCAGTGTTGATCATGTGCAGCTGGTAGCTGACAGCTATTAGCTATCATTCACCCGACCAATGGAATACCCAGAGGCACAGGCACTAGAGACTGAGCAGTCCATGGCACTGATTGAGAAGACAGAGTCCTCTAAAATAAAGGGTTTGACAGACTGAACAATCCATGGCAATGCCTTCTAACTATGGGAAGTCTGAGTCATAGGCTCCCTGATATCCTCCCTGACTCTAGCAAATGAGGCCTACACTTTGATTGTTGTGACTGGGGCATGCGCCCAAACAGTGACAAAGGGAGCACTCTGGTCCTTTGAACTTCTCTGTCTGTCTGTCCCTCCCCTCTTGTTCTGTGTCTGTCCATCCTGTTCACCTCTGTCCTTCCCTCCAGTCTGGTTCTGTATCTGTCTCTGCTGCTCTCTTCTATTTCTCCACTTTATCCTTCTCTGCTCCCATTGATCTTTTTTTTTGTTGTTAATTATATGTTGCCCATATGTGATGTAAAATCCAGTCTATCCAAGGCTATATGTAGAGTGTACATTTGGTCATGTGCAGCTGGTAGCATACAGCTATTTGGCAGGAATTTGCAAATCCATTATGCATAACATCACTATTGCCAACAGTCACTGGACCGATGGAACATGGAAAGGCACAGGCACTAGAGACTGAACAGTCCATGGCACTGACTGAGAGGACAGAGTCCTCTAAAACAAAGGGTTCGAGAGACTGAACAGACCATGTGTGGTGCAATATGAGTGCAGTGTTGCTCATGTTCAGCTGGTGGCTGAAAGCTATTGGGCAGGAATATGCAAAGCCAGGATGCATAACATCACCACTTTCATCATTCACCCAAGTGATGGAATACCCAGAGGCACAGGCACTAGAGATTGAGCAGTCCATGGCACTGACTGAGAAGACAGAGAAATCTAAAACAAAGGGTTCGAGAGACTGAACAATTTGTGGCACTGCCTTTTAAGCATAAGTCTGAGTCATAGGCTCCCTGAGATCCACCCCGGGTCTTGCAATTGAGGTCTGCACCTAGATTTATGCGATTCTTTTCTCTATTTGTTAGTCCACTCTGCTTATGTATTTGTCTCTGATGCTTTGCTCTGTCCCTCCACTGTGTCATCTCTGCTCCCCCCGATTTGTATTCTTGTGGTTAAGTCCCTATGTCATGTAAAATCTAGCATGGGCAATATGGAGAGTGCGATATTGCTCATGTTCAGCTGGTAGCTGACAGCTATATGGCAGGAATAGGCAAAGTCAGGATGCATAACATCACTACTGTCAACAGTCACACGATCGATAGAATACCCAGAGGCACAGGCACTAGAGTCTGAGCTCATCCATGGCGCTGACTGAGAAAACAGAGTCCTCTAAAACAACAGGTACGAGAGAATGAACAGTCTATGGGCCAGATAGTCAGTATGGTCGCCATCGGAGCGGGGAGTGCACACCCTGTGCAATTACGGCGTCTGTTGCTCATGTTCAGCTGGTAGCTGACAGCTATTGAGCAGGAATAGGCATAGCCAGGGTGCATAACATCACCACTGTCATCATTCACTTGACCAATATAACACAGCTATATCCAGAATAAGTAAGTAATAAAATGTCTGAGATAGGTACGTTTTAAATGAATGTGAATATATAATAAATAATGACTTTTAGTTACTTTTAGTCATTACAGACCATCATGAATAGTAATTAGTATAAAATATTTTGCTGGAGTACCAGTTGCCCACTATGTAATCATGTCAAGTACCATTTTGCATATCATATAGACACATACCCAATACCCATATTCATTTTTTTCAGCGTATGACGGGGTGTTCCTTCTTTTCCACACAGTTAAATCATTAAGGGGGGTTGGGTTGACCATTTAAATTTACAGTATGGGCAGGGTATGGGAATGGTACAACCGCTGATCCGCACAGACTTAAGACAGCCTTATGCTCATAAGTGAGCTAAAGTCTGCACGAGAGAGGGGCTTGACATGGGAGTTGACTCCCCTCTTCTGTGCGAACCATCAGACTTCTACATGTACAGAATGCCTGCAGGGATTACGATTCAGCCCATAATCCATAATATAATTTTAGGTCACAGATATAAAAAAATGTTTCTGTTAGACACAAGACAAATGTAGTGAAGTGTATTTTTATTAATAAAAAAAACATTTACACAAGTGAATATATGAGAAATTTTGATGAATAAGTTATTTTAATGCATTTAAACCAGTAAAAAGTCCTTAACACAAACAAGCTTTACTGGTAACAAGCTGTAGTGTGACACTGGTCAGGCTTCCAGATGCATTTTATTTACTACTTTCTCATAAAGCAGCTGCTGCAGCAGACATGCACAGGACCCGATCCAGAGACACACACACACACCCTGGACCAGATCCAAAAACACACAGACACACAGGACCGGAACCAAAGACACACACACACAGAACCAGATCCAGAGAGACACACACAAACACAGAACCGGATCCAGAGACACACACACAGGACCTGATCCAGAGACACATACACACAGGACCTGATCCAGAGAGACACACACGCAGGACCCTATCCAGAGACACCCACACACACCGGACTCTATCCAGAGTCATACACACACACAAACACAGGACCCGATTCAGAAAGACACACACACACAGGACCTGATCCAGAGACACACACACACACAGGACTTGATCCAGAGAGACACATGCACAGGACTGGATCCATAGAGGCACAAATGCAGGACCCTATCCAGAGAGACACACACACAGGACCCGATTCAGAGAAACACACACACAGAACCCAATTCAGAGAGACACACACGCAGGACCCGATCCAGAGAGACTAATACACACACACATACACACAGGACCCTATCCAGAGACACACACAAACACCGGACCCTATCCAGAGACACACACACAGGACCTGATCCAGAGACACACACACAGGACCTGATCCAGAGACACACAAACGCACACACAAACACAGTAACCGATCCAGAGACACACACACACACACACACACACACACAAGACCTGATCCAGAGACACACACACACACACATAGGACTGGATCCAGAGAGACACACACAGGACCCGATCCAGAGAGACACACACAGGATACGATGCAGAGAGACACACACGCAGGACCTGATCCAGAGAGACACACACAGGATCCGATGCAGAGAGACACACACGCAGGACCCGATCCAGAGAGCCACACACGCAGGACCCGATCCAGAGGCACACACACGCACAAACACACACACACAGGAACCCTCCCTTCTCCCTTGCCTGACCCTAATACTCCCTTCTTTATAGCTTAACCCTAAGACCCCCATCCCCACAGCCTGACCCTAACACTCCCCTTCTATGGTCCTAACCCTAACCCTCCCTAAGTGCCTAACCCTAACCCCCCTAATACTAAAATGGCCCATAGAGGTTACTCACCCCCCCTGTAGCTGTCATCCGGCGTTTCTGTGAAAATGAATGGACGAGTATGCCGATCGGCACACTCACCCATTCATAAAAAAAAATTCTAAAATGACCCCCTATTCGAAATAGAGACAGCCGAAAAGTAACTCTTAGCTGTCTCTATTTTGCAAAGTGGGGCATCGGACCGGAGACTGCAACCACGATCACACAGAGTCTACAACACCCATTAAAGTTTCTGGCATCTGTTCCTGACCACTTGCGAAAGGAAAGTTCTACCTTGGTGACCATATTTTATGAAAAACATGAAGTCTTTCTCTTGGTGTGCATAAACTTTTCATGATTCATGGTGCTATTCACCAGAGCAACCCAGTTAGGAAATGTGGCAGAGTCCCTAGTCATCGAGATCCTAGCAAGAGTGACCAATGCAAGAGAAGTAAGTATTAGGACATATTTGACCAGCTGTATAGAGACACACACGCAGGACCCGATACAGAGAGACACACACGCAGGACCCGATCCAGAGAGACACACACGCAGGACCCGATCCAGAGAGACACACACGCAGGACCCGATCCAGAGAGACACACACGCAGGACCTGATCCAGAGACACACAAAGGACCCTATCCAGAGACACGCACATACACAGGACCTGATCCAGAGACACACGCTCACAGGACTGGATGCAGAGACAGACATACGATACCTGATCCAGAGAAACACACAGGACCCGATCCAGAAAGACACACACACAGGACCCGATCCAGAGACACACACACACAGGATCCGATCCATAGAGATGAATTTCCTCTTGTTGTTGTGCTTCTCCATTCTGTCTGCATGTCACCTTCAGGGAGATCCATGATAAGAACATTACCTCACATACCACCACCTGCATGCCAGACAATCTCTCACATACCACCCCTGCATGCCAGCCTCTCTCTCTCTCCTATACAATCCCCTGCATGCCAGCCTCTCTGTAATACCACTCCCTGCATGCTAGACAATCTCTTACATACCACCCCTGCATGCCAGCATTTCTCTCTCTATTATAACACCCCCTGCATGCCAGCTTCTCTGTAATACCACTCCCTGCATGCCAGCTTCTCTATCACATAACACCTCCTGCATGACAGCTCTACTCTCTGCCATACAACCCCTGCATGCCAGCCTCTCTATTACTTGCCTCCCCCTGCATGCCAACTTCTCTCTCCCATAACACCCCCTGCATAGCAACCACTCTCTCTCTCCTATACCACCTCCTGCATGCCAGCCTTTCTCTCCCATAATACCCTGTGCATACCAGCTTCTCTCTCCTATAACACCCCTACATGCCAGCTTCTCTCTCCCAAACCACCCCCTGCATGCCAACCTCTGTCCCATAACACCCCCCACATGCCACTCTCTTTCCCATACAAAACCCCTGCATGACAGCCTCTCTCCCAAAACACCCCCTGCAAACCATCTTACATGCAAGTATTTTACCACCTCTCACATCCAGCACCTGCATCACTTCCACTATTTTCAGTTATACAGCAGCCTGTCACCTCCAACATGTCAAATGCTACTCACAAACTTCTGCTAATCCTTATTTCACTTTCCCCCTCGCACACACCACCCTGCACAACAGATTAGGACAGAGACCCCACTATCTCATCTCAATCTCCTGCAGCCCAGCCAGCACTACATACCACCTGACTTCAGGAGCTCAATGGTCTGATGATGTCTCAGGGTCCTTTCCATGAAGGGGATCTAGCCACTACCGTATGTAAATATCGACAATGCTAGAGTTAGCTACATGTTCGTCAGCTTCTTATCCACTTCTACGTGCTCCAGCTTCTGGGCCTTTCCTGTTATCTGGTTCTCGGTGCCTAGTAGCGGTTAGGGCCAGGGTTGCCTGCATCTTCATTCAGCTGCAGTATGATGGTCTGTGGCGGAACAGACCATTGTACCAGCAAACCACATCCGGCATGAACTGCTTATAATCAAGAACACTGGTGTAGATTGGAATAATTAGAGGAGAGAGATTTGTGTGCCTTGTCACGGCTACAGGGTTTTGTGGATCTGTCACAGGTACCAGGGGAAGGAATAGACGAGCAGGTTTAAAATGGAAGCTTCATAAGAAAAAAGGAAGAAAAGCGCTCTATGAAGCAATAAAGTTTATTTAACTTGATTTTGGGTATACATGGGGGTTAAATAATAGGTTGCATGGCTTGGCAAACAGGACACAGACACCATTAGTTCAGGTTCCAGAGAGGTATCCTGTTGCTGGGCAACAGAGTGCTCTGATCAGCACCCCGCAAGGTGCTTGTCCCTTTAGTAACAGCTGCAGGGACAGAGCCTGACATGTTTATTGTCTGTTTATCTAATCATTGTAATCCTATGCACACTTGATCAAAGAACAAGAAGTTAGCTTTCCCACGCTTTCATATATGATTGTATCTTTCTATGATAAAGAACACTATAATGTGTTGTTGAAACTATACAAGCATTGGCGTATCTATAATGGGTGCAGGGTGTGCAGTGCACACGGGCCCCTCAGAACAGGGGGCCCTGTGGCATGCATCCTGCACCCTGGGTTAGCAGGGGAAGGTGGCCATTCATCATCTATTTCTTCCCTCTAATATCTTCTGGAGGGAAGAAATAGATGCCAAATTAGTCCTCTTTCAACTGAGGTGGAACTGTCCCGATTTGCGGGTTGAAAAGGGTGCGGGGCTTACATCGCCATTAAGCCCCGCCCCCTTTTCGGCCCGCGAATCTGGACAGTCCTGTCTCAGGTAAGGGGGGGGGGGACCCATGTGCAAATCCTGCACACGGGCCTCCTCACTTCTTAAAACGCCCCTGTATACAAGTCATAGCTTCTTATAGTTTCATTACTGAGACATAGTTCAAAAGTTCCTAGAAGTTCCATAGATAGCCACAGCCATGTAGTGACACAATGTAATACAGTAGAAATATGGAATTTACTTTATATACAAGAAGCAAGAAACCTGCAGAGAACAATTAGTCTAAATGATAATAAGAAATACCTGCAACGCTTGTACTCATAAAAATCTTGTGCAAGTCCTACAATGTTAGAGGGTAATTAAGCTGATAAAAGAGGCTTTAGCTGTTCTGCTAAGATAGATCTGTTACTGTCAGTGCTGATGAGGCATCAGAGACCCCACAAGCGGTGGTCAAGTTGATGGATCTTAGTGTGTGACTGTATTGGACTGTTGTGGTTCAAATAAGTTATCTTGTTGTAACAAGATGATCTCTGTACTGGCCACCAGTTATAATAGGATTTTAGAGCTCTCGACTAGGTTACACTAATTGTCACAGTATTGGGTGTAGGGTTCCTCCACACAGCCAATAAGTAACTGTTACTGGCTCCTCCTTCGGCATTGTAGGAGATTTTTATGGCCACCACCAGGCTCCTTCATCTGTATCTTTACCTGCTTTGCTGGGTATCAACTTATATGTTTGATGCACGCACCTTGTGGGTGTCTTGCTGATGTTCCTCTTTGCCACTTACTGGACAGCCAGGACACAGATTAGAGTGTTAGCTCTTACCTGTTGGTCACTGGATAAATTGTGTGCTAACCAAACACTGAGTAATACAGACAAGCTGTGAGTTGCGTAAAAGAGCTCCAGCTTGAATTGGATTCAGTGTTCCAGAACAACCACTATCGCTCCTGTTAGATGCGCGATGTCACAGTGGGGTGCATTTATTATAACACTCATTGTGAGCGTTATTGTTCAGTGCAAGGCTTCGCTGCACCTCTTTCCGCCAAATTTTATATATCTCACCTGTCCGGCGAGGTCCCACGATGATCTGTGGGGATCGAGTGAAGCATTAGTTCCCACACATGCGCAGTAGTTGCCTTTTGGGACATGTCCCAAAAGGCAAGTAACACTGCGCATGTGTGGGAATCCGAAGCAGACGCGGCGCCGGGACTGGTAAGAAATCTGTGTATTTTGTATCGTTTTTTTAAATTATTATTATATTAAAGTATTTTATATTAAAAATGTATTAATAATCTATGTAAAAAATGTTTTTTATATATTTTTTTTTTGTACATTTTCATTAGTGTTTTGCATTACAGCGGTCTCCCGATATATACCCCTATTTTCCTCCCCCTAATAACAGCTATTAGAGGGAGAAAAAGGGGGATATATGGGGGGACCACTGTAATACCTACCCTAACGCCATCTTGAGATGGCGTTATTTAACGTATCGGTGCGGATTGTTAAAATCCGCGCCGACACTTTGTAAATTCAGCGATCAGCCCGTCCGCATTCATTAGAGCGGGCTGGCGATCGGGGTAGGAATGCTAATGATCACTATGGTTTCCATGGCGATCATTGCATTAGTAAATGGTGATGCCTTCATTTTCAGGAGATAAAGATCGTTTTCAGGTGAAAACGGTCTTTAACTCCTGAAAATGAAGTTTTCACCATTTAGTAAATGGAGCCCAGTGTGTGATTCCCATGTGATGTCAAAGATAATTGGGGCAGTTATTATATAGGATGTAGCCAGCATTGCACTTGAGCCACTAATAAACACAAAGCTAGTTTTATAGACATGTTCTGCTACATGTAGTAAATATAGAAGCAATGGACCTGATCCAGAGCTACGGCAGTGCGTTGTTCGTAACAACGCACAGCCGTAACTACTAAGCACTCCCCCTGGCCAGCCGTAATTACACTCGGTTACGCCGGCTGAAGTCTACCCTAACTTCAGCTGGCGTAACCGAGAGTAATTACAGTTGGCCGAGAGCGTAAATAAGCAAACCCTGCTCTCCCTCCCTCATTAGCCTCCCTCCCTCGCCTACCTTCCATAACTCCATCGTAGTAACGAAGCTCCCCGCCCCTTCCTCTGTAACTACGATGGAGTTATGGAAACAAGATTCAGAGTTAGGGAAAACTCAAAAACGCAAAGAAACATCTGCCGGACACATGCGTAGATCGGCAGAACTGCCGATCTAACGCTTGCGCATGGCGTAAATACGATCCAGAGCGTAGCTCTGGATCAGGCCCCATGTATCTGACTTGCCATCTATAGAAAACTTAGAGGGGTTTATAGATGGCAAGTTGGATACATTGCTTTTATATTTACTACATGTAGCAGAATCCGGACTTTGCAACATTCAAAATCTAACAGTCAAGAGAAAGTTCTCTGAAAGCGGCATAATTGGAGAGGATCTTTGCAGCTGACCCTGCTTGGACCCAAAAGCAGGTGCAGCATTGGTGAGCCTGTGCGCTCACTGTTTGTCATGGCTCTGTCTACAGTTACGGGAACAAGCGGCAATTGGGTCTGTATGACCCCTCGTGTTTTATCAACCACAGCCGCCGATCCCACTACCCATAGCACATGGATCCAACCAGGAGTCCTTACATCGCAGCGCGCAGCTTTATCTACCATTCTTGGCCCTACAACCGCATTGACAACTATTGCTCCATCTTACAGCTTACTCCGCTAGCCATCTCTTGTTGCATCAAGTCTGCTGCATATCTCCATAAAGAAGCTAAGTACACCGCCTATTTAAACATCTGAATTAGAGTTACATGATATTTGGTACCATCTTCAGCTCTATACCAAGCAACCTTTGTGCTTTATACCTTCAGTTGTCTGATCAACAACTGTGGAACTATTTGGGGATTAATTCCAGTGAGCCATATATTTTCTTAAATATAATATTTTAGGTTTACAACTTATGATGCATATTAAATGTTAGTATAATTATTCTAAGTGCTTATTGCGTTTTGAGTTATGTTACAGAGTTTGACTAATTTTAGGGCATGCTCTTAATTTCTTGAATCATGCGGATATGCTCAAATCCACTGTGCTTAGAAATAATTCATTTACAATATATATTTTTTAAATGTAAAATTACAGTTGTAAGAAAACCCCAGCTGCAACATTTAATAAAATTAAGAGATTTACTCCGCAGCTGGTCATAACTTACCGGTTTGGGTCATAATTAATAGGATGTGTGTCATGTGATCAGCTGTCCCAGGACAAATGCACAACACGTAACAATAAATGTATCCAAAATCATGCCAGAAATGGTTTTATTGCTATACATCCAATGTATAATAGAAATAGACACGTCTTAACAACAGTAACGGGAAAACCTAAAATACGATTGGTGCTATCCAAATGAAAATGACAGAACCAAACAGGATTGTTTTTTGTCATCACATGATAACGATATACATTTAGTTTGAAGCAAAAAACTAAACAAACAATCTAACGTAAGCAATCTGGACGGGTTTATTTGGTTAAACAATCAGAAACATGTATTTTAATCATAAAAATACAAAACAAAGAAAATTATCATAGTTGGCAGATATTTCCTGAGAATAGGTATAAAACAGTATTGGAAAAAATGTAATCCTTTATTTGGAGGCTACAGGCAGGTTTATTGTAAACAGTTGATCAGGTATTGAAATATTTGAGTTTTGTCAAGGTTGTCTTATTATTTCCAAATTAAGGTAACATAAGGTTTCCTCATTAGTTACATCAGTTTTACTTTGGCCTTAAGTAAAGCTTTTTGGTCAGCATGGAAGCAAAACATGGAACTTGTTTTTTCCCAATTGCCTTTTGATCAAGGCAGTTTTCAACAGAACGTAGTGAGACCTTCCTGTTCACCAGCGTCAACAGTTCTGTAAATTCTAATTCCTTTCCATATCTCTTTAGTGCTTCACACAGATCCTGGATGTACCAGGACCCATTTATAGTTTCACGGTGAGAATAATAGCCTTAGAGAGAAAAATAGTAATAAAAATTAACAAATGTAGACCACAATATACAGGTAATTAGCTCATTAACTATTTGAAGTAAAAGTAGAACAAAAATAAACAAATTTTAGTTCTTCAGTTTTCTGTACATGCAACAGTTTCTAAAATATTTCTTATAATTAATATAGGAAAAATAAGGGTATAGGGACACTTATGGATCTGTACCTTCCGCAACAGAATAGCACATGATGAAATCAGCCCCAGCAGGCAGCGTATATACAGAAGCTGCATCCACCTCAATGATATTTTCAAGAGTTTGCACTTGACTGTCTGTAGTGTCAGCAGCCACAACTGGTTCATCGTGCTGACTGCCTCGACAAGCCTAAAGTACAATTTTCGAACACTGTTCATGTATTGCATATAATTAATACATTTAGTAATGAATTACAGATTATAGACATTTATAAAGCTGGATACACACCTATACAATCACACAATGTCCCGATGAGCATGCCGATTAATGTGTACACACTATATTAATTTACCATCAGATCTCAGATCATTATAATCAATCTTAACCATCTGCTGGAAAAAACTATGACTGTCACACTGTACAAATATCTGCCTATGCTACACAGGAGACTGTCAGAACAGATGGAAAGGTGGTCGTACCTTGTACACACTACATACATTTATCTGACCAGTGGTGATCAAGATTTTGAGGAAGTTTATAAAACCAAAATCAACAGATTTTTTTTTTTATATCACAGCAAATCATGATTGTGGGAGCATACACACTCTTGCATTATCGGACCAAATCACTGGAAATCGTATTATCATCCCAATAATTAGATAAGTGTGTATCCAGCATTACACTACTAATATTGCAGCTACAATAACATTCTAGTAATGTAAAACTGAGATAATGATCAGGTCATGATTACTGAAATATAAGAATAATCAGATAGTTTAATTAGTAGTTGCATGATAAATGGAATCATAGCATAAGAATAAAAAAGCGTAAATGGCATATTTCTTGAAATAATATATATACACAACATTACATACAGATCTTGAGCAAAAGTATTTCATTTTCCATGTGAAACTGGAAGGTACTTTTCACACTACTTTTATATTTATGTACGGTGCAAAATAATTCTAAATATTTACATACTGAATGAAGAAGTCAAAATGAGTATATATTCCGGATTGATTACCTGGATTAGGAATATTTTAGGTTTTCCTACTAAACTCTGGCATTTATCTCCTTTCAATAAGCATGTCAGTCTCTGGATATCAATTTTAGCATCAAAAGCATAAACATGATTGTCTTCACCGTGGCTCAGAAACACACAGAGAAAGCAATCTGCATCACTGTGATCACTCATAGAAGCTAGGAGGAACAGAGTTAATTAATCAAAAACATTTATACATTATTTGTTAGTAAAAAAACAAAAACCTGTAATCATTGTTTTATGAGAAAAGTAAAGCAAGATAACTTCTCCCATACACGAGATACAACATATGACAAGAATAATTGGTATAGAGTACAAAGGAGTTTGGGCTGTGCTTGTCTGAGGAACCCTGGTTTATACTACCTTACCATCTGTAGCAGGCATAAACAACCATCAGCACTCCATGGGCCAGATTTACTAAGCTGCGGGTTTGGAAAAGTGGAGATGTTGCCCATAGCAACCAATCGGATTCTAGCTCTCACTTTCCTATTACATGCTAGAGAATGTCAGCTATAACCTGACTGGTTGATATGGGCAACATATACACTTTTCCAAACCAGCAGCTTAGTAAATCTGGCCCCGTGTGTTATGAAACTAAAACTCCCAGCATACTCCAACAGCATAGCCAAGCTAGGACTTACAAGCAGTTACCAGACATGCTATTCACAATTGTCACACAAAACCGATGTAACACATAATTGCATTTATAAAAAGGATGCAAGATAATATCAGTAAACTATGAAGTGAAATATGTACATAACCAATGAGCCTAAAAATATACCAAATATATATATATATACCACTGTAGCAGTAGTTTGAAAGAAAGTCAGTTAATAAGTAATAAAGTGATTCATTGGGAGATGTCATAGCATTTACAGAAGGTTCTAGCTGACCAGTATTTTACAGGCCTTAAGTAAAAAATGGGAGTGTCTAGCACTTTTACTAAAGGCTAGGACAGAAAAGTAAATTAAGAAGGCTGAGATTTTTTTTTCCTACAAACACTAGCTGACATCTTACCAATCAGTTACTAGTTACAGTTATAGCTATTGGGCCAGATCCAGAACAACGCTTGCGTGCAAATTTACACGTGGCGGAGACGTAAAATCGCCTTTTGGTAAGTACTGCCATAGAAAATACGCTCAGTAACGTAGCGTAATTGTGAACATGTGGGCCATTCACGTATGTGTCACGTAAATACTTACGTGTGGGCGTGCCAATTTTACGTTAGTCCAAATTATGTCTGAAATACGTGAAGTAGGCGTGGGTTTGTATTTAAAGTGTACAGTATGGGCGTGCTTAGCTGCGTAAATTCGTTCAGCCCATACGTACATGTGCGTATCACTGCGGTTACGTTGGCAAAAGTTAAGGTAGGGTTTGGAAAGCGTATCTTGACAAAATACGTACATTCAAGGGGTGTGCAGAGGGGAGTGTATAGAAGGTATGCACACGAAAATACGCTACGCGAATAAACGTACGGCAAACGTAGTTCTGGATCTACCCCATTAGCAGTAAACAATTCTGTAAAAAATGTCTATGTGTAGTGCAATTTAACAAAGCAGTCATTCATTTAAAAGAGTTCTTTTATGAGTATTGTTCATTTTGGTATGTTTGATTAAAAATTTGGCACAGACTCGTTTATTATGACAAGTACACAGGTAAATGACGCTGGCTAGAAACTGTGCATTATTGCATAGTGCACATACTAGTTCTGAAAGGTCTTGCTGTGTTCCTTATAGGATACGGTACGCCCAGTGTCAACGATCCAATTACTGGACCTGATCCAGACATCTCTGCATTTTTTGTACGCACCGAGGTCTGTAAGATTGCACATGTGAGGTGTGAACTCCCCTGTCACTCTCCTCTCACGTGCACAGTTCTGATACACTCATGTTTTCAGAACCCTACCTGTCTGGAAGCATTTTTGGACTGTTTTGATGGTATTCAGCATAACGGTCCATGCAATACACTTTACTATAATCAACTAATATGTATGTTTATCTATATTGTGTTACACAAAATTGTGGTTGCTCAAATCAATGTATAGTTTAATACAAACAGGTGCATAAAAATGCATGAGTAATCTGCACGGAAGAAGATCGCGTCCCTGCACTATACTATTAACCAATTTTAACTTTTTGTCTTAGGAGCTAAAAATCATATAGGTAATATCTTATTCATGTGACAAAGTATCACATTATCTGATA
>WWET01000569.1:220813-266428 GCA_011038615.1 Limnodynastes dumerilii | reverse complement strand
ATATAATGTATTCTCTTGGTACATTGCTCCTATGACACTTTGTAACCTTATTTGTATGATAATTGTATTAATCTAAATAAAGTTACTTACCATCATGGATTTTGTCAAGTACTTCCACTGCTTTAAGGTTATCATAGCACTTCACTTCAAACCCAAGCTCGGTTAACCTGAGGTGAAAGACAATATTATGGGCAT
The DNA here is from genome assembly GCA_011038615.1 of Limnodynastes dumerilii. Taxonomy (NCBI): domain Eukaryota; kingdom Metazoa; phylum Chordata; class Amphibia; order Anura; family Limnodynastidae; genus Limnodynastes; species Limnodynastes dumerilii. The sequence continues at coordinate 266,233 of WWET01000569.1, read as the reverse complement.
TGAAACATATTTGTAAAATGTAAATCCTAACTATTGAGACAGACTGAAATGTTTCAGTCCAATTTTCTCTCTCTCTAATTAAATAATTGATAGTAAGTTACGTTGCTTTTTGCGATGTAATTAAAAGGCTATATAGTGCACATGACTTTTTATGAAAATGCAACAAAAACTCTGTGTCGTATCAGTGAGAAGGTACGTGCGAAGGTCTAGAACTCCTAACGGAAGAGGTGAGTGAACTCCCCTGGCCCTCCCCTCTCCGGTACGGAGTTACGGGCACTTCCTTGTACATACACACACACATCCGTACATGCCCATTTGCCTGATCTGCATAGTAAATCTGAATCTAGCCCTCTGTCATCTAATTTAAATATTTTTAATTAAAAACCTTATTCCCCCTACATCCTCAAGAGGTCACTGCTGGAGTGACTTTCAGCTCCTTAAAGTCTGTTTATAAATTCACAGTCATCACAGCTAAATAGATAATACTAACATATATATTTGTGTAGTTATGAAAGCACGATTACTTTAAGTATAGGCACATCTGCTTATAGCATCAAGTGATTCATTAATCAACACAAGACATGGTCTACTACCTCTTGTATCCCATCTGCTTACTTTTTAAATGTTACCTATAAAAGCATACTATCTTTATGAGTCATGTAAAAGCGTGCTGTAAATACCGATTGCATGGACTATTGATTATCTTTATCTGGTTATTAAAGTCAATATGCTGTGTAATGCAGCAAACATTGCTATATTTCATATAAAAACAATACAAAAAAAACCAAAACATACAATCTTCAGTTACATTTTGCACAGTAAGAACCAAGGATGGGAAGTATCATGTCAGCTTAACTCCGCAGTCCACTCTACCTAGACTCCATAGGAAATGTAAATCATTACAATCAATTCCTTGAAGTTGCAGAATATCTATCTATCTATCTATCTATTTGTTAAATAATACAAAATAATAAATAAATAATAATAAAGAAGTTTTCATGAGTTATTTTTTGACTGGAGTATTTTTCAAAAGATTTCTATACCTAATCCATTTCCTGCAGTAAATATAGGTAACTCTATAACACTTTTAATCACACTTTATCTGTATATTCCAGGGTTACCTACTTACTCTTGCAGGGAGATCTCAGTGGGAAGAAATAGATGCTGACATGGGGGGCGGGGCTTAATGGTGCAATTTATGCAAATCGTGTAATTAACCTCGGCTCCTGTCAATCTATACTGTAATCTCTATTGTTCCATGGGTGGGCAGGGCTTGATGATGTCATTAAGTTCCACCCATCCCTAGTAACTCTGGGGGTTATTATAATGAGCCAGGGGGTCGGGATTTGTGGGAGATTTGCTGGCTCTCCCAGGAGAACTGCCCAAATTTTACTTAACAGTTCACTCTATTTAGAGATCTGAGCAAACACTACTACTGATCTATAAAAAAAATGTTTATTGCAATAACCCAGGAAGTACACTTGTACAATACTCTGGGTGTTTCAGGCAGTGGTGTAAATACCATGGAAGCAGTGGGTGTGACTGCTAGGGGGCCCAGAGAAGAAGGGGGGTCTGTGGCTCACCTTTTACCCACAGAGGTTATGCCAGGAGTTGGCAAGTTATTTAAACAGCACTTAAAGTCTACGATATCTAGCGTTGCTTATAAATAATTTGCCAGGAGATGACAGCATAGTGCTATCCTTTGTAGACAAAGGGAAAAAGGAAGGGGGGAAAGGGGAGACAGTGTTCATCATCAGCTGCTAGTAAGTTATTTATAAACTGCGCTCAGCGCTCATAGACTTTGATTGTCAAGCACTGTCTAACCAGGCAGATGGTGACAACTGTATATGCACATGCAGTGTGGTCGGTAACCACACCTGCTGGATGAAGGAGGAAGTGGCGTGAGTACCACCCCACTCCATTCCAAACATCCCTTTGTTATGGTGCCTGAGTTTAGGTGTAGATTTAAGAGAAAAAATAAAACTAAAGCAATTCTATGGCTTCCTAAATATTCCATTATACAAATCGCTAAATAAATGGATATGAAGGTCCTGCATTCTCCTGTTCCAGCTGGATAAATATTAAGAGCTTGGAAGCAACAAAGAATAAAACGGTTGGTGATAAATTTTGCCAGTCATTTCTATGGCTACAGAGAAGAAGCCAATAACTTCCTTTTTAAATAACTATTATATTACGCTGTTTTTGTCCTTACCTTACACGGAGGTTATTTTTGTCAGCATTAGTACCACGTCTCTCAGGAAGCGTTAATTGCCAATAGAACCATTCATGATTAAAGATCAGAGCCAAACCACGTCGGCCATTTTTCATGTTGTACTCTGCAGCTGGATTGAGGGCTTGAGACCTTAAAATATAAACAAATGAATGTATTTTTATTACATAACACCAGCAGACTAAGCTAATTTTATTTAAATACCATCATCAGATCAGCATACAAAGTTTTTATGCATCTCAAAAAAGGCCTCGTGTCATGAGCTCAGGTAGTAAAAGACACCGGAAGTTCAGCCTGAGAGTTTTATAACACTCTTACATAGGTGCTGATCTGATCAGCCTATCAGGATGGAGGCCCTAAAGACCCAAGATGAACTTGATAGATGGAGCTCACCCCCACTTTTACCAAAGTCGAATTGGCTTTGCAAAATGTCTAAAATATATTACAAATATTATATATCTATTGCAAACTGGATTATTTTCCATGTTTCATCATGCAATTCATGTGGAGGAGGGGGGAATATTTCAAAGAGACTCATGGCATATCTTAACCTCATGGTGTAGGCACCCTAAAATGTAAGAATATCTTTAGAGTTTTTTGTGGCTGCCAACTACCATAATTCCTGTCTATACTGTACTTTAAGTTTTAGATACTTGTAACTTATATACAAAGTCCACTTACATTGAAGCCCAACCATCGGTTGTTGTGATATTTTCTTCTGCATCTAGAACAATAATAATAATAATAATAATAATAATAATAAAAAAAACTAGTAAAGGGTAAGAACCATTCATGAAAGTATATTACTTATAACAAGCGGTTTAACTACCTTGTATATTTGTGTGTGTATATAAATATATAGTTAAGGTTTATACTGAGCTTTAGCTTGTCTTGAAGTATTCTATTCACATGTATCTAAATTATTTATTTCCATAAACCACATGAGCACTTCATTTGCACTACCACTGACACATAGCAATTGATAGGGTCAATATTTGTGGTCACACACACATTATATACAAGCATAAGTAACACATTTATTAGTGGGATTGTCCATATTAAGCTCAGCTCCAATTGATTCAGGTTTATCCTGATGGAGCAGAAGTTGAGAAGTGTGACCATTGATTGCTGCATTGCCACTGGTGAGCATGGAAACAGAGGCGGAAGTAGATATTATCGAGCCTCACAGAGAGGGCGCCATAAGATGGGGAGGTTCACTGTCACTAACCACTATGTGTATGCACTGTTGTCCTCTGCCAGCCACAATCACCTAACACTTTTGCAGGCAGTGGATAACACTAAACCTGATCACAGTCTATAAAAACACTTGCCAGTCACTATAGACCAGATCCCTGCTGCTGAGGGGACCTTACCTTAACATTTCCACAGAGTCCCCACGTAAAATGGGGGCAGTGCAGAAATATGGATTGTACATAAGGGCTGAATCCAGGCCTTACTGTACATTTTATATCCCTCCCACTGCGCACAGGGCAGACGTGCTTACACTTCCAGCTCTGACCCACCCTGCCATCAGAATGGTTACCAGAACGGTTCTGAATCCAGAACGCCGTCCTGGTCCGTTCAGGTAATGTGGCAACTACACTTTCGCCCCAGTACCAAAAGGACGTGTTTTCCGATCACATTGAATGGAAAACACTAGGTGCACTTCTGGATCCGGCTCTAAAACTTTAACGCTGTCTATACTGCTGGCATATACTCCATGGGTGCAGGGCTGCTGGCTGCCTCAGTCACACCTTTCCTCTGTGTCCCACAGCAGCCACACACACTGCACATACAGTAGTTACGCCACTGGAAAGCAATATAAAAAACGATATTAAGCAAAATGAGGTGTAGCATTTTGAGTGGCATTCGGAGCGTCATCACATAACCTGCCGGAACTAAAGCATAAACATGGATTCATTTTAGCACTCTTCTAGAAGAGACTTCTGGAACACAATGGAAGAGAATGCAGGCAGGAGCAGAAGCGGGAACATGGTAAGAAACTAATTTTATTTAGTAAAATTATTTTTTTTTTTTTTAACAATTTCAACAATGATACAGATGACTGTCGTTTCAGAAGCACGGTTGCTGAATGCTACATTGCCATAGCGATGGGAACTAAGCAAATGGAAGTCATTTAAAATAGCTCCTACTCTTAGAATAGTTCTAGGCACTCCCAAAAGAAAGGCGCAACTCTAAACAATGACACCATGCCCTTTCTAGGAAACGCTAGGAAACAGCCAATGCCAGATCAGAGTTTAAAAATAAGAGAGAATCAGGAGGAAAGTTACACCTGGGAAAAAACATGTTGAATTGCAGGAGAAGCAAATGTCATCAGTAAACAGTATTAGTTAAGGAGATGTTTCCTAGCCCAAGTCTAAATGACAGTGCAATACCACGTTCAGATTGCCACTGCTTAAAAAGCAGGGTTTTTAGGCAGGGTGTAGAGCCAGGGAGATTTGTGGGGCTTTAAAAATTGGTGCGTTCAGACTAAGCTGAAAACACCGGCTTTTTTAATGAAAAAGCCGGCTGCAGTGAATAAGCCGGCTTTTTAACTCTGTCTGAACGCGCCAAGCCTGCTACTGAAAGCCGGTGCTCAGAGCCAGCTAAAAGCCTTCTTTTTAGCCGGCTCTGAACACACGGCTTTCAGTAGCCGGCTATTTGAAAATGGACCGTTCAGATTGCGTTTAGAAGCCGGCTTTTTTTCTACAGCCGGCTTTTTCATCAAAAAAGACGGTGTTTTGAGTCAATCTAAACGGGGCATAAAGGTAAAGCTGGTAAGTAGATGTGTGCAATAAGCAAAACAAAGTATTCTCCCTGTATGTAAACAATAAACTTAACTGATTCCCCCTGAAATTAAACAAGGTTTTGCCCAGGTGTCACGCTTTTATTTTCAGTCTTTGAATTTGGTTCATGGTTTTAACAAAACTGCTTATGAATCAACACCACAAACTTTATTAAACAAATGAAAGTTTATAAATAAAAACTAAAAAAAAAAAAAGTTACCTTTGTTTGCTGGTATGCGTCTGCTATCAGTTTCCTGGTCACCTACAATGACACAAAGACCTATCATTTACTTGTCTTCTGGTATTCTAATATTATTACTTGTGTTGCTGCTCTGTAAGGCACCATCATTTATAAAACAATGTAAAAAAATAAATAAAAACAATTGAGCACAAAGAGAGAGGAATGAACCAAGATCTAGAGATTACAAGGGACTGGATTCACAACCCTGAAATTTTTACTTATGTGCCTCACTCAGCCACATTACTTCTACTCTATCTCAGCCTCACACACAAAAGGCCCCAGCACTCTTGCAATTAACTAGTAACCAATCACGACATTCTATCTTTAAAATAAAAGTCAGAGAATTAGTTACATACATTTGCAGATATATGATAAGCCACCAGCCACTTACAAGGTTTCTCTTTTTTGTTGGTCCTAACTCCAATACTGTCAGAGTCCCAACTTTGAGTCTTTTATCATGTATTTTTAAATTGATTGATTGATTTTTAAATTGAGAGCTCACCCCCCACAGAGGTCCCCAAGTCTCCAAAACAGCTACCCTGAAACAGCTCCCCCTGTAAACTGCTATCCCAAACAAGCTTTAAAACAAACACACAAAATGGAGGTTGCTGAAATCAATTTATAATTTAATATAGAGCAGGTGCTAGCAAGGTATGCATGATATATGACACAAAGTTGAGACTCTGACAGTATTAGAGTTAGAACCAGCAAAACAGAGAAACCTTGTAAGTGGCTGTTGGCTTATTATATATTTTCAAATGTATGTAAAGAATCTCTCAGACTTATTTTAAAGACAGAATGTCATGGTTGGTTACTGGTTAATTGCAAGAGTGCTGGTCCTTTAATGTATATGTGTGAACACAGTGGCAAACGCAGGATTTTGAAAAAGGGGTTTCCAATGCGTGTAATACATGTGGGGTACATTAGCATATCTCCGCCCACCCCGCCCCCATTGTCATACCACATCGGGGGGAAAAATGAAAATAGTAATAAAAAAATAAAAAAAATGTAAAAAACCTCCCATCCATTTATCGGGACAGACAAGCGAAATCGGGACAGTTATGGCACCCATATGCTAATCCCAGACCCACAATATACCCGACATAAAACTAAAATTACATTTATAAGTTACTTCTTTCACATATTAAAATAGTAGTTTATTTAAGGCAGGCACACATCTAATAGCAATAGTAGAGCACATTACACAATGGCCCAGAGCTTGTGTCAGTGCATAAGCACTGTTTAATTTGTTATGACCCATTCACCATCCCCACCTGCTTCATTATTGCAGCACAGGTCATTACCATCTTCCTCTTTGTCAGTCTGCCCCACATGGCCATGAAGTCATGCCCCTTTTTACAATTTTTGCTTTTTGGGCTTTTTTTCCCCAATTTTTTTGGGGGGCAACCAGAACACTGGAACTCCCCATACCATGCTAGCATCTGCACTATATTAACTTGATAATAGATTAATTTGAGCAACCTCCGGGTGTGTGTCTGTGTATAATATATATATATATGGAACAAAAGAGGTCCGGCGCTCAAAAACATACATTAAATAACACTATGTGTCAGTACATAAATAAAAAGGAGGTTTAGTTCACAATATAGCTATATTGGGTTAAGCTCACCTGCCCAGCATCAAGGCACCTCCTGTAGGCGAGTCCCTATCCATTTGCTATATGTGTACACAGGAGGTCTCTGTTAAGACACTACCTGCATTTGAATAGAATCCTTATGGGAGCATGTACCATGGTAATGGCTATTTGTGCTTTAAAACCTTCACAGTCTGTTCATAGACAGCTAAACTTAGCAACAGAATTATAATGTAGTGTAAACCACAAATTATTGTTTCATTGTCTGCATATCATTAAATCACATAACTACTTCACAACGTTTATCCAATACATCAAAATTGTTTGGCATCTGTTAAAAATTTATAAGCAATTATTCATCTAAAACTGGAACTAGACTTGTCATTAACATATCTTTTTCGCTCCATGTGAGTGGAAAATGACCGCAAATGGCGAGTGTGAATATATAATATATATATTTGTACTGGTGTGTGTGTAATATATATATATATATATATATATGCATACATATATATACACACACACACATATTGTATAGTGTGAGTTACAGTTTTAATGTATTCACCTGCCACAACTATGTATTTATAATAAGTAACTGGTGGTAAACTAATGCTCCACCAAAAACTTCTGATGCTATGGTAATCATGGTGGCTCAGTGATTAGCCTTTGTGTCTTACAGCACTGAGGTCATGTCTTTGATACCCAGGAGTTTGTGGCCCAGATTCAGAGCTGTGCTTCCATCTCAGATGCAAGCGCAGCAAAAATGAGCACTGCGTCTGCTCAGAACGGGAGCGCGCACAGAAAGATGGGCGCAAGTGTACCCATTCATCTGCCTGCGCATCTGACTGCCCTGCGCCTGAGAAGGGGTGTTTTTTTTTCCCTTTTTTTTTTTTTTTTTTTTTTTTTTTGAGGGGCACACCTGGCTTAAAAAAAAAAAAAAAAAAGTATGTGGGCAAATATATATTTTATTATTTTCTCTGGGCACTATATATTATTTTCTCTGGGAAATATATATTTTTATTTTTGTATGTGGGCACAGTATTTTATTTTGAAAATGGAATGGGCATGTAATGCTATGTGGTGCCAGGCATGCTGCCGCTAGTAGTACTACAAGTGTAAGCATGCCTTGTCATTCATGGGCATACTTCCACGTGTAGTTCTACTGGCAGCAGCATCCCCTGTCGGGCCGTTCTTTATTTATTTTATTTATTTATTTTCATCGGTTACGGTGGCGGCGGGGGAAGGGGTTAATTTTTTTCTATGTCAAAATCTAATCTAAAAATAAAAAAGAAGCCGTGCGGTCGGAGCAATTAAGGCTCCGACTGCTGTTTTTTAGTTTTGGCTACGGCCAATTCAGAGGTGCGTGTTACATCCGCAAAAACTCTGAATGCGGTCCTGTATGTTTGCATGGCTTTTCTCCAGGTGCTCTGGTTTCCTGACTAAATTAACCCTAATCTATATGTGTGAGTGTAGCTCCAGTGACTGATGAGAATGTCATATTATCTTCTGTAAGGCGCTGCAGAAATTTGTGGTGCTATATTAAGTGTTAAAAATAATAATGAACATTGCATATCATATGTTACTATGTGAAAAATTGGTACCCCAAGATATAAAGAGTTATTACCATTAAAGCATTGCTCATCCTATTTTAGTGCATTACTGTATTAAATGTTTAAGTTAGGTACAACAAATGCAAAGCTGGAGAGAAAATAACTCTTAGATATTTCCTTAAAAGCACTGGATTGATATATAAACAAATGAAAGTATGCAACTGCTGCAGTGTTTATGCTATGGTTATTCGGTTACTAAAAATACATATAGAATACATAAATGGAAAAGGTCTACACACCAGCTAATAATGTCCAAATTTGCATTCAGGTTCCTTTGTTATCTGGTAAATCTGATCATCATCACAAGGATTAAAAGTTTATTTGATGATGTCCTCTATTTCTATTTTCTTTTTCTACACCCGTCAAAAAACCCCAACTAATAACAGGTTCTACAAGTAATTAGCAACAATAGGAAGAGCGCTGGTATGGTGGTAATAAAGTTTGATTTCAAAGACATGAAAATAGATAATATTTATAAAAATATGTAACAATTAAGTGCAATTGCATAGAGTGGAATATCAAAATAAAATAAAACATAAAAACACCCGAGGCTTCAGTCTGTCACAAAATATAATAAAAATCAACTCCATTATTTTTATTTTGTGACAGTCTGAAGCTTCAGGTGTTTTTATTTTTTTGTTTTTTTTATTTTTGACTTATTTTCATTTTGATTTTCCACTCTATGCTATTGCACTTTATTGTTACATATTTGTAGAAGTATTCTTATCTATTTCACATGACTTTGAATTAAAACTTTATTACCATCATGCCAGCGCTCTTCCTATTGTTGCTGTGTTCATTTTTTATGGAGAAGGGGCTCTCTTCTAATAGAGTTGTGGTTTGTGGTAAATTGTTGCATTCTCTCCTCTGTCAAGCTCCATGTCTGCAGGAGACTGCCAGTCTATATATACATATAGGAAACAAGTTTTTTGTTAGGTATAACTAGAGTTCTAAGCGCCCCCCTTTTTTGGGAGTCCTCACTGTCTCTCATTCCTATTGTTATACAAGTAAATCTTTGCCTACTATTTGATAGAAAGTCTTTTAGGTTAGTTCTGTGTATTAACTGGGTCTCATTTTGCGGAACGCAAGTTCTATTTCTATAAATACAGGCAGCCAAAAGCTTTTCAGGCTGCCTCTATTTAGAAAATATTACTAATTGAAAAGATTTACTAATGAATGGGTAAGTATGCTGAATTTATTTTTTGGCATACTTACCTACTTATTTATTCGAACCCGCCGACCGTGCTAGACAGGTGAGTATTACAGGGGAAGCTATGGAGCAGGCTTGGCCAACCTGTGGCTCTCCAGATGTTGTGAAACTACAACTTCCAGCATGCTTTGTCATGTACCGGCTATGCCTATGCAGGTAAAGCATGCCCCTAGATAACTTAATGACCCTACTGCCTCCCTCTCCACTTTAGGTCATGCAGCCCTCCCTCAGGCCGTGGTCACATAGACCGCAGCTCACACAGTGCCGACCACATTAGGTAACAGATGCAGCCGGCATTATTCAGATGAACAGGACGGGGCATACAGGGCTCCTATGGGAGCCCTGTACCAAATCATTTCCATTAAATAACCCTATGAGGTAGCGTTATTCATGGAATAGATTTGATCCTATAGGGCTCCTACTGTTCATCTGCGCCACAGAGGAAGGAGCAAGAGGGGGAAGGTAAAGGAAGATAAGCGACTTTAGGATTTTAATAAAAAATATGTTTTTAGTAAATAATATAAGGGGGCACAAAAGGAGGCCAATACAAATAAGGGGGCAAAAAAGGAGGCTGATATATATATATAAGGGGGCACAAAAGAAGGTTGATATATATAATGGGGCACAAAAGAAGGCTGGATACATAAAAGGAGCACATATGGAGGCTGGGCACACAACAATTGGCAGAAGTGGTTGACTGGGCACATACAAGTAGCAAAAGGCTGGATGCTTACCTTTTATTTATTTTTTTGGGGGGGAAGGGGAAGAATTTTTTTTTTTTCAACCCTGGGCTCTGCTAGGTCTACAAACAGCACTGCAGAGAATGTAGTCTTTGGGTAATAGAAGGGGAGGCTTAGGGTAAGGATTAGGATAAGGGTTGGGGTTACATTAATACTTATCATTCGTAGTTGCATCTTCGTTCTTCAGATGATCAACAGCTTATCCTCGGTGGGGAAACAGCCATCATAAGTGAAAGGTCTGCCCCTTCATTGTACGTACTAACGTATGTAACTTTGTTACGTACGTTAGTACTTATACACAGGTAACATCTGCCGCACACATGCACAGATGTTCCCTGACAGGGGACTTATGCAAATGACTAGCGTAAATCCCGTCGGCCGGAGTTGAGGATATTGCCCTTCGGTACGGAGTTTGTTTAAAATTGGGAGGAGGGGACAGTTCCTTATTGTTTATTTTTTTGCCTATTTGTTATGTTCATTAAAGATAAAACAGAGTGTGGATTAAAAAACACACTGCCACACTAAACTAATAAATCATCAACATGTAACTGCAGGTATAGACTTGCAGCTGACAATGCCCTTTAGTAGGTAATATGAAACCCACTTGTATCCCCACACATATATGTTCACCTACTAAACAAGGATAGAGACAGATTATACATGGCACAAAGATAATTGAAATCAAAGTATTCCCAAGCTGTCCCATAGGGTACACAGAACTGATGTGCTAGCTTACAGATACTATACTTATATTAAGCACTGTGTGCTCTCAGCCCCCAATAACATAATACATAGCAAAGAAGCTATAAAAACTACACATCACAGTACAGTCATTGTCAGTGCCATTCGGGCTTCATAAGATTACCTTTTATTTAGCGAATACTACATCCACGAGAAAGTGATATGTGCATGCTTAAAAATCACACTGACCTGTTGATGGGCTTGCCATGGTGATTAATGAGGTATTATATTATGCTGTATAACAGTACAGTGTCTGCTCTTTCATCCCTTATTTGCAGGTGAGGTCTTTTTTGTTAGTTACTTCCTGTAAGCAGCTGTCTCCACCCAGCATCAGCCTGAGCCATGACAACCTCATCATCTGCAGCCCGGAAGCCGCTCTGTCACTGCACGGAACCAGCCAGTGACGCCAACCACGGGGGCGGTTCCAACTTCATCAGGAGGCGGGAAACAGCTATATGCAAATGAGAGGGCGGGTTCCGGTACACAGGATACTCCCCCCACATGCACACCGGCAGTGACAGACAGCACAAACCACATAGACACACACACTGACAGACAACACAAACACGCATTGACAGACAATACATACATACTCACACTGACAGACAACACAAACTGATACACACACACACACTGACAGACACAAAACACATACACACACTGATAGACACACAACATATACACATACACTGACAAACAACACAATCTCACAAACGCTGACAGACAACACAAACAAAACACACACACACACACAGACTCACCACATACATATACACAAACTGACAGACAACACAAACTGTCATTGGCACACCATACACACACTCACAGACACTGATAGACAACACAAACTGACAAACACTGACAGACGCACCACATACATACATACATATACACACACACACACTGGCAGACAACACAAACTTACACACCATATACACACACTGACAGACAATAGAGACTGAAGCACACACTAACACGAAACATACCAGAGACACAGCATACACTGACACAACACATAATGACAGACCCAACACATAATCACACACACACACTGACAGCCAAGAGAGGCTGACACACACAGCTCATACGGACTCACAACACAGTCATACTTGACACATAATCAGACAACATAAACTGACACACCAGGAACACACAAACACACACTGAGCCACATATAAAAAATATAACACAAATATCAGACATCTCAATAAGCTTAATAGTATTTTTATCTTGATCATAGATAAACATGGGACAAGATGAAGACTTTGGCCAAATTACATTTTGCGTATCTGCATGCACACAAGCTGCATTTCCATCTAATTAGGATGGAAGCTGCGTACTGGAGGGCTTTCAACGTGTTTCCCAGGACTGGACAGGGCACCAGTGGGAAATATGGAAATTCTACAGTGAGGGTCTGCCTTGCACTCTTCCATTTCCAGACTTGCTTAAAATGGGGATGGCTTGAAAATCTTAGGGTCCTCGTAGGGTCCTCAGATCCGAAGTAGCCTTCCCTTGACCATACAAAAAGGCTGGATCCAGCATCAGATCTTAGCTGCAGCTGCGCCCTAAAATATGCGTGCAGCGTGGATGCAAGTTTGCATCTGGTCCATAATCACTGTGATATTTAAATGAAAAAAAAAAAAAGCAGCGGAAGAATAGGGGAGTGACCTCCTCTGCTTCTCCCCTACCTTAAGTAGAGGATCCATGCAGAAGTGCCTATTTCGAATGAGAGCCCTTTAGGAATTTTTTTTTTTTTTAATGAATCATTGAGTATGTGATTCGTATACTCACCCATTCATTTTCGGAAGCACAGCCGCCGGGGACTTAGGGTTAGGCTGCGTCAGGGGGGCATTTAGGATTAGGCTGTGGGGGGAGACTTAGGGTTTGGGTTAGGAAGCTGGTTTGGGGAAACTTAGCGATCGGAGCACCTAGTTTGATGCTCCAGGGATTGATTGTTATGCCTCATTGAGGCAAAAGCAACAGATATCCCAGCCAGTTCGAAACTGGCTGGGAGCAAACGGCCCTTTCGAAATAGGGCCATTCGCTACGGGGACCTACACTCAAATGGAGGTTGCTCAAATCCATTCATAAAGTAATATAGAGCAGGTGCTGCAAGGTATGGGGAATTTACACAGATACAAAAAGGCACCACAGCAACAAACCATAACTTTCTATCTTTAAAATAAAAGTCAGAGAATTCATTACATACATTTGCAAATATATCAGATTACAATTTTAACAATCATTATAGCAGGACTGAGTGGTAACAGACAGACTGGGGGAGGGGGGGTGAACAAATGGAAACAATCTGCATAGAGAGGACTGGTAATATCAGCAAGAACTTATAGCTGTTCTCTGGTCACTTACACATAATGGACTGGATCCAGCATTAAGTTACAATTACGTATGCTAGCCTCCACAATTGTTAAGCATACCTAATTCCGGATCCTATATTCCGTATACATTGCATGTGTAAGTCGGCTATGTTATGAATTGTGTCCCACATTAGTATAATACATATAAGCCAATACTCTAAAATGCATTGATACTTTGTTTACTTTTGTTTCCTACTTTTCCAGAATTATTATTTTATTACCTCACTCCATTCCCTTAATCTTATGACTTTATCTAAGAGTATGCACTAAAAAACAACACTGTAATTTGCAAACATCAGACAGAGCCACATGCAGACTGAAAGTAGGTATTGCAGCTACAGTATTGGGATACTGGCTACTATTTATCCTTATTTATCAGATTTTAGAAACACAGACATAGTAGTGAAACACAGGCATCTGTTTCTCTTGTTATGGAGTTTTGTTTTCTTCAAATAATACAATGTTTTTTAATAAATGTAAAAAAAAAAAACAGAAAAAAATTACTAATGCAATTGATTATGCACACTCCATTGAGAACCTTTTATATTACATTGTGACTAGGACACTTTTTTTTACATTATTCTAATATAAGGAGGATTATTACAGAACAGCAAAGGCAAACTACATTATTAGGAAAAATCTTCTAAAAACCATTTGATTTATTATCCAGATCCATATATTGGTATAGTATGGGCAATAATTATAATGTTTTTAATCTGGTGCATCATTTTAAAAATAAGATATGATGATCTCTTTTAAAAATACAGTCAGAATAGTTACTAACAAAAAACTCAAAAACCTAACAAAGTAATTATATAAATAATATCATCAGGTAAAACTTATCATTGGAATTACATATTAACTCTCTGGCATCAAGGATCTAATTCACACCTAAGAAGCAGTCGCTTCTTAGGTGCGTATCTTTAGTAAAGGACCTACTGCGCATCCGTAGTAGGTCCTTTACGCAATCTACGTGCCAGTATTTTAGGTAAAAAGAGGCAGCGTAATGCCGCCACGGGGAGGGCTTTGGTAAAAGTGGGAGGGGGGAGGAATTTACATTAGCCGGGGAGTGCCAATGTCCATGCGGACATATGCCAGATTGTTAAGGTAGCCCTATGGCATTCGTAAGTGCCATAAGGTACTTAAAAAGGGGGGCGTGATGGGGGCAGGATGAGTGAGTTAGGTGCGGGTCTGTTCGCACCTAACTCACACCGGATCTGTGAATACGGTCCAAAGTGTTTAATCCTCTTGCAACCTTTTACCTTTAAGCCTCAATGAGCCTCCTGTAGACTTTTGGTTCCTTCCCCATTTCCATTATTCTGATAATCTGATCTGACTTAATGATACAACCACCACTGTGCTAGTGGTAGGTTGTAGGTAGGTTGTCTTGATTATCAGGTAGTTTTCACCATAGGCCAATTGTACCACAGATTGCCTGACACCAACCTAAATGCCACAGATTAGCACAGGCTGATCTATCCGTGGACTGGTTATGTACCGGTGCTAAATCCACACTAGGCATTTGACCATTGTCTCTAATCTTGTCCAGATTTACTAAGCTGAAGGAAAGGAAAAGTGGAGATGTTTACCAAAACAACCAATCAGATTCTAGCTGACATTTTCTACTATGTTATAGGAAACCAAGAGCTAGATTCAGATTGGTTGCCATAGGCCACATCTCCATTTTTCCTTTCCCGCAGCATAGCAAATCTAGCCCTTGGTGTCTTCTGTATTCTATCAGGGTGGACCCTCATGGTTTGGGTTGGTGTCTCTGTGATAGCTGGGCCATGCATTAACTGCTCACCACCATACTGATCCCTGATGGATGCAAGAAGATAACGAGTGCTACCATGGCGTGCTGGTCTACAGAAGCTATTTTGGAGGATTTAATGGGTGCCGCTAGGTAACTTAGCTGTCAGTTTCAAAATACATGATATATGGTCCAGTATAGGGATTCTTATGGTTTAGGACCATCTTTATCAGAATAGGTTTGAAAGTGGCAGGTGGCTTATCATATATTTGCAGATGTTTGTAACTAATATTTCTGCATATTTATATTACAGCTAGAAAGGTAGGTTAGCTACTGGTTAGTAAGCCGTGTACTGAGTCACCTTCCCCTTTGTTTCTAAAAAGAAAGCAATAGAGGCACTATGGACACATTTCTGGGGGCCCAAGCAAGATGTGATGATTGATGTGGTAATTAACATTACACATTCTTGTGATAATACAAAACAATATAATCCTGCTTGCCATTATCAACTCATAAAAGCAAAATGCATGTTGTCATGGGTTGTTAATGCCAGTCCTCAGCTTGCTGCTTAAGCTCTACCTTTACTCCTAGTTCATCCAGGATCTTCCACCTTCTATAGAGCTAGACAGAAAGATAACATCAGGGGCTGCAGCCTATGGGATGGAGCTTTAGAGAAGGTGGGGGTCACATTGTGTCTGGACCAGTGCAGCCCAGCGCCCAAATCCTGTCTAAATCTAGTCAGCTGTAACAATGATTACTAGGCCACAGTGTTTGTGAAAGTCACCGTTAAACTTACTATGAAAGTGTGGCTTACAGTGTACCTTTCAGTGGTCGTATGAGGTAAGTTGTATTGTTTTTATTTTTACTATTCTTATTTATTTCATTATTGCATTACCTAATGGGGGGAAGGGGGTGGATTTATCGTGGGGCATGTGTTTGCTTAGAGTGGCTGGAACCCCTATACAGGGTTTGACAAATGCCTGGTGCCCATTCACCATGGCGACCTAATATTTGGTCCTGCTGTCTGGATTAATATGGGTGAGCAAACACAGTGGTTTATATAGAAGCTCACCGGAAGTGCGATGCAGATGAGACTATGGCCCAGATCCTGGGCTACGGACACCAGGGGAATTACGCACTCTGCATGCGTAATTCCAGACAGCTATGATGTGCACATCCACACATCATAACTACACTAGTGTGCTGCCCAGCGTACGTAAGGTTAGTTACGTACACCGGCCGGTACTTTAAAGGGGCCGGCCAGCTTGTTATGTCTGCCGTATCTCAGCGGAGATAGGCATTTAAATTAGGGAGCGAGACGGGGGAAGGCCCATTATGACAAGATCTGCGGACAAATCGTAAATTTTAAGGTCTTACTACCTTGAGCGGGGAGTGCAGGGACGTGGATTCCCCGCCACGCTGTCGTAACTAAAGACCACGCATGTTCAAAAGACGTGCATTGATTTGGATCCAGCCCTATATGTGTAAATAAATCAATCATTCATACTGGTGCTATAAAGTGTGAATATTTGATGCTTTATTACTTTTTCATTGATCAAGGGGGTGGATTTATTGTGGGGCATGTGTTTGCTTAGAGTGGCTGGAACCCCTATACAGGGTTTGACAAATGCCTTGTGCCCATTCACCATGGCGACCTTATATTTGGTCCTGCTGTCTGGATTAATATGGGTGAGCAAACACAGCGGTTTATATAGAAGCTCACCGGAAGTGGGATGCAGATGAGACTATGGCCCAGATCCTGGGCTACGGACGCCAGGGGAATTACGCACTCTGCACATCCACACATCATAACTACGCTAGCGTGCTGCCCAGCGTACGTAAGGTTAGTTACATACACTGGCCGGTACTTTAAAGGGGCCGCGGCCAGCTTGTTATGTTTGCCGTATCTCCGCCATATAGGTGGAGATAGGCATTTAAATTAGGGAGCGAGACGGGGGAAGGCCCATTATGACAAGATCTGCGGACAAATCGTAAATTTTAAGGTCTTACTACCTTGAGCAGGGAGTGCAGGGGGCGTGCAATCCCCGCTACGCTGTCGTAACTAAAGACCACGCATGTCCAAAAGACGTGCATTGATTTGGATCTAGCCCTATATGTGTAAATAAATCAATCATTCATACTGGTGCTATAAAGTGTGAATATTTGATGCCTTATTTCTTTTTCAATGATCATTCTGGGGTGCACGATGATTTATGATACCAGTTTCTATCTGTTGGATATTTTATTTGTGCTAAAATTAGATCATATGAATATTAATACACACAAATCAATATGGATTGCTGCAATATGATTGGAAACAAAAATATATATTTTAATAAATGCACTGTTGCTTTTGGGATCCCCTTCCCCAAAGCAACCGAAAATGCAACTTCACGTACACCTTTCCAGTTTATCCTGTTGCCATACGCTAACTGTATTATTTTCATTGTCAAACAGAGATTGTGTAAATACCACCTAAGGGAAAACAGACAACTTTGAAACAGACAACCGATGACAGTTAGATTGGTTTGGGGAGAGTGACCTTGGAAACCAGCTCCAATCAGTGAAATACGATATGTTTGCTACAGATGTCCAGCCTTCTTTTGAGTGTAAAAATGTGGTTCCTCTTGAACAACGGTTAACGCACCATGCAATAACACCATGATGTATCTCTGGCGCTGGTTTGAAATATGTTTATGTCTTTATGCCTGCTTGTTTTATTTATTTATTAACAGGTTTTATATAGCACTATCAGATTACATAACGCTTTAGAGAGAATATTTCACATTCACATCAGTCCCTGCCCCAATGGAGCTACATTCTAAGTTCCCTAACACAGACATACACACACATAGGATTAATATATTCAGCAGCCAATTAACCTAGCACTACAAACATCGATGAACACAGTGAAGTGTTAAAAACAGCACTCAAAGTAATAGACTGAAAACCCCATAACAATTTCAAAGAATATGAATAACAGTAAGAATGTAGCCACTCTATATAGATAACTCCCGCTGCTTGCCTGGGATGACTAGTCCCAAAAGAAAAAAGGAAATAAATACAAAGTGGCCGCGCTCTGAGTATAGAAAAAGTTTAATGAGACACCTTAAAATATGCTATATAAAAACAGATGTAAAACAGATATAAAAACAGATGCTATAAAAACATATACTGTGGGCCAGATTTACTAAGCTGCAGGCTTGGACAAGTGGAGATGTTGCCTATAGCAACCAATCAGATTCTAGCTCTTACTTTCTTTTTACATACTAGAGAATGTCAGCTAAAATCTGATTGGTTGCTATGGGCAGCAGCTCCACTTTTTCAAACCCGCAGCTTAGTCACTCAAAGACAAAGTTATACCAGGAGGGAATCAAATTGCATATAAATTACTGGTAGTATGTAGATAATAAATATAATCTTTGATAAAAATTGAAGATCTGTTTCAAGTCACTGAGGAGAGTGTAGCTAAAGCAACTGATATGGGGCAACATGTAGATAGTGATGTTCATTTGTGTGAGAATTCACACTATCCCATGGTAAATGTGTAGTGTGACCGGAGAAGCAACAAGTAGCAAAATGATGAATTTGTAACAGTCCAGTCAGGTAAGAAACAATGTTATAAGCATGACACTGAATGATGTAAATAGTGATCACAGGGACAATGAATATCCAGACTGGTAATATGAATAGAGATGATCGTAAAAAGAAAGTATGGAGCTCACTAAGGAGCAGTAGTAGGTTCATTAGAACAGTACTGATCAGACCTCAAACAACAGCTATACGGAGCACGCAGATCTTGGCTTCAAACGATCTCAAGCTGAGGTAAATAAATGAATTGTTGAAAGCAGTAAATGGAGATGGCACATGGATTGAAATTTGCAAGGATGGTGAAGCCGCTGTGATGCACTGCGAAGCTGAAATAAGTGTGCAGGCTCTAGTTCACAATCGACAGCTATATGGTCCTATCTCTCAGAGGCCATGGAGCGGCTATGCTGCGCTGTCAGATGAATATCATAAATCGCTCTCCTAAATGGTTTGTCAGGCTCCAATATGCAGAGAAGCGGTAATGCAGATAACAAAAGATGAACAGACCAGTGGTAATTGAAATGATTAAAGCTCAGTCCAGTAGGTCTATAGCAGAGGTAAATGTTGTCTCAGCTCTTACGCGTTTCTCCTATATGGTTTCGTCAGAGAGCTCATGCTGTACTGTTATCAATAGTCAGATCATAAATAATAAAAGTACATAGACAGTGAAATAACTACCATGCATCTGCCCTCCTTGCACCCATGAAGGATACACTGTTTCAGGAGGGGGCCCTGCGTTGCCACTCTATTGTGCTCCTTTGCCCAATAGTTTCCACTCTACTTTGTTCTACGCATAGACAATTTGGTGACTGTACAATGGAGACCTCCCAGCTCTGTTCTTTTAAGTGAGGAGGAAGCACAGCAGCATCATCGCGCCCCCTCCAAAACTGTTGTGGTACACAGCAGTGCTTGGGTCCAGCCTTGTACTTAGATACTGTGGACAGGATTCACAGATTCGGTGTGAGTTAGGTGCGGACAGACCCACACCTAACTCACCCGTACTGTCCCCCTTTTTAGGTACCTTATGGCACTTATGAGTGCCATATAGCTACCTTAACTAATGTCTGTGTCTGCACGGACATTGCCGCTACCCACCTGCCCTCGCCCTTCCCGGCTAATCTAAATACCTCCCCCCTTTTACTTTTTCCCAAACCCTCCCCGAGGCGGCATAACGCCACCTCTTTTTACCTAAATGCTCCGTTGCGATCTTTAAAGACCGCCCGGAGGCAATCTACGTACCAAACTGGTACTTAGATTGCACAAAGGACCTACTACACATGCACAGTAGGTCTTTTACTACAGATAGGCAGTGCAGAAGCAACTGCTTCTTAGGTGTGAATCAGGCCCTGTATATCTGTTGTATTTGCTTGCAGAATGACTGTGGATGAAATTATCCAAAAACAGAAGATACATTTGAATTTCAAGCGTTTATACCCGATATATAGGTTTTAGACATTAAACACTAGCTAATTATCTCAGTGCTTTGCCCTTTTCATAGATTTCATAGTATTTCATTCAATTTTAATTAAAAAAATAAATAAAAATTGATTAAATTTTGAAACCTATTCCTTGCTGTCATTTACTTTGTTTATGTCGACACTACATTGCCCAGAGCATGTACAGACACGATTGTCAAAAAAGTATATTGCAATTTACAAATGTCAAAAATTAAGCCAAGAAATTGGTGTAACAGATTAGATAATCAATATTATTTATTAAAACATATAACATTATACATACAAATATATATAAATTTTAATTCTCTTTAGGTAAATTATTCACAAAGCAAGGAAAAATGAATTTTTCACTTTTCCCTTTTGATTACTGCCACAAAATTGTATGGATGTGATTTTTTACAGGTCCACCTTTTCTTCGTACTGACATACACAAGCCGCTCTTTGACTTTCCATGTAGGGTTTGCATCCCAAATGTATAACTGCATCAAACAGGAGTGCCACCGTTTTCTCACAAGCTAAGAGATTGAAATAACAATTATTTTTATGTAAAAAAAACAATACACTAAAAACTAATCATACATTCTCTCTATGCACAAAGGGTCGGTCCATAGTTAGTAATGACCATTGACATATGTACTGTTCATAAGCCTCCTGTCAGTGTGTAATGGGCCACACAAAGAAATTTGCATTGAAAGGCATCAGTCTGATGCAGAATTCAATGTGAAATTCAGTCCCCGCACAAAGGGCAGGTTTACTCACCATGTTTACAAGAAACGCATGGTGCGTGGGCATAGGTATACATATATCTTACAGTAAGGGCTTACATACAATCCAGTTTACTGCACACACAAAAATGCTGGGGGAATGTCCACATTCCTGTATGCAGAATTTTGGATTGCAAAGTCCACTTGCAGAAGGCAGCATTTTGATGAACTATGATTACTTGTATCCCAGGCTGGATTGAGGGTCATGTTGTCACAATGAAAATTATGAAGGGCCCACATTTTATAGTATGCTTTGGAGAAGGATGTCAGTCCCTGACATTCACCCTTATGCACTGCAGAGGGAGGCATAGAGATCTTCAGTGTGTGGGGGACTATTTTCAGAGGGAGGCCTGTGACTCTAGTCCCATTAGTCTCATTGTTAATCTGGCCCTTCTTGTATCTCGTTCCTTCTAGTTTTCCTTTTAATGCCCAACAGTAGTGCCAGAACAAAAAGAGGTCCTGTCACAGGTAATAACCAATTTACCAAATTGTTGGATATTTTGCTTCATGGGATTAACACATTCCCTGATAAACCCACCCTTATCTTAAGCCAATATTTAAGCCACGGTCACCAATGCATTTTATATGCCACTTACCATTTAAACTCTCAGAAATTCCAAGTGTTTTCTGTACACCAATGCATATTTTAGAGAGGCAGCTCTGAAACTGCTCATCACAGTCATGCTTCATATTACCACATGTGTCATAGCAGCGGTCATGCTGATTGCAACACTTTGTCATAGAAGGAATGCCAACATCAAACTGGAAAAAAGAAAGCACATTATATACAGAATTACATTATCACAACATAAAATACCCAGGGAAATACAACATAATTCCCTACAAGTCAATGACAGACTTGTTACTAGGTATGAAATGATCAGCTCACATAACCTGGATGATGGCTGGAGATGCATTAAATATATAACCCAATTATTAATTGGGCTGATATTGTTTCTTAGTGTATTTTTTATGTATTCAATATATGTGTTTGGCATATATGAGAACAACATGACCATAAGTCAACTGAAAGAAATGAATAAATATATTATTTGGTGTGCTTCCATTCTACATACCCTAAACCCTTGTATACTTGTGATTTCCTGAGCTATCTTACAATATTGGACCGGATCCAGACCCCCGTGTGCTTTCCATGCGCGCGGGGGTCTGAAATTACGCGAGACAGAGGGGAGTGCACACCCCCTGTCACTCCCCTCTGTCGTGCAGGTTTTATGGCAGCTTACGCTGCCATAAGCCTGCTTTAGCTCAATTGTAGCTGATCTACTACAGAGTGTGAGCCCCCTCCCACACTGTACACTTAACATGCTTCCCCCCGCCTGCTTTAACGGGCGGAAGGGAAGCACAGCCCATTTGCACGCAAATGGGCTCAGACGGAACAAAGTCCGTCCGATTGTTTGAACTCTAGGATTACTATGGTAATCCTAGCATAACATCTGGAGGGCGCATGCGTGCGTAAATCACCTAATGATCTTAAATCTGGATCCGGTCCATAATTACTATTGCATGCAGTTTGTCTAGGACAATCAGAAATCACAGTCACACATTTTACCCCCTCTTTATCATCTCCCCTTGTTAGATTTATACCTGCTGCCATTTCTTCTGACATTCACTGATGTAATATTGGTTAGGTATGACAACTAACACCCACAGAACTTTGTTTTGTCTTTTGATTATTACACCAAACCACAAGCCTCAATGGGCCCCATTTTAATTGACTGCAAAGATGGTAATATGCTCGAGGTGCACCTATTCCCGTCTAAAACAGCAAGTAAAATTCGCAGATTTGTCATTAATATTTTTAAAATGACCAGTGTAAAGGTCATGTTGTCTATCTATAATATGTGTGTATAGGTCTTGAGGTTGGTGTTTGTGGAATTGCAAATTTTAAAGAAATTACAGTAAAGTGTGCCTTAAAAACATGTATTTTGTGGCAGTGGGTATAAGAAATATATATATTTGCACTCATATAATACAATATAGTTTTGGGTGGAGATTTAAATTTCACATTAAAATTGGTGCTACGGAGTCCCCAAATCTTTCTAGGTGATACCAGTGTTCTGTATGCTAGTTACAGATCACACGATAATAACCAGATAGCTCTGGCATTTTACCAGTGTGTATTGTCCCACAATGCTGCCGAATTGCCTGAAACAGCATTGCATTGGAGCTCCTAATTATCATGTTTAATAATGTCAGATCATTACACAAAATGCCATTGTATACCCAGCTAAAGTAATAAGGGTGCCTTGCTTTCCTATTCATAATGATGGCGGCCCTGACCAAGGACTTATATGTACAATTATATTTCTTTTTAGAACCTGAGGGTTTTGAGTGTGTCTTGTTGCCATAGAATATTCAATATAATTATTTACATGAAACCCAAAAACAGGAGATCCACAGCCATTCGGTGGTGCAGGTTTGTAGCCATAGCGTTGAACTGGCTTGGAACCTGTAAAAATAAAAGCAAAGCCTGTTTTAGAGCGGTATATTAGTAGTATCAGTAAATGTAGAAATAATGTGGTATTACATTCTTTATGAATCTTCTTGTTTCAGGATATTCCATATTATCTATAAATAGCTATTGTTTTCTTCTGTGTATAAGGTGCAGAAAAACATAGTCAAAGTAAAAAACAAAAATTACAGTAGAATACAGAACACTGACAGCAATGGGCTAGAACAGGGGTTCTCAAACAGTGGTAGGCAAACTAATATCTAGTGGTACCCGTTGCGAGTCCCCGCTGCGATGTTACACATTGTAAAATAGGGACAGCCAAAAGTGTCTTTTCGGCTGTCCCTATTTCGAATGTGTAACACCGCAAAAATTTTTTTTATGAATGGGTGAGTATGCGATTCCCACATTCGCCCATTCATTTTCGGAAAATAGCGCCGCCGCCGGACCAGACCAATGGAGAGCTGAGTAACCCTCCCCGGGGACTTAGGGTTAGGCTGTGGGAGGGGAGGGATTTAGGGTTAGGCTGCAGGGGGGGGGGGTCGGCTAGGGAGTGGGGAGACTTAGCGTTAGGGTGAGGGAGTAGGGAAGCCTTACCTTTCAGAGCACCGTGTTCAGTGCGCCGGGGATCAATTGCTATGCCTCATCGAGGCATAAGCAATCGATATCCTAGCCAGTTCGGAACTGGCTGGGAGCGAACGGCCCTATCGAAATAAAGCAGTTTGCTATGGGGACACACACCCAGTGGTATCCAGGGCAGCTGGGCAGGGTTATAAGGATCCAAAAATATTTGAATTTTAACAATGAGGAATACCAGATGGCAGAGATATTTAATAAACTATGTTGGGTACTGAAAGACATTTAAAAATATGGAACTGAAAAGTTTTCTAAAAATAGGGCAATGGCAAAGGAATGGATATAATGGGAGTTAGGATGATGTGGCATTTATTGGAAGAGTGGAGGAGATGGGAAGTAGTGTGGGAAGTTGGAGTTTTAATGGTTAGAATTGGTTGAGGAATTTGTAGGTTAGGAAATCTGCTATATATTTATAACCTATGGTGGAATAAATATGAACCAATCTCCTTACAATACAATTGCTTGGGGGTAATTCCGTGCCATATCATCACAATCAATAGTCAGCTTCCAACCTGACCTCAGATTTACATGAAATTTGGTAGGATGACATCAAAGTAACTTCCATATGTAATATTTTAGCCTACATGCAACAGGGCTGCAAACAACAAAAAAATAAAAAAATGTATGCTTGCCAGGTCAAATAAAACAAATCATAACACTGAACTTGATCCAGACTTAAGTCCTAAATCCATACGCCTCTGATGCAGATGCTAACGAATGGATAGAGGCATCCAAAATTTTTGTGGCCAGGACCCTACCTGCATGTACTCTTTGCATGCAGAATACTGAATTGTATGCAAGGGCATAGCCAAGCCCTTACTGTACTATTTAAATACTTCTGCCTGCATGGTGAGCGGCTAGCCCACAGAGTTGAGGCTGAATTCCGCACATATCGCAGTATCGGGCAGCTGCGTTCTGATGAGGAAATATTGGTACTGCTCATGCTCAGAATCATTTCACAGCTGATTTACATACATAGAGTATTTGTAGAATTGTTTTGAATTTTGGATCTGACCCTTTGCTTCTAATTGTGGTAGAATTTTCATTTAAAAAATTGTTTCATATTTAAATATTGACTTCTACATTTCAAGGTCACATGATGTGACCTTTAACCTTGAATATCTTAAAAAGTGTTTTTTGTACGTAAAGTATGTATGTTATGATATAAAAGGCCCGATTCAATTAATCAATCATTAATCAAGTTTGCGCACCTCTATGAAGTGAAAATAAAACTAAAATAAAAAAATGCACAATTAGCTTCGCACAGCAAATAACGCAGGTGCAAGGATAATCGAATCGAGCCAAAAGTATGGCAGTTAAACACTTCTTGCACTAACTATGCAATGGGCAAGGTCAGACTTGTCTTGTAGTCTCTCTATCTGTGTTCTTCTCGGTCTGGCTGATATGTGGCAATATTTAAATTATTCATAATAGCACCTTTCTTAATTGTTTTTCTATTGCTGATGTGTCCTTTAATATGAAACAGGGTGTAGCAATTAGTCTGTTATCCTTTTTTACATCCCCACTAATGACCCAGGTTTTTGGTGGTGATGTGAAAGGTATCGGGTCCTGGTCCCGGGTCTAATGATTTGGACACGGGAAGGGAGAAGGGTTTTTTCTGTGTCCAACCCCAGTAAATGATGGTGTGAAAAATGCCAACCCGGGTTTTTCAACCCAAGTCTCACCTAACACACCTGATTGCAGCGATTTCCTTACTGTTGCTATTCCAGGAATTTTCTGGGTGTACCCTGCAGCATTTTTAATAGTTTTTTTTTGTTTATCCCTAATCACCTGGATTTTCAACCCATGTTATTGAAGGGTGGTGATGTGAAAGTGGTATTAATGTGCTTCTTGTCCATTTGTCACATTCTTGGTCAAACGACCACTATACACTGATAAACTGTATTAGATAAACTGTCATCCCTTGTAACCAGGGCCTCCATCAGTGATGGACAGCTTCACAGGTTGACATCACATAGGGGGCAGAGCGCCACAGCTTTGTCCCAGGCCCCAAATTTCTGGAGGCTTCATGCTTGTATCACTAGTTCTCAATGCAGAAACTGCAGCCAGACTGAGAAGAACACAGAGATGCTATAAGACAAGTCTGGATTTGCTCATTGCATGGTCATTTCAATCAGCTTGATGACATGTCCCTAATCCACCCCCCAATCACTTTCCTTTGGCGAGACCTGGGTTTAAAAAAACTCTGGTCTCATCCTTCACACTGATGGCTATCCAGCTTGGACCCAGCAGGAAGAGCCCTGTAAACGTCCTGTTTCTAATTCACGGGTCATTAGACCCAGGTAGCGGCAGTCAGACACTTTCACACTGCACCTAGACCAGGGTTGTCAGGGATTGCCCCTACAATAACCAGGGTTTTGGTGCAATATGAAGGGGGGGAGGGGTAAATGATATTATTAACAAAAACTGAACTGTACATATTGTAACGATGTAAGTATTTTTTATTTTTAAATGTTGATAGTTGAATCCGACTCACTGATAAGCTAATGAATT
Source organism: Limnodynastes dumerilii (assembly GCA_011038615.1). Lineage (NCBI taxonomy): Eukaryota > Metazoa > Chordata > Amphibia > Anura > Limnodynastidae > Limnodynastes > Limnodynastes dumerilii. The sequence goes on along the minus strand of WWET01000569.1, from coordinate 239,527 downwards.
GAAGATTTAAACCCAGGCAATGCGGGCACTTCTGCTAGTACTTAATGTTTTTTCACTCCTGTTCCCAAAATGAAACTTATACCAAAGAGAGACTGTATTAAACTGCATAACATGAAAATGTAACTTAATTTTTAAGATATTTAAGGTCAAAGGTCACATTATGGGCTTGATTCATTTAAGCGCAAAGTGAATTTTTTCCGCGTTTTTTCGCGTATTTTGCTAATTTGCTATTTTTTTCATGAAAATTTTTCGGTCCCAATTCAATTCCGTTTTTTGGGGATTATTTTTTTGGTCTATCGCGCGTATTTTTGGTCCCTATTTAAATGCATTGCAAGTGCGAATTTTTGCAATTCAATTACGTTACACGCATTAAAATTTGCGCGTTATTTTATATAATTTTTTGCGCACCTTATCAAGGTGTGTATTATGACATGTGAGGGTGAAATTCATGCAAACTTTCAAGTGTACAGCTCCTCTATGCTCCTGATCACCTCCCAGCACAGTGGCAACAGAAATGTAATAATCCACATAAATCTATGCAGCCTGCAACTCAAATAAATAGCAGTAGGTTAAAAAATAACTAAAAAGTAGAAGAGAACATTGAAAAGTGAAAAATGACGCTGGCAGAAGTTTTTTAAAAAAAACAACAATCAGAAAAAGTTATTTTATATTATTCTCTTCTACAATTATACGTTATTACTGAGTTGCTTCAGTCTAATTTTTGACATTCAAGTGCAGAAGGTCCTAAAGATATTATTACAGACATATGACGGCAGGACTGCTTATGGGTGCTTAAGTGATTGTGCTAACATTTGTTATTGCATAGGTAAAGATACAGAAATACACGCGCGTATTTTATAACGGGACGGAAATTCAAACATGAGCTCTAACAAATACGCTCATAGTTCAATTAAGACGCGTTGGAGGCGGGGGGACATTTATAATTGAATTGCGCTAATTTTTTCGTGTTTTATACCTGCGTATTTTTTTTTTAAATACGCGCTCAATTGAATTAGGCCCTATGTGACTTTGAAATGTAGAAGTCAAAATTTACATATAAAACTATTTGTTATGAAATCTATGGTCCCTTAGCTTCAAATCAAGACCAACATAAAAGTTCTACCACAATTAAAAGCAAAGTTATTTGTTTTATTTAACCTGGAAAGCATACATTTATTTTGTCACACTGTCTATCACTGAGGGCTAAAACTGTACATAAGAAAGTTACTTTACCAAATTTCACGAAAATCTGAGATAATCGGGTTGAAGTTACTTTTTTTGTGATGATTTGACATGGAAGGACCATTGGGGAAGGGGGTAGTTATATATATATTTGATAATTATATTGCAGAATTCTTGCATTGAAAGATGTACTAACTTCAATATCTTATCTTGAATGGAAAAAAAAAACATTGGAAGAAGCAGCAGTACCAGGTTTGCAGATTTGTTAAATAAAAAAAATGTCTGATTTCCCTCCTTTTATGTGATTTGGGGGTGGGGGGGAAATCCATGTAGTTGTTTCGTTTAAAAAAATTGGGAGGAGGGGTCTATTATTAAACTGACCAATAGCAGATGCTTATGCCCCAATGGATTTGATGACACATCCACCCATAATCTGCATGCACATCATTAAATACTATCTATAAAAGTCAGTGACCTGATAAATGTGCGTTTTAGAAATATATGGATGGCATGCAGATATGTTATCTACACAAGATCGTTATCGAAAAAAGAATGTTGAGACAAGGAATATGGGAGTACACAATTTTGTATTATCTATGACATGCATGGCCTTGTATCTTTTGGCTTAATTCCCTTTTTAGTATCAAATTGTGTTAGAAACTTTGTTTTCAGTTCTCAATACTAAAAGTACACTTATATTCTGACAGCAGGATTTAGCTGAATCTACTCTATGCTTATATTAATTTATTACAACAAACACTAGTTAAATAACAAGGCAAAAAATAGCTTCTTATTCGTGCTCCAGCCATGTTATACTAAAATTTTTAAGTCAGTTAGATCACTAAGGAACGGATCCAGAATCCCACAAGAGGGATGTTTTCCATTCCTAAATAAGTGTGCAGTTATGTGATTCCATCATGGAGCTGTATCAATCAGTTCCAGCATTTCCTAATGGAAAGATTTCCATCGGTAGACATGGTAGGTATGCATAGTGGGAGGGGGTGGTATGTGGATGATAAATTAAGAGCTTGGTTAAACTCTTACGTGCAATCCTTATTTCCGCACTGTCCCCACTTTTTAGGTAGTGCCAGAGGAGTGGCATCTCCGTGCACACGGTACTTAGTATCCCATGGCAGACCGTCTTCAGGACTCAACCACAGTGGAGGTCTGGATCCAGTCCTAAGTTATCATTAAATAAACAAAAAAATTATATCCCTTACACAAATTTCTATTTTATTGTTTCTGGCCCAACAATTTGGTTATATGTGACGTCCCTCTGTGGTTTCCAAGTATAAAATGTGTGGTTCAAAACTTAAGTTACTTATTCAAAGCACTAAAATTAGTACATGTGCCCACTTTGCCAACCTATTTCTTGCCCGCAAGATATGTAATGCCACCATCTCCAACTTTCCAAAGCTTCTTATTCAAATCACTAAAATGAGTACCTGTACCTGCTTTGCCAACCAGTTTTATGTCCAAAACCTTGTTACGGCAGACAATCTACAATTAAGTTGTATGTGATCACCCTTTGTTGTGTTTAAGTCTCAAAATTGTGACCCAAAGCTACGTAAACGTTACAAACCTAAAGCTACTTTTTCACATCACTAACATTAGTACCTGTACCTGCTTTGCCAATCTATTTAAAGCCCAAACAATTGTTGGGCCAGACAAATTGCAAGTGGAACATATGTGACCACACTCTGCTTGTCCAAGTGTAAAATTTGTCGCCCAAGGCTACTTATTTAAAAAAAAGTGTGCCCACTTTTCCAGCCTTTTTTATATTTTAAAATTTTTATATTTTAAACCTTGTCAGGGAAAGCACAATACAATTATTTTAAGGACATAATCAATACAATAAGAAGCTGGTCGAATAAGATGCGGATTTCAGCCCTGTTGTTTATATTTCAAATAGTAAAAACTCTTAATGCTGATTTTGTTGGGTGGCAGTTGGAGAGAAAAAAAAATAGAGAATGGCAGAATATGGAGAATTTTATCACAAATGTCAAGCACATTACTCTTTAGAAATCTACATATCAGAATATGTTTTAAAAGGAAACTATACGCCATATATCTTTAAACTATTTTCAAATACAGGGCAAGATTTACTAATCTGCATGTAAGGAATAGTGATAATGTTGCCCATAACAGCAAATCAGATTGTAAGAGTTTCTAATTGTCGGCTATGCCTATTTAGAAAAGGTCACCAACTAGAAATTTATGCCACAGATCCACTGTTCCTGACACACTGAGAGGTTAGTGCAGGGGAGGGGATGTAGTTAAGTAGGGTTGTCTTAGGGTCAGGCTGCAGAGAGGGGATGGATAAGGGAAGGGGAAACTTAGGGTTAGGCTGCGGGGAGGGGATGAATCACATAAGGGGAAGGTTAGGGTCAGGCTGCGGGGAAGGGAGAGTTCAGGTAGTGAAAGGGGAGAGTTAGGGTGGGGAAATTAAGATTGGCGCTTACCTGCCTGCAGTGGGGAAGGGATTTTCAGTTCAGCTCTGTCCTCGCGTGGTGTCGAAAACAGCCCTTTCGAAATAGGGCCATTCTCAGCAGCGAACCACATCCGATTCTAGCTTACATACTCTAGTATGTAATAGGAAAACGAGATCTAGAATCTGATAGGTTGTTAAGGGCAACATATCCACTTTTCCGCAGTTTAGTAAATCTAGCCCATTGAATAGATAGGCAAACCCCTATATAAACTCAACATATTCTATAAAACTATACAAAAGGACAATTAAACCAATGTAATGGTAAAACATACTTTTGAACATTTGCACATGTGAATTTAAAATGTATTGTTTAGAGATCTGTATCATCTAGTAAAGTGCTGGTGTTTTATTTTGTAACAAAAGAACTGCTCTGTAAAAAGCAAAATGAACATATATTTACTTCCTGTAGGATACTTTAAAGTCAATGTTCAGCAGTTTATTAGTATACATAACCCAATGTTATGCAGTTAAATGTATCTGGATGGTAAACACCTGCGAGCATATCAGTTAACATGTTACCACATGGAGTTACATTTAAATTGTTTTGAAAGCTTGTAAAAGGTTATAGAACACGTTTATATGCAAAGGATTATAAATAACAATAACGCATAAAAAGCAGCCTTCTCGAGGTATTACCATCTCTGCATTTAAACTGGCAAAGTCCATCTTCTCCTCCTAGCAGGTCCAAGGCAGCATTCAGGTACATGTCAATTTTGTGCACCCCGTTCCTGATGGTCTTTAGGGTCATTCTCCAATCGGGAGTCTCGGGCTGTTGGTGGGGGTGATTTGCACGGTGGCTGGCCACCAGCAGGAAGCAGGGTAACATGGTAATGAGCGCTAGCCAAGGGCTCATGGCCAGCTACTAGCAGACAGTCTATAATTTACAAGTGCTTAGACAAAAAATGAACGAGTTAGCAAGTCAGCATGGAGGCGGCAGAGCCACTACTAGTGCTATATTATATCCGATCTGGTCGCAGCTGCTGATTGCTCACACTGCTGTCCGGCAGCCCATCTCCAGTCAGCTATTCACACAGCAGCGCCAGTAGTTTCCCATTGTACAAAAGATAAGTCACGACGACAGAAGCCAGATGACAGCTCAATATTGAACGTTATGTTATGATATGTCTGCTGCCTATGACATCATCTCTATGGGACGTGTGTGACTGAGGCATGTCACGCTTACTGTGTCCGCAGGTGAGAGGGTTGTCGCAGCCTGAGGGGCGGGATAATATTCAGGACTATATGGGCAGGTGCCATTTTTTTCACTAATCACCACGCAATGACGTGTCTAGACACTTCTGTGAGGGAGAAAGTTAATTTCTTTTAAGGAAGGATATCAGGATTGCTGACTATTAATAGCATAGGGATTGCCTGTGCTTATGGGTGGCCCTGATGTTTAATGCATGCATCTCACACCTGTATCCAGGACTTCTCCCGTACTGTACCTCTGCACTGGAATGACTTTCCTTCTTCAGTCAGACTCTCCCCCACATTGCAGGTCTTCAAGCGTTCACTCAAAAGGCACCTGTTCAGGCTAGCCTGCCCCTCCTCCACTTAACATCCACACTGCATCCTTCATCTACCCCTTCTCTTCCTTCCCACTCTCCTCCGCTCACACCAGCAGTCCACTTCCCTCTCCTTATGTCTTCTGTAAGTTCTTCCCTTCCACATAATGTGTTGGCTCGCACGAGCAGGGCCCTGTTGTTCCCTCCTCCACCACTCCCTCCTCACTTTGTACCATCTTGTCCCCCTCTGCTACCCTTTTACCTAATCCCCACCTGGTGCCTCCCTCTCAACCTCTCACTGCGCCCAATCCTGATCTTCCAAGCTTGACATCTCGCATTTTGCCTTGCGTTCTGTGCTTGCTTCACTTTATTGTTTTTCTGTCATATTTTTATAGTCATATTGTATTTAATATATACTATGCTGTCCATCCCTACCCTGTATGTCTGTACTGTATTTTGTTGTATTATAAATAAACGATAATAATAATAATACAGGCACATTCCCATGATTAATGTTCTTAAATAATTATCATTCTTCATAAACCTGCCCCCTGACTTCTGTACTTAGTGTACGGGGGTCTAGTATAAAATGTTGACAAGTGAAAAGTGTTGACAGGTCAAAATGTTTACAGTTAAAAAATATGTTAGTCTTTGTCTGTAATGTCTGTAAACTCAATGTGATGTAGAACGCTTCTAAAAAAAAATTACCTCAGAAATGTAATAATATATATGTAATACTAACATAATACTTTACTGTTGACGTTTTGACTGTCGACTTAACTGGATATGGTGTATGGGAGTTTCCTTAAATGAAGATCAGTTTCTCTGTGTTTAACTCTGTTTTGTAATAGACCATTAAATTCGTGTTATTCTTATCTATTTAATATATTCAATTTTTTTAAGCCAGTTTGTCATAGTCAAATATTTAATAACACATTAAAATGTTCTTTGTATACTATAATGCTTTCTCCATCTTATCCATTCATCATGCCACTAATGCTGCATCAGTGTCATTGGGCCAGATCCTGAGCTAAGTACGCTAGCATATTTACATTAGCCGATGGCGTCAAATCTGCTATTTGTATTTACTGCTCATGCGAGCGGCAGCGTAACTATGAACGCAGGGGCGGGGGGATCAATATGACACCTGTAATTATGCTTTGTAGGCGGAGGGAGGTATTTAAATTGCACAGTATGGGTCAGGCTAGGCCATCAAGTACGTAAATCCATTACGTATATCAGTAGTTACGCTATGAAAAGTTAAGGTAGGGTATGGGCAGTGTAAAATGGCCAAAGTATGTACGAGCGAGGGGAGTGCATAGAAATTACGCTATCATAAACATGCTACACGTTCTAACGCAACTAGCCCGTAGGCCTGGATTTACCCCATTGTCTGTTTTTTGTTTTTTTTCTCTTTTTCACCAATGGATGATGACATAATTAAGGACACACACACTGATGTTTACTGTACTTCTGTCAATAAATAACTTATTGGATGTCTGCTGTATTTTATTTTCAAACAACTTATACAACACTTTTGTGTTTGCACATATTGCACAACTCCTCAAAGTCTTATGTTCATAGTTCATGTTTAATCATACTATGTTACAACCCATATGTTGAGAAATATCATGCATTGTGTAATTCACATATCATGAAATATGTACCACTTAACATATACAGGGAATAGTGCATACATGTTACATCTGTGAATTTGCAATATAACCTGAAAAAAAATGGGTGTTAATGATAATTAAAAGATTTAATTGCAACCAATGGCTAATGATGCTGCTGATGCTAATATGAGGCACATTTAAGTTCTATGGCTACTATTTTTTCTTCCTGAAAAGCACATACGTCAGGAAGCTCAAACTACTGTCACTTCTCAACATAGTCTCCCTCTAACTACACACATTTTTCACAACGTTGACGCCAGGACTGCATGGCTGCCGTGAACGCTTTTTCTAGAAACACAGGCACGGACTTTAGCGGTCGTTATTTTAACAGTGCTGGAAAGAACTTATTCAAAACTACTTGGTAGCACGCAACTGTCATTTTCATACAATTGGGGAAGCAGTGGGTGAAAATGACACCCTCACAGGCCCAAAACATGGTCACTTTTGATGGGTGTTATCTCACGCAGATGGAGAAAACAGATAATAAAATGCTGCTCTTGGAATATAAACATTGCCATTTTTAGTGTCAAATGTATTCTATGAAATGGAAAGTGCTGACATCTGTCTCACAGCTGTAAAGAATGCCTGTATATTCTAAAACATACCCCAAGTTCTAAATGTTCCCTTTCTGAAGAAAAAAAATAGGAGACCTTAAAAATTGAATGCACCGCACATAATTGTACGATTCATCGGATGCGTTTTTACGGGGTGTGGGTCTCCGTTACGAACGGGCGATTTTCGAATCAGCCGTTTCCTGTGGCTAGGATTCCGATTGCTATGACTTGATAAGGCATAGCACTCGATGCACAGAGCACGGAAAGCTCCGTGGTCCAAAAAGTTATAAAAAACCCCTCCCTTCCTGGCATCCTGACCCTAACCCTCCCTTACTTGCAGCCTGACCCTAACCCTCCTTCCCCTGCAGCCTGACCCTAACCCTCGCTCTCCTGCAGCCTGACCCTAACCCTCCCTCCCCTGCAGCTTGACCCTAACATTCTCTCCCCTGCAGCCTCACCCTAACCCTCCCTCCCCTACAGCCTGACCCTAACCCTCCCTACATCGCACAGAGAGTTTACTCACCTGTTCCAGGTCCATGGCGGAGGGATTTCGCTAACAGCAGAGGGAAAGTGAATGAGTGAAGTATGCCCAACGGCATACTCACCCATTCAGACTTTTTTTTAATGTATGGGTAAGTATTCAAAAAGGGACATCCGACTTTGGTCCTTATCCAGACTTACGCTCGATGCGTTTTTACGGGGTGTGGGGCTCCAGTACGAATTACCGATTTTCGAATCAGTTGTGAACTGGCTGGGATTCCGATTGCTATGCCTTGATGAGGCATAGCAATCAATCCACAGAGCACGGAAAGCTCCATGGTCCGAATAGTTATAAAAAAAACCATCCCTTCCTGGCAGCCTGACCCTAACCCTCCCTCCCCTGCAGCCTGACTCTAACCCTCCATCTCCTGCAGCCTGACCCTAACCCTCCATCTCCCGCAGCCTGACCCTAACCCTCCCTCCCCTGCAGCCTGACCCTAACCCTCCCTCCCCTGCAGCCTGACCCTAACCCTCTCTCCCCTGCAGCCTCACCCTAACCCTCCCTATCCCGCACAGAGAGTTTACTCACCTGTTCCAGGTCTATGGCGGAGGGATATCGCTAACGGCGGAGGGAAAGTGAATGGGTGAAGTATACCGAACAACATACTCACCCATTCATTAAAAAAGTCTGAATGGGTAAGTATTCGAAAAAGGGACATCCGAAAAGGAACTTTCGGATGTCCCTTTTTTGGAAATTAGATTTTCTTAGCGGAAAGTGTAACCAGTTTTTACAATGGTCGTAAGTGTAAAAACGGCCATTTGTACTTACTGCACATGCGCGGAGCAGATTTTATGCTCAGAAATTCTGAGCGTATGGGCCTTGAGCGTAACAGCCTCGTAACAATGCTCAAGGGGGCGTGACTGCCATGCGAAACCCGTAAATACGCACCGAGGGCGGGGTGAGGCATTTAAATCGTACATTATGGGCATACTAAGCGTCGTAACTATGCAAGGGGAGTGCCTATGGGAGTGCATCATAGGTACGCCAGCATACATACGCTATGCACATGAGAGTTTCATGAGCTCTTTGTTGCTATGTGATTATTAATTTTTAACAAAGTGTACGCAATTGCTGTGAATATCTGCATTCGTAGGGTCATTATGTGGGAGGAAAGGGATGGTCTAACATGATCAATGTTTAAAAGCAGGTTTTCACAAATTAGACCAATACAGAGGTGAGCACACAAATCACAGCTCATTATTTGTACAAGCACAGGTCATGTCTAAGTCCAGGAAGGTGTTATGGGTGAGAATAGTCTATAACCTTTATGAGACCATGGCAATTTACCTTGCGAATGCTTCACTATAGGCATGGGTGTGTGTATGTGTGCGCTTGTATTTTTATTCTATATTTACATTGTTAGTTAAGTGTTAGCTGTGGGGACTTGGTTTCTTTTTACTTGCCTATATTTACTTGCCTGCTTATATATTTCTGTAAAATGTAATCCTATAATACACTATCATAAAATATACTATCATATTCTATCCTACAATACAATATTCTATTAATATATCCAGCTTATTTACTCTACCACACTTTTGAAAGTTGACAGTTGTTAATATTGCTAGCTTGGTAGAGGGCACATTTAATCAGGGTTGCCGACTTTTAACAGCTTCCCCTTTGGGAAATCCCGGAGGGAAGCTATAGATGCATGCAGGGGGTGGGGCTTTATGGTGCGATTTATGCAAATCGTGTTATTAAGCCCCACCCCCTTGACTAATACTTACCCGTTTTTAGCTGTAATAGGGATCGGAGCAGGGATTGATGGCGCAAATTGCGTCATCATATCGCTCCCTGGCCCTAGCAACACTAGTATACTAGTGTTGCTAGGCAGGGGAGCAGGACTTGAGATGGGACTCAAGTCACTTGCGGGAGATTTGCAGGCTCTCCTGGGGTACCGGGAGAACTGCCTGAATTTCGGGAGTCTCTCAGACATTCCGGGAGAGTCAGCAACCCTGCATTTAATATGAAAAGCAGGAACATCTTTCCTGTATCAGAAGTCTGGAAAGTGCATTTAGCATGTCCTTGCTGTAATATTTACATATATCCTACTCTCACTAACACATGCATGCAAATCGTCCAGCCCTGTGCGGCTGTAAGGATCCAGATCCAAACTGACTGTGTGCACAACCTCTTTTTACGTAAGATCTGACCAAGTGTTGCCATAATTGAGTTAATTCAATCTACTTTTCTTATATGTATTGAGAGACTAATTCAAAAGTAGCATCAATAGCACTTTATATAAAGAATTATTCTGCTGCTTAACAAATGACCTGCCTTTATATCAGCATTGTGCAGTTAATCTAGCTATGAACAACTATTTAACAAACTGTTATTGGAACGTTTTTGGACATATGATATAAACAAATCTGTCTTTGAATTAATTATTTAATAGTGGCGCATTATACATGTGTGGAATATTCTTTAATGACAGTGGACTATTTTTTTTATAAAAGAAAAATAATGTTGGTACAGGGGATTGCTTCAGGTATGGAGTAAGGCCCTGATCCAGGTTTGGATCTCCTGTGCAAAATATTTGGAGAGTTCCACGATCACTGACCCACACTATCCAGAGATTTGTGCATTTGCATGTAAACCACTCCCACTGGAACACTGAACGCTGACCTACCTTAAGTTTTTTGATTCAGGATTCTAGAAATTCACAGTCAGTCTGTACACACTAAGAGGTAACACCTACACTGTCAATGATGAGGGAAATTAACTCCCCTATCACTCTCTTATGTGAATTTGGCAGTAATTAACCATACCATAACCCTGTCTTAAGTCTGTACGACCACTGATCTGCATGGAACATTTAAACCCAGCAATTTCTGTAAAATTTACATTCACCAACCCACCCACCTTATGGAGTTTAGGCAGGCAGATGGAATGTGTACGCCTGGAGATCCATTGCTTAACATCTGGCATGAAAATCACCCGACGTCTGCAAGTCATATGAGGTTCAGAACTCTGAATCCAGCCCTTAGGCCTGGATTCAGACTATCGTAACCCTAGCGTAACATCTGGAGGGCGCAGGTCTGGATCCGGCCCTTAGTGAGGAATTGTAGTTCATAAATTTATATTCGTGTTTTGTGAAAAATAAATATTTGTTTGTATAGACATATACCAAAATGCCTGTGTCATTATATTTCTTTAGCAGTATGTTGAGTTGTGTGTATCTTAAGATACCTTCATAATTATCATAATCAAATACATGTATACCAAAAGATGTTCTCCACCTTTACTAAACAGAATTTTTACATGCATACTACTAATATCCTCACTGCATCCTACATCTATCCCTTATTTTCTTTCCTTCCTCCTCTCACACCAGCAGTCCACTTCCTTCCCCCTCCTTATGTCTTCCGTACGTTCATCCCTCCCACTTAGTGTATTTGCTCACGTGAGCAGGGCCCTCCATACTAGTGTTGTTCCCTCCTCCACCGCTCTCCCCTCACTTATTGTTCTCTCCTCCACAACTCTCCCCTCACTTTGTGCCCTCTTGTCCCCTTTTGCTAACCTTTTACCCCATCCCCACCTGGTGGCTCCCTTGCAGCCTCTCACTGCGCTCTATCCTCTCCTCTCTGATCTGCCAAGCTTGACACCTCGCATTTTGCCATGCTGTCTGTGCTTCCTTCACTTCCTTCCATTTTTGTGATTTTTTTTATTTATATTGTATTTTATTATATACTATGCTGTCCATCCCTACCCTGTATGTCTGTACCGTATTTTGTTGTATTTTGTACGGTAAGAAAGGTCACATGGGATAATATGATTTTATGAATGTTATAAAAATTATGGTCAGCAATGGTACGATGTCAGACAAATGTTTGTAGTGTGTACACATGTACAATTAATGATCTCTTCCACTTTCCTGACAGATTTCTGTGCAGCATAGGCAGATCTCTGTACAGTGTGTATGGAGTATTGCAATTGTTTCATCAGATGATCAGGAGATATAATGATTTCAGATCTGCTGGTAAATGAATATTGTATGTACAAGATAATTGTCATGTTTATGGGGACTTGCAATTGCCACTGTCATCACATCTTAAGTCTAATTGCATAGGGTTGTACCCAGCTTAAGATATAATTTTATCAATATAGGGTTGAAAATTGTCCCCTTGTGCCTCAAATTGTTTATATCATTAACATTTTTACATATAGATTATTTTCTTACAATTAGCAATATAAAAGCATAAAACAGATTAGTAAAGCTATATAAAATAACAGGTTAACGTTTTTCAGGGTTTTTTATTAGAGCAATTAATCCATAATGAAGATTATGGACCATATTCACACCTGAAAAGCAGAAGCTTCTTAGGTGCGTATATTTAGTAAATGACCTAATTTGCGCAATCTACGTACCAGTTAGGTAGGTTTAAGTAGAAAGAGGCGGCATAATGCCGCCATGGGGAGTGATTAGGTAGAAGTGGGAGGGGGGAGGCGGAGAGAGGAAATGTCCTTCTTAAGAAGGAAACTCTGCACGGTAAGATAAGGTAGCATTATGGTACTCATAAGTGCAAAAAGGTACCTAAAAACGGGGGGCGGGATAGGGGCAGGGCGGGTGTGCTAGGTGCGGATCTGGCCACACCTAACTCACTCGTGTCTGTGAATATGGTCCTATATGACTAAAAATCCAGTTTTTTTGGCTCCTCATAGAACTGTTTTGAGGTACACAATACAAAACCATTTAACTTATTGTATTACTATTTGATAATAAGCTCACAGAACGCAGTTGTGTTCCAAGTGTCTCCTGTTCATGTCAAGTGTTCTGACAGCAGAATGGACAGGGTGTCAGTGTGATGGGAATTATAAGGCTGAATACCCACAACAATTCTTTTGTTTTGTCTCAATTGTAGAAAAATGATGTCCTGTGCATGTATAAACAGCTTTGGAGATGCATTCAATAAAGGAAACTGCATTTTTATGGGTGCGCGTTTCTGTAGATAAGGCCATTTCCTCTTCACGTGAATACTCCCATTTTGTACAGCCCTCTGTAAGTTGATGGGAACTGTCCCCTTGCATGGTCACTATTTTAGAAACATAGTACACACAAGCTGCACATTTAAGTGAGACAGTTCTGTTGTATTCCCACTCTCATGACAAATTTAGTTATTAGAGGCTAATCTGAGCAAATGAAAATGTAGTTTTATTGAAAAAGACTGGCACAAAAATGTAAGCGTTCTAATTTGAAAGTTTTGCACTTTGTGTCAACCAAAGCACTCTGTATTATACACTATGCTCCACTTATATTACGTGTATGTTTTTAACAATAAAAATGCATGTGAAGGTATAGGAAAGGTAATAAAGAAATAATGCATATATTTATTATTGCTGTATACAAACATACCCAATAACGCAACCCAGTGTTAAGGCAAGATAATTATTGTTTACATACCAATGCATTTGTTAAGAATATTTTTTTAAGATAGTTATGGATACATCAAATATTATATTTAGCTATGAGTGATCTTCCAACATGTCGACTTATCCATTCAAAGTAGTGAGCAACCTTTGTGTATACTCCAGGGTATCCAGCAACGCCACAATTCTCGCCCCAGCTTACTATTCCCCATACATAGGCCACATTATTTTCATCATAGCAAACTAGTGGTCCTCCTGAGTCACCTTTGCAGGCGTCTATAGATCCATCATAGGTCCCTGAAACAAAAGATAAAGTAAATATTTTTGACACGGTCTTTACTCATATAGGCCCCTATTCAGTCCACCGGATGTATTGCATATATGTCCGGTGTTTACTGAAATGTGATACTGCGCATGCGTAGTATGTTTTCATTATGTAGACTTAAAGACTGCATATACACAATCTACGTAACGAAAAGATATGTAGATTACGTAAAAAAAATTACGTCCAAATATGTCCGGTGGTCTGAATATGGGCGATGCTTTTTAAACTTTACAAAGAAAAAATGAACATTCCATTAATAGTAGGAAACCATGAATAAAACATCACATATATTTACACATATAATTATTAATAATCATTTAGTTATCTTTTCATTTATTTTCTTTTTAATATGATTTCAGGAGAACAAGGAATAAGTAGGTAGAGCTGATCATTGATATCACAAGTTTTTTTCTGCAATTTGCAACTTTGACAAAATGCAAAGCAATGCCCCAGGTCTAATGACCATTCGCTCCATGTCTCCCCAGAAGTGGGCACTGCTTTGTTTTTACAACACAGCGAATGAGAAGCAGCATAACCATTTTTGGTGCAGGGTACAGCTGCTTCGGAGTCTTCTCACCTCTGGGCCCCTTTGCAGATGTTACCTCTTAACAAATGGCTCTAAGTCATAGAAATTAATCACATTATTACATTATTGTTTTAAAATTGCACTATTAATGTTTCCTGTTCACCAGGTTTTCTGTAAATAGTCTAAACCAGTCTTACCTGCACATTCCATCTTATCAAGAAAACGCTCCTTATAAATGGCAGAACAGTTATTCATCAGGTTAATATGACCCCATTTAAGATGAAACACTTTTATCAACCCTAAAGAGAAATATGACAAATAAATAAGTGTTAAGATATTACAAAAATGCATATGCTATGAGCAAGACTATAAAATAGTATTTTTTTGTCAATCCCCTTATTGCTGTGCGGTTGTAACATAAATATTCAAATTTTCCAATCCGAACATGTACCCACATCTGTGAAATGATATCATACTGTGCACCTATCCAGATTTCTGATCCACCACCATTTTAAGTTCACCTGAGTTGGAAATTTTAAGGTAAGATATAGGTATCGGAAGTCTGTGCAAGAGGGATGATTAGTAGTGTGGTTTAGATTGCAGTAAAAATGCATATTTGGATCTGATCCTGTGCCTGTGCTATGGACACTAATAACTAAACAAAGGTTCTATGCTATAGGACTACAAAAGTTCTGCTTGGTAAAAGTTTAAATTATTAGTAAAAAAAATGATAAGGTAAAGTAAAACCGAAATATTATATACTTTTGTTTAGTTAAAGGTTGTTTGTAAGCCATATGACCCTTGTTTATGTGTACACTTTTTTAAAGCGTTTATTTTTCAACTATATATTAAAACATCAGGAATTATTAAGTTGATGCTAATAATCTATAATCTAGTATACAGCCACATAAAGATTCACTACAAACATAAGTTCATGCACATAAAGCTATTATCACTTTGCAGAGTTATCAATGTGTGGCATTCAACATTACTATGTAAATGCCTCATGCAGACATTTTCCATGTATGATTTGGACAAATATGCATCCAGCTGTATATTTTGGCCTTGATAGGAAGATATATGTTAATCATGATAATGTATATAATACCTGTTTGCAAAATTAACCATAGCACAAGTGAAATTATTATAGGTTTTATGCGCCGCAGCAAACTGCCATTTTTGATATACATAGGCTGTGGGGATGGGGATGGATCAGAGAAGGGGAGACTTAGGGTTAGGCTGCAGGGAAGGAAGAGTAAAGGGTGATGGAAGGGGAGGGTTAGGGTAAGAATTAGCATAAGGGTTGGGTTATTTATCGTTTCACACTTTTTGGTATACCCTATTGTTTATATTTATGGCACTTTTGATGCTCCAATCTTCCTATCCACTGACAAGAGAGCTATGAATTAACCACCTAAATGCTGCTTAACATTTATGAACTGTAGTGATGTCTGTGTCAGTATGTCTAAGTAGAAGCTTTAATTGTAGCACTGAAAATACTTTACTACTTTGTATGTAGGAGAGAAGTGCTTGATATACTTACACATCATATAGAGTCTGTACCTTTTTTAATATTATTTTTATACTAATGCACACATCTATAATCAGTCTGTTATGCTGGGAACACACTACGCAATTGCCTGGTTAATGAACCAATAATTGGCTGATACACAATTTGTATGATGTGCTGATTTTTAGGCACGTCAACAAAACGATCCAGAATCCTTCAAGATAATTCACTGGGCAGACTAGATGGGCCATGTGGCTCTTATCTGCCGTCACTTTCTATGTTTCTAAAATAGTGAACGGCACTTACCTGTCTATGGCGGGGCAGGATGTTTCTCTGGAGCTCCTTCTTTGCAAATGGGATTTCGAAAATGGCCCTTTTGAAAAAGGGCCATCCGTAGTGGCTAACCGCACCCAGTTATTATTATGTAGTTGCAGTAATTATACAGCATCAATGCAGACTTTTCATTGCCGTAAACTACCAGCAAGATATAAAATAATTAGTTACCTTCTGCTCGTCCCCATCCAGAAACTGTGCAAGTTTCTCCAGCCTTGAACTGATGTGGGGACCAGGGAACACAAGCAGGCACAAGGTTATTGTCAACTTGCATACATTTTGGTTCCTTGTATATATTAATGACCTCCAACAGAGCAATATCATTTTCATATGTGGTAGGGTTGTATAATTCGTGGACCTTTACAGTTTTCACTGGGAAAGAATCAACATTTTTGTCAATAGCCAGACGATCCAAAAGCTCAACGATTATTCGGTACTTGTGAGGCTGGTCTGCCCTGTAAAAAATTATATTGTATTAAGGTTTGCATGAAATTTCAAGGCCCTGATTCACAAATAGGGTTGTAAGGAGATTTACGGAAGTCTTGCGTAAGTCCCCTTGACATATAACATCGTTGCATGCACACACCAGTTGTTACATGTCAAAGTTCCGTCAAGAACTGCCATAGAAGGGGCCGGCACCCGGAAATTTTGCATGCCTAAACCCTGCAGAGCTAGGCAAGCTAAAAAAGTGATGAGGGTAGGGAGAAGCAAAAACTGTGTCTGTGCAGTAAAGTTATGGATGGTTATGGACACTTAAGCGTCCAAAACTCAATGAAAAGGAGGGGAGTGCTAGGGGCATGCACTCCCCTCCTCCGTGCTTACTTGCAGATCTCTGAATTTGATCCCAAGTGTGTAGAAGAAGGAATCAGTTGAAAACATTGGTGTCACAAGTATGTTTAGGATCAGTGGCGGGTTCCGAGGGGCGTGTAGGACGATTGTCACAGTAATGGAAGCTGGGAGGCCGAAAGGTAGTGATTGTGCATAGGAGGTAGGCGGAACTAAGTGGCACAAGACGGTACAGTGGACTGCTGGACCGGATTGGATTGCTCTAGAGACTGGACTGGACAGCAAACTGCTGGACTGGACTAAATCGCTCCAGAGACTGGACTGGACAGCGGACTACCGGACTGGATTGCTCCAGAGACTGGACTGGATAGCGGATTGCTGGACTGGACTGGATTACTCCAGAGACTGGAGAGCGGGCTGCTGGACTGGACTGGATTGCTCCAGAGACTGGACTGGACAGCGGACTGCTGGAGAGCAGGTAGGCTTTTAGCAGTGGTACAGGTAAGATGGTAGCTGTAGTGCAGATAAGCTGGTAATTGTAGTGCAGGTAAGCCTTTAGCTGTAGTGCACGCAAGCTGGTAGCTGTAGTGCAGGCTAGCTGGTAGCTGTAGTGCATTAAAGCTGGTAACTTCAGTGCAGGCAAGCTGGTAACTGTAGTGCAGGTAAGCTGCTCTTGGAAAGAAGGCTTGATCCAGCTTAGCTGGCAATGCAGTGTTAATGCAGCTGGGCTTGGAAAGCAGGCTTGATTAGAATAGCAGCTGAGCTTGGAAAAACAGGCTTGATGCTGCATAGATTGCGTAACTGCAGGCCCGGATTCTCTAGTGAGAATCCAGGCCTTAATTTCAAGCTCCTTCTTAACTCTGAATCAGGCCCATTGTATTTTGTTCCTATACTTAATGGAAAAATACATTTAATAAGCATATAGCAATTCACTCAAATCCAGCCTGTATATTAGTCAGCGAATGCCTCAGTCTCTATTTCCATAGCTGCCTCGACTGTTTATGTGTCTACTTGAACACTGTTGGAACAGTAAATTTTAAATACAACTGTACCTGACACAGTGAGCAGCCGTCAGTACCCAGCACCCGCCAATGTAAATACCGCCACAGTTAACTTTGTCGCTGTCTTTGATAGCCACTTGCCATGGAAACTGATCCTACAATGGAACATGTTAATTTAGAAAGTGTGGTTGAAGACTTCTAACCAAATAAATTGAAAGAATATATAGCTCCTTATGAACAAATCTAACTTATGGATATGCAATTAAATATAACAGTGTTTGACTAATGAACACACCAGAAGAGCTCAGAGCACAAAAAAAAACAACAAAAAAATTGCTTTAATAAAATATAAGTATAGTTGGTAAATAAAATCTAATACTATCTGGGCAGGTGAGGTTAACCCAATATAGCTATATTGTGAACTAAACCTCCTTTTTATTTATGTGCTAACACATAGTGTTATTTAATGTATGTTTGGAGCGCCGGACCTTTTTGGTTCCTTGTATTACATAGTGGTCACTTTGGTCCTTGGCTGCACCCCTATATTTATATATACACTTGCACATATTTAATTTGTTGAATAGAAGCGCAGCCATTTTTCTTGCTACTGTTTGGTTTTATTTGGGAGTCTGACCGCTCCCCAAACATGGCCGCTGCAAGCTATTCAAATGCAGGTAGTGTCTTAACAGAGACCTCCTGTGTACACATATAGCAAATGGATAGGGACTCACCTACAGGAGGTGCCTTGACGCTGGGCAGGTGAGCTTAACCCAATATAGCTATATTGTGAACAAAACCTCCTTTTTATTTATGTGCAGACACATAGTGTTATTTAATGTATGTTTGGAGCGCCGGACCTCTCTTGTTCCTTGTATTTACATTGTGGTCACTTTGGTCCTTGGCTGCACCCCTATATT
>WWET01000569.1:201663-216553 GCA_011038615.1 Limnodynastes dumerilii | reverse complement strand
CATTTCTTTGGGGGGCCGCACAGCCCTCCATGTGCTCGCCAGAGGTAGCCTGACTGCCATTAGGTACCAAGATGAGATCCTCAGACCCCTTGTGAGACCATATGCTGGTGCAGTTGGCCCTGGGTTCCTCCTAATGCAAGACAATGCTAGACCTCATTTGGATGGAGTGCGTCAGCCGTTCCTGCAAGACGAAGGCATTGACGCTATGGACTGGCCCGCCCGTTCCCCAGACCTGAATCCAATTGAGCACATCTGGGACATCATGTCTCGCTCCATGCACCCCAGACTGTCCAGGAGTTGGTGGATGCTTTAGTCGAGGTCTGGGAGGAGATCCCTCAGGGGACCATCCGCCACCTCATCAGGAGCATGCCCAGGCGTTGTAGGGAGGTCATACAGGCACGTGGAGGCCACCACACTACTGAACCTCATTTTGACTTGTTTTAAGGACATTACATCAAAGTTGGATCACCCTGTAGTGTGTTTTTCCACTTTAATTTTGAGGTGCAATTTACTAGCTGAAACGCGTTGATGGTTCATAGCATCTCTGACGGTGATCTAGCCCAGCACGTCACTCTGGTAAACTTGTATATATAGTAAGGCTGTGGGCCCCCTATAAGATCTTTTCGCCGACTTTGTGTACAGGACAGTGTATCCAGGAGCGCAGGCTGGGCTTCTCCCTACGGAGCTCTGCCAGTTAGGGGTATTTTTACTTGTTGAAGCTGGAAGTATTTTTTATATCTGAATAAAGAGCGTTGTAACCTTTGTTCGTGGAATCATCTTGCATCAGGAGGAAGAGATCCGGTGGTGTTTAATATTATATGCAATGTGACAAGTTAGAATTGTGTAAGCAGTTTTGTAGCTTGTAGCAGTAGGCAAAAAGTATAACAGTGTTGCACTACTGTTTTGTTTCTATTTTTTTCACATGATCATGAAATCTGGATGAATGTTGGAGAAGAGAGAAGGAGAAGGTTCGTGGAGAAAGAAAAGACCGATGATACGCAGAGTAACAAGAAGTCTGATTGACAGCATAATAGTTCATTTGACGGGTTAATTGTGTGAAGGTTTTTATGCTATGGGAGCTCTCTCCTCTTTCCTACATATGACTATACTACAATGAGGACGGCTTGAAAGCGGACAACCGATATTAGAGGACAGACCTACAGAGAGGAGAACCGTTCACATCGTAGTACACGCACATCATACAAGAGGCAAGCCTTGTAAGTAGGATTTACCCCTTTATTTATATCCAGTTGGGATAAAGAAACAGCATTAAGATACACTGTGGAAAGGACCCATAACACGGTGGATATTGTGGACTTTCATTTGAGAATTTTGACACACCTTAAGAACTTTTCAAAGAACTGTCATCATATATATTAAGACATTAGAAAGTGTGTTATGCAATGAAAAACTGTCTAATAGCGGTGATATTGTGAAGCTTACTAGAGAGTATCTTTTACTTCCAGCGCCTGTAGGTGGAAGTTTATTTGTATTATATGTGATAAATTGTGTATATAGATTACACACTAGGGGGAATTAGGAACCCTCTATTTTTTCTGACACCGGGCTGCAGGGATTTCCTCAGAGGGGAGTGCAGAGGTTCATTTCTGTCTATTTTATTCGTAATATACTCTTACTTTAGAATACCTATTTATGTTTATTTTTTAATGACATTTATAATATAATATACTTATATGTTTACAGTACCGTTGCATCTGGCTTCATCATCTCCATTAAGGCAATCAAGTTCTCCATTACATACATAGCTATTTGGAATGCATGTGTCTGACTTACAGTGAAATCCGTTCTTGCACTCTGGAATGGCATAACACAGTAATTAGACTTGTATGTAAATTAGGACAAGGGGCAATCCATATTCCCCAGATGTGATGTGTAAATATCGCCAAATGAGCCTGTATTGTACTGATGTTTCTGTATGACTGACTAAACACTAGTAAGGACAAATAAAGAGGTTTATTATGGGATATATAGACTATATTTCTAATAATAAATCTTTTTATTTCTCCTTAATTATACTTAGTTTATCTGCCATAACAGAACTTTATTTTCCCCCATATAATAGGGCTCTATACATAAAGAGTTCTATAATAAGGAGGAATGAAGAATTTATTACTTATATACTACAAACTCTATAATTATGCTCAAACTGTCCCCATAATAGAGTTCTATTTTCCCTGTTTTCAGGGAATATAGAGGTCTATTATTCATGAATCTGAACATATGTAAAAGAAGAAATAAGATTCATAATGTGGCATTTGGTATAGTTTTTTTTAAAAAATAAAATATTTTTTCTAGTAATAAAACTATTACCGTATTTATAAATGTAGTTAAATGGAAGAAATAAGGGTGGCATTTAAAAAAAAAAATCTTCACAAGGTACTAGCAGAATAAAAGAAACAGACAAGTTAAAAGAAGAAATCACCTTAGAAAGTTGGTAATGTAAACGGGTAGGGTGAAGTGATTTGGATTTAATTTAGATTTCAGAAATATATTTTTAGATTTCAACTTTTTTTTTTACTTATTTACTTACAAATATACTTAAAAATATTATTTTTAGTTAATTTATTAGGGATTTATACTAGTAATTGTGTAATTACCATTTAAATAAAATAATAAAATCCATATTTTGGAAAGCAGGATATGTGCATCTACACATACATCCAAACACACTGCTAACCACTCCCCTTGCATGGATGGATGGATTTCTGAGACTCGAACCCTACCTTAAGTTTTCAATTTGTTTAAACAGAAAATGGTTGTGGTTCAGAAGTCTACATCAATATGCAGTTCATTGGTACACCTATTCTGTACATTGTCATAATATGCTCTGCCCACATGTGAGCACAACTCGGTACTGCTGTCGTAAACCTTTGGAAGTTTGCATAGAGCGAGTGTTCTGTTTGGGTAGCACTGTCAACATGCACAGAAACGAAATACCATCCAAATGTGAGGAAAGAGGGGAATGTCGGAGAGCTGGATCCAGTCCTTTATAATTTGAATTGAAATAATAATTACACAGGACCTGATTCACACTTAAGAACGCGATAGGTTCCTAAATATACGCAACTAATAGAAATGAAACACCCTCGGCACGCCCACGGTTTTCAGGTTCGAATGACTTACGAGTGCCATAGGGCACCATTAACTGTAGTTTCGCATTTCAATGCGTAGGGCGTCTATTTAGGAACGCAAGTGCATAACCGCGCCTTCGTTGCGTGATTTAAATGTCTCCCTCAACCCATTTCTGCGTATCGTCCTATTTATTTACTCATAGAACGCCCATTTCTTCGGATGTTAATGCGAACCTTGAGACATTAGGGACGCAGTGCATAAGTAAGGAATTTACGCACTTAAGTCCAACGTTAAAAGCATAGAAAAATTACTACGCATGCGCAGTTGATCCGTTCTTTAAAATACGCACCTAAAATCGGAAGCCTTCTTAAGTGTGAATCAGGTCCACAGTTCTTAATTCAATACACAGTCTAGGGGACCAAATCGAAATGATACCTTATCCCCAACCTAAAAATATTGTGATGCCCCTGTGTATAAATATGTGATATTCAATAGTGGTAAGTAAAGTGCGGTGAACATGGTATTATATATCTACCAGCCTCAACGGTAGACTAAATATTATGTACTTTAAGCATGATAAATTGCATCATAGTATTTCAGACGTGGGAAAGAGACTGTATGAAAATAGTGACATGGAAATCTGCCCTGGTATATTCCATTCATTTTTTCTTATTATTTGTATATGCCAATAAATTAAAAACCTTGCATAATATTGGGCTGGATTCAGACTTAAGAAGGAGCTTGAAATTAAGAGGAAAGTTACTCTTGGGCTAAACCATGTTGATTGCAGGGGAGTCATATTTCATCTGTTACAAACATATTTGAGTTGAGAGGAGGTGTTTTCTATCCCAAGTCTAAATAACAGTGTGATAGTAAAGCTGGTCAGTGTCTGTGTGCAGTAAGCAATTCAAAAATATATCCCTGCATGCAAAGAATACAATTAACTTGACTCCCCCTGAAATCAACATGATTTTGCCCAGGTGTAACCTTTCTCTTTTAATTTCAAGCTCCTTCTTAAGTCTGGATCCAGCCCATTGTTTGTAATATATTAAACTTTAATCATATGTTTATCATGCCTCATGTTTTTTATAGCTTTTCATATTAGAACATATATAACTAAGGACTGGATCCAGAAAGAATAAGTCAATTTACACATGTAGAGTGCATTCGCACTGCACATGCACAGTATAGTGACAGTCACTCACCATGTGCACTTGGAATGCAGGTGTGGGATCTCCCAAGCAGACACTTAGATAGGGTTCTGCATTTGAAAGACCTGTATGTGCAAGGTGAGCACAGGGGGTTTGCACACCCCCTGTACTCCCCTCGAACATACGGAACATAGGATTGGTAATTACATACACTAGGCTCCGCTTCATAAGTAATTCTGTCCAAATTGTGGTTCTGCCCCTTAATTATTAACATACTGAGGCTATGACTGTGTGTATAATATTTCTATGTTTACTTTACCTGTACAGCACAATTCATCGCTTTGGTCTCCACAATCATCTTCCCCGTTACAAGTGTTATTTCTAGAAATACATTTCCCATTAACACAAGGGAACTGGTCTTCTGTGCATTCTGAAATGAAACAATACATCAGTCTTTATTCTGTAGTTAAGCAATGTACACTGTACTAACATTAGTGAAGATTTTAGGATCAGTTGGCTACAATTTTCTGTTACGTGGCATCTTGCTAAGGTTTGAAAGCATACATGAAAGAATGTATATAAAAATACTAAAAATACTCTGTATTATAAAAAAAAGGTGTTACAGAAAACTGCTCTTCTCACCTCCTGTAGCAGCCTATTTAAGCCAAGAGGATCCACAACCTCCCAATATCAGTTTAATAAAATATTGGGGATAATGATTGCCACCAATTGCAAAATGTAAGTATAAGCAATATAGAAATCTATATTATGTCTGAAATAAAATATTCCAAGGTGATTAAAAATATACAATGTAATTTTCGATGTTGCCGTTTTCTCCTACGGCAGGTGTCCTTTTCTAACCAGCTCAGCATCTCTTCTTGGTGTACCATTAACTGGTGCGCCCTCTACTGGTGCTGGTTCCCTGCCTGTCCCACCCTTTCCATTATACCTGCTACTGTGAACTGTCCCTAAAGGTGCCAGCTGCTTCTGCTGCTACTCAATGAACTGCAATTTAGAGTTTCCTGGTCAAGCCAGACTGATTTTCCACATATTCTAGCTACAGATGTTTTCCTCTGCCTTTCCTGCCATCTCCTCCATACCTGCTCCTGTGTACATTTACAGGCCAAACCCATTGAGGTGCACTCCCACTTCATGGCTTCTGAGTGCAATTTAGCCTCCTCTGAGGGATCCAACTCTGTTTAAATGCACTCCTGAATATCATGGTGCTTTATCCTTACTCTCACCCACACTTGTACAAGTCACAGCTTACTGTTTTCTCTGCTCCCCTAATGGACAATCAACTGTCTCATAAAAGGGTGAAGCCATCTCCACTGCAGCCTCCTTTGTGCTTCATGACACGTTCCCCTGCATCACAAGGAAGTTTGAGCACTCAAAGTAAGGACTCTCCTACTTCCAAAAGGGATGCTGTGCTGACCAAATCATTAACTCCTCTTATGTTTTTTGGGAGTCAGCAATGTACCAAGTGTTGGTGTCTCTCTGCTCTGATGTCTCCTATTAGTTCAATACTGCTCTTCAGGAAATTTTTACTAACATTAGCAAAATTGGGTTCCCCGTTAACCACTTCAAAATGAAAATGGGAGAACTTGTGCAATCTCACAATGGTTTGATAGATGCTCACGGTATTCTTCAAAAAGAGATGGACTCTCTTAAACATTCAATTGTGGATTTAGAGGATGTAACCCATCGAAGTAAAATCAAAATAGGAGGTATCCCAAAAGCAGTTCCAAATGGTGAGATAGAGGACTATATATTTATTTTGCTTCACAAGCTACTTCCTGTTGCCATAGATAACGATCTCCTCATCAGTCAGATCCACAGCTTCCAAAAATCAACATGGCTCTTCCTTTTCTGCACAGCTCGCAATCTAAAAGCCTCTATACTTTTCAGAAATCTTCACTTGTTTCCTGTTTTATTTGCTGCTACCCTATCCAGGAAGCCTGACTTTCAGCCTATTTCTACTGCCCTTCGTGCTAAGGCTATCTCTTACCATTATCCTCAATTTTAACCTTAGGTCAGCCCCCTGCTAAGGGACTATAATGTTTTATTTACATGTATTTCCAAATATAACAGACACATAGCTTTCTTGTTTTTTAGACCCAAATTGTAAATGTTTTCTTTTTTAACTTTAAAGGCCTATTTAGGACCAGATGTTGTTGACAAGCAACATCTGGTCCTATCACCATTTTGGGCGGATGTCATAGCTTTACAGGAGACATACAGTATTTGTCATTTAGAGCTCTTCTTATCTTTTGTTAGTTTCCCAACCTATACTGAATATTATAGTGTCATTTTTGGAGGGAATTTTACTTCCAGGCCTGAGTGAGAAGGATCTATAGTTAGATAATGCCCCTTGGGATTGTTATGGTTATGAGGTGGCAAGAGTTATTAAGACCCTACCTAAAGGATTTAGGGTAGTCTGAACCCCTGTTCAATTTATTTAACACTGTTTTGGAGGGGAGACTTCTCTCCTGCTGAGATGTTAAAGCTAAAGTAGTTTGTCAGAGAAAAGAAAAAGGAATGAGTGAAAATGGGCACACTCAATTGGCCAAAGTCAAAGTTGCCCTAAATATTGGGATAATAAAACTTAACATTTAATAATGACGAATTAAAAAATATAGATAATCTAGCTGTATACTCCAATTCCAAAGTATTTATTCAGAGTAGTTCATCACAAATGCCAGCGAAATATAAAAGGACATGTAGAGAGGTTATGTCATTAGCTTACTCCAGCTACACCATATGATTTATTATATTGAGAGTGCAGCTTCTTTCTCTTTAAAATCTGCTAAAGTAGTTTGCCAAAATGATAGGCCTTTAGGGTTATTAAATTCAGATTTTAAGATATTTGCTAAATTCGTGTATGAGGGAGCTCCTAGGGTTAGTCTGCAGGGAGGGGAGTCTTAGGGTCGGGATGTGGGGAGGGGAATCCTAGGGTCAGGCTGTGGGGAGGGGAGTCCTATGGTCAGGCTGTGGGGAAAGGAATCTTAGGGTCAGGCTGCGGCGAGGAGAGTCTTAGGGTCAGGCTGCAGGGAGATGAGTCTTAGAGTCAGGCTGTGGGGAAAGGAATCCTAGGGTCAAGCTGTGGGGAGGGGAGTCTTAGAGTCAGGCTGTGGGTAAAGGAATCCTAGGGTTAAGCTGTGGGGAGGGAAGTCTTATGGTCAGGTTGCGGGGAAGGGAGTCTTAAGGTCAGTTTTATCATTGTACACTGAACCAAATACTTGTATCTTTTTTAACAGATTTCAGGGGTGCCTCTCTCCACTTATATTTGCCATAGCAATAGAATACTTTACGGTGAAGATACGTGGGTCCTCTGCCATTCTTGGGTTTATTTTTGGTTCATCCTGCTATAAAATATGTATTTTTGATGATGAGTTTTTATTGTTTATCTCTAACCTACTAACTTTTCTTCAAGCCTTGCATTCCCTTCTTGAGTTCAGTGTTGCCCCCTTATACAAGCTAAATTTACACCTTGGCCTATTAAAACAGCTGAAATGAGCATATTGATATGTATGGAACAATAAGCCCTATTCTATTTAAGAATTCATATCCCCTGCTCATAACATAAAGTATTTGATGTTCATTTTCACTGTAGTTTCTATAAAAAAAACACAGCCAAACTACAGTGATGTGGTGCAGTTTTTAATGTCAGTTTAAATTGCCCCTTAGTTAACCTAGGCCTTAGACTTGTTCAGGTTCCAGGTGGCAGGTATCTTGGCTCAACATAAGGACTGGTCCCTTCCTTGTGGTACCAAACCTTGGATGGACTTGGAGTTCTTTCTATTCTACGAATGATCTTCTTTAGACCCCCCATCCTCTGCTTCATTCAAAGTCTTATTTTGGAATAACATGACTCAATCTGACCTCCCCACCCAATCCCAAAAAAATAGCACCTCAGATTGCTTGGGAAGCGCAATGGGATTGTGTTTTTAGTACTGTATTTAGACTTTGTAGTTGCATGGATCATGTTGAAAGACAAGTTGTTACATCATTTTTAGTTTACCTAAAGATGGAGACTGTGGGGAAGTTGGAGATATCTTTCATATCTTTTGGTATAGCCCTGTTATTTAACTATTTTGGAAGGTATCTAGACTAGACTCTGAAGTTTACAACTTAGCCATTTCTTTGACACCGGAGACCTCTTTGCTGCACCCATACCCCCTGAGGTCTCTAGGGAAAAGTGGTATGTCTTGGGTCATATCTTGCTAGTTGCTAAAACAGCTATCAGTCAAAATTGGAAGCCTCCACCCCCAGTCTAGGATTTTATCACTAAAAAGAATTTTCAGCTACTCTATGGAGATTCTAGGGGGTTCCCAGTTCTACTAAAGCAGCATTCCCTTTGATGAAATGTTTTCGATGGGGTGAATTTGCATCCAAAGTTGTAGCCTCGTCCTCCGCTAAAGTGGAGAACATTTGCCCTGAGACTGATGGGGGAATAGTAGGGACACTTTCTGTTCTCGATTAATTATTATCTGTTGCTTCTATTTCATCTTATTGAACCCTTATGGTCTTAGACATAAGTACCGGATTCTAAATAAATAACAATAGGGTAGTTACACATGGTGAATTCGTAAGTACCCTGCTCGTTGATCTCTGTAAAAGCTGCTATTAGCTTGACACATGGCCTGCATTAGAAAACATACCAAGAAAGGCTAGAGGAACTAAACACGTATAGCTTGGAGCAGAGAAGGGAGATGGGGGATATGATAGCAGCTTTCAAATATATCAAGGGTTGTGACCGGCTAGAGGAGGGGAGAAAGGAAGAGGTGTAATAGAACACTCATATACACTGGTGGGTGGTAGATTCAGAGGAAATGTGCGGAAAAATTACTTCACGGTAGGGGGGTAGATAAGTGGAATAGTCTCCCATATGAGGTGGTTGAGGCTAACACAGTAGAACAGCTTAAACATGCTTGGGATAAATATAAGGATATCCTAAATCTTAAGCTAAACTGAGGGTAAATAGGGTCTAGGGTCAGTATAGTTTTGAATAAACAACTGGGCAGACTGGATGGGTCACGTGACTTATCTGCTGTCACTTTCTATGTTCTATGTAATTGTTAAAGAAACAAAGGTTTAATGATTTCTGAAGCCCTATTCAACTTTCCCCAGCAGGGTGCGTATAATTTAAGTTAGAGCACAGAAGATTCACACATGAGAGGAGAGCATACTACCAGACCAAGTTTTTTTTTGTGGTTTTTGTCACTCCTGGGGCCAGATTTACTAAGCTGTGGGTTTGGAAAAGTGGAGATGTTGCCCATAGCAACCAATCAGATTTTAGCAGACATTCTCTAGTATGTAAAAAATAAATGAGAGCTAGAATCTGATTGGTTGCTATAGGCAACATCTCCACTTTTCCAAACCCGCAGCTTAGTAAATCTAGCCCATGGTCTCAGTGTTGGTTCTCTGAAAGGGGGTGTATTGACAACCTGTGTGTACCTCTGAAGATTGTAGCAAAACAATAATAATCAATGTTTTTTAAAATCCTCCCTTTCCGTTAGAGGTTCAGTACAGTCCAGATAGAAAGAGCACTAATTTTCAAC
Organism: Limnodynastes dumerilii; assembly: GCA_011038615.1. Classification (NCBI taxonomy): domain Eukaryota; kingdom Metazoa; phylum Chordata; class Amphibia; order Anura; family Limnodynastidae; genus Limnodynastes; species Limnodynastes dumerilii. Next base: position 206,748 of record WWET01000569.1, on the reverse strand, counting down.
TAAGCCTTCCCCTGCCCCTAGCTCCATGCAGACTCTTAGAAGAGCACTGGGGTATAAGGGGTGGGGGTAGGTGACTGCGATTCCAATTAGTGTACTATTTAGCATCTTATCAAGCTTGATTTGCATTCTAAACAGCCAGACTAGTATAATTATTTCCCCAACCGCAAGCCCCTACAAGCATGTTCTTAATAAAATAAGACTTGTCACCAAGGTCCTCTTTAAGTCAAACAAAAATTAATGCATTAAAAATAACTAAAAGCATATTGCATTATTCATCACAGCTTTCATATTATGAAACTGATTTTTTTTTTTTGTGGGCTTATTCTGGAATATTCCCAATCCTTAAAATCCTGTTTAATCAAAAATCAGTGTAAATAATTTTTAAGTCAAATTACAATATTATAAATCATATGATTAAAGTTGTATTATTCACCTTTTGTATCTTTGTAACATACAACTGAAACCAACTTTTTTACTGAACTTGAGCTTCTTTTTAGAGAGCATTCAGCCAATGTGGTCTCAGAGCCTCTGCAAGTCACCTCAAGACAGTCAATTTTCTCATCCACATTATTTAGCAATTTATTTTTGAGTGCACCTCTAAAAAAAAAAGAAAAGAAGAGCATATTAATGATCAAATTTTTTACTTACAATAATTATCTACTTCTGATTGCTAAACATTATGTTGTAGGATCATTTATTACAATTTATAACTTCATAACTGCTTGTTGTAATAGTTAAATAATCTGATTCTAACCACAATTGTATCAACACCAAAAACATTACTTTGATTTCTCTAGCACTGGGAATTTGCTAAATGGAGAGAGAGAGAGAGAGAGAGAGAGAGCATCAATATGAAGAAAACTGATGTTCTGTTGTGTCTCTCCTTCCTAAACAGGGTCAGGTGGCAAAGTTTAGCATGCGGGCAAGTTCTGACTACTTGCACAGCTACATTGGTTGCCAAGTAACGTCAATGCAGCTTTTGGTGACAGTTTAGATTTTTATGAAGGACGGGGCCACATTTGTTAGCAAGTAAATCTAAATATATAGCTTGAAGTAGTCAGAACTCCACATCAGGAGAGCCTGTCTGCTTTAAGTGCCATGGCTGATTTTTATTGCCACTCAGCCCTGACATCATTGCACATATTTTCTATTTATTTGAAGCGTCTGTTTTTCCAAATCACAAATTTCAGCACATTAAATCCTGCAAATTTTAAACTGTAATAAGAATATGCTGATTTTCAAAGAAATTGACTATATTTCATTTAAACTATTATAGAGTTGTAAATAGTATTTTCAGATAGTGGGCCATATTCACAGATGCGTGTGTACAAAGTATGTAAATATAAGCATGTATGTGGCAAGGCAACACCCATGACACTCCCCTCACATGGACGGTTTTTTGGTGACTTACGCGTTCATAGGGCAACCTTAACTGTACGTGTGTGGTTACGTGCGTATTTTCCTTCCATACAAGCGCACATAACTAACCATGCCCATATTAGTCCATTTAAATGCCCCCCCACCTACTTTCACTAAACTACGCACATACAGAATTCACATCCCTCCGTGCGTATGTCACTAAGTCCTATTTAGAAATCCGGGCGTAATGGACTTCCGTGCCTAAATCCTACGTAGATTGTGTAAAAAAAGATTGTTACGCATGCGCAGTTCATCGTCCCTAAAAATATGCACGTAAAAAGTAGCAAAATCGAATATTTTTTAGACTTAGTTATACTATTCCTATTGTACTACACTACAAATCACTGGGATAGAGACCAAATCCATCCACCATTTTGTCAAAAACTTTGGTTTGCATCCTTGCAGACCACATTCTTATTACTATTTTTATTTATTTATAAAAATCCACTTTGAAATTTCTTTTCCTTTCCAGTAAAAACTAAATAAATTGCATGCAGAGAACAGAAGTGAATTGGTGTGGAACACCTCTGTGACAATAAAAATATTTTTTGAAATCCCCAATATGGGGAGCACACCAGTGATCTATAGCCAGAGGTGTAGCATGGATTAATGGCAACCCGGAGAAAGTTAATGCTACAGCGCCCCCTGAAAACCCATCCTCCCATAGTGCAGTGGGCCAGGGAGTAGAGTGACCGTGTTTCTTGACATTTGCCGGCTAAAAGTGTTATTTTTAATTAAATTAATATTGATTGTTGGGTTCCTCTCTTCGTGTCTCATGTTGATTTTTACTGTACTGAAAGTCTGTGGAGAAATTGATATAGCTGCCATTACACATCTCCTCCCACCCAACCACCCCCTCCATTACATATTTGCATTTCTCTGTTACACATTTGCCTTTCAGTCTCTCCATACATGACATATCTGTCTTCTTGTGCCCCAATTCTTCAATACACTTCCCCTTCCCTGCACCCCCTCTGTACACATGGTCTCCCCGTCCCCCTTACATTTACACATCTCCCTCCATGTCCACTTTACATTACACATCTCTCCCTACCCGGCTTCATTACACATCCGCCTTCCTGCCTCCCTTACATTACACATCTATGGACAAGGCACACTATATCAAGCACATGTGGGGTATATTATGGGTCTGGGAATGACACATTCTATAATATGTAGTTTATATTATGGTTTGGGAATGGCCAACACATATGTGTTATTTCATGATATTCCCCACTTGTACATTATATTGTGCACCTTTCCAGACCCCTAATATTATCCCACTATACTAGTATGTTAGGGATTTGGAGATAGCACTTGGCTGTGCTCTGCATCATCCCTTTGTCACAAGCTCCACCAGCTTCACCTTCACTACGTTCGTATAAACAGCACACAAATGAACACTATAAAATACAGAGATTTCACCAGTGACCACTTTACAATGTAGGGAGTAATCCAATGGATAAACAATACAGAATACAGAGAGCACACCAGTGACTGCTATACAAAACAGAGAGTATACAATGATGGGAATCTCTGGTTTAGAACAATAACTGATTAAAAAAAAAAGTGCTACAAGTCAGTATATAATTTACACTATTTTTATTTGGTTACACTAGTGTAAATAGCTCTTGGTGTTTGGAAAATTATTAGTCATTACATAAGAAAAAATTGTGCCTTTGGAACTTACTGTGAAAAGCCAAGTTGCCTGCAGGCTACATTAGCTTCTGCGATTGTCCATTTTTCAGGACACACAAAAGATTCTTGTTCTTGATTGGGCAATTTGACTTTCACAATGCCTTTCTTTTTAAGGACTTCTCCTGATATATTTTTTAAAGAGATTTGAAATGTACCTAAATTGTGGGAAAAAATATATGGTTAAGTGCAAAGGTAAAACAATATCTGAACAAGAGTGGAACAAGGATATATCGATCATTAACAGTTAAAATAAAAACTTCAATATATATATTATACAAGTATACAATTTTCACCTTATCTAAATATTTCTCTATCATCAGCTTCGGAGTGACAAATAGTTTGGGCACTATGATAGAGGAACAGTGTAATAGTATGCCCGGGCAGCCTAAGATGACTGCCGTTCTCTACGGGGCCGTCTTAACAGAATTGTAGGCCCTGGGCAAAGCAATGCACAGGGGCGTCTACTCACCCATTCCCATTTATGCCCCCTCTATGTTATTGTCCAGGCCTACCATCTGCCCCCCTCCTGTACCCATAATTTCTTTGTGCCCCCTCTGTGTTATTGTCCAGGTCTGCCATCTGCCCCCCTTCTGTGTCCCTAATTTCTTTGTGCCCCCTCTGTGTTATTGTCCAGGTCTGCCATGTGCCCCACTTCTATGTCCATAATTTGTCTGTGCCCTTTCTGTGTTATTGTCCAGGTCTGCCATGTGCCCCCCCTTCTGTGTCCATAATTTCTGTGTGCCCCCTCTGTGTTCTTGTCCATGTCTTCCATCTGCCCCCCTTCTGTGTGCATAATTTCTGTGTGCCCCCTCTGTGTTATTGTCAGGTCTGCCAAATAAAAAAACACGATGCTCTTACCTGTCCTGTGACTCTCCTGACTCCTTGGTACTTTTGTCTCCCCCTCGGCGGCGCACCTTCTGTACAGTCAGCGCTGACGTGAAGATCACGTCAGCATCAGGCTGTTGACAGGCACGCCGCTACACAAATGCCTGTGAGGGGGAGGAGCAGCCCTGCGGTCCAAAAAAATATATTTTTAGCCTTTGCTGCAGTCCACGCAGAATTACATTCAGAAAATAGCTTTTTCTGAATGTAATTCTGCGTTGGCTGCAGTGGAGGCTGAAAAATACCTTTAGGGTTGGAGACAGTGACAGTTAGACTATTGGGCTTTGAAGGGCCCCCTGATGCGTTGTGCCCATGGGCACTAGCCCAAACTGCCCAGTGGTAAAGACAGCCCTGGTTCTCTATTTTATTAATGTGCATTTATGTGAACATGTTATTAATACTATGTAGAATCAGACATTACAAGGCCAAGATATGCCAATAAGGATGTTCTTGGTAGGAGGAGAGGTTAAGTAATACTAACTGTAACAGGCTGCACACGGTTCCCACTTCTGGTCACCAGATGTAACAGGATCCTGATCATTATCCTGTTAGGTTGCCCTAGTTGGTACAGGATATGACTTATACCGATATAGCTTCTACACTGTGGCTATAGGGGTTCCTTCATACAGCCATTAACCGACTGTTACTGGCAGGGCCAAATGCCAGATGGGCTGGAGGGATGGGCTGGTACTTTGATGCAGAGAGTGGCTGTTGGAAGCAGCTGAGATTGTCACTGATACTTGCAGCATCAAAGCATACTGCAAGGAGCTCCGCATAGAACTTTCTTACAAGCCTTTTGCTGGTGCCTGGTAATCAACCAATCAGGTAGAAGATGCAGTTATGCAACTCCCTGACTGGCTTCTGCAGCTGCTATGCACTTCCTGCACAGTACATCTTGGCACAGCTCCTTGCTGACAAAGTAAGTGTGTGTGTGTGTGTGTGTGTGTGCCTAAACCTGTGGTTTGTGTGCATGAGCAAGTTTTGCTTTGTGGGAGTATAATGTGTGTATGTTATTTTATATGTGTGTGTAGATATATAGCTGTATTTACCTATGTGTGTGTATATATATATATATATATATATATA
>WWET01000569.1:169555-185209 GCA_011038615.1 Limnodynastes dumerilii | reverse complement strand
ATAGGTTCAGCACCTCACCCCTCATCAGCCCTTATTACAGCCCCCCCTATAATTTTTCAGACCTTATTGTAGCCCCCTCATAAGTTTCAGCCCTTATTACAACTCCCTTTTAATTTTCTATAATTGTTCCCCTTGTAATGTCCAGCCTCCATGTCTGCCCCTTGTAACATACAGCCTTCATTGTCTGCCCCTTGTAATGTACAGCCTCCATTGTCTGTCCCTTTTAATATCCAGCCTCCATGTCTGCCCCTTGTAACGTACAGCCTCCATTGTCTGCCCCTTGTAATGTACAGCCTCCATTGTCTGCCCCTTGTAATGTACAGCCTCCATTGTCTGCCCCTTTTAATATCCAGCCTCCATTGTCTGCCCCTTGCAATTTCCAGCCTCCATGTGTCCTATGGAAGCCCTGTAGGACCAAATCAGTTGCTAGAATGGCAGTGACCGAATAGGTTCAGTCATTGCCATTCACAGTAACAGGTTTGCTCCTACAGGGCTCCCATAGGAGCCCTGTATTTCCTGTTCTGCACTGTTAAAAGCCTTGCCGACGACAAAAAAAAGCCCTGGGTGTAATTAGAATTGAGGGCAAATGCCTACCCTTTCCCCAAGTGCCTTATGTTTATTGGAAATGGTGGTTGTACTTTGTGCAATCACATCACTGACAAAGTGAATGTAGTCAAAAATATAGTCATGAATTAAATTAGTTTCCAATTAAAAATAATTGATTGATTGATTTATGTATAACTAGTACATAGCACAATGCATAAGCAGCATTTATATACCAATCTTAAAAAGCTTCTGCAATGGTTGTTGAGTGTTAGATGTCAGTAACTTCCCAGATTCAGACATGCCCTTTGGCTGGTGGCAATGTTTTGCAGTAAGCTGTGTACTTAAGTCTGTGTTCGGTGTGGATTGGGTTCAGTTGTGTGAGCATGCACATGCACATTCTGTATACTGACTAGGGTCCTGATCCATAGCCACGCATGACAACCAAATTCTGCACGCTAGATGCAGAATTCAGCTGTCTGACTATCAATGTGCATGCCAGATGTCCGCTATGGATCTCCAGGCATACAAAACTTAGTTCCATATGTCTGGAGATACGTCCAACAAGGTGGCCCATCCTCTCCACCCGCCTAAAATTCCTAAGGTGGGCGAAGGGCGCATATAAATGATACAGTCTGGGTGGGATTAAGGCTGCCCTATGGAAGCATAAGTCACCTAAATTCCACACGAGAGAGTGGAGTGACAGGTGCCTTATCCAGTCCAGGTTTTTCCAGCCCATCCCTTTCACGGAAGGCCCTCCAAATGCAAGCTGTTACCACAGTAACTTGTTTAAGTTGTGAGATATACTATGCCATTGACTGACCATTCAGGTCTGAATCAGGCCCTGGATGTGCAAATTAGTATATATATATATAGGAATTTATATATAGAAAGTAGAATGATGCATGGGTAAAAAATTATACTTCACTTGCACAAAATATGCATAATACAACATAAAATACAAAAAAAAAAAAATACATTAGCACATGGATTAATGGCTTTTAAATGATAATATAAATGAATAATTATATGTTTTAAGTAAATATAACCTTTATTTGTATATAACAACTGGGAATGGTGTAACACAATAATACAGAAATGTGCATGAGCAGATGGTTCTTCACTGCATATTTAAAGCATAACTATGCTGAACCTAGCAGGGAGGTATTGGAGAACCTGATAAAAATACAGCGGATTTAAACATTTCTGCAATCAGATCCCAAGCACAACATTTAGCGGGATCCACTTGTGTTAAGCCACCCTATTCAAACATCTGCATGCTTGCTTTGTACCCACTCTTACGCCTATATACAGACACCCAGACACTCTCTGTATGCAGAGAGATTGATATCTATACTACTAATCGACTGTCCAAAGGCTAACTGTACCCAGCCCCTTTGCTGAATCTCTTAGCGCAGATTTACACACATTGTCATGTGAAACAGTGTCCATAATCCTTCTAAAACACACATAACTTGAGCAATACTAGAATCTAAATCTGACCAGACAAAATTACATATTTAAAAATATTTAGTCACAAGAGGTTATAAAGCTATGAACATCATATACAACTAAATGAGAGCATATTATTAGCAGTCCTAAAACTATTCTATCCATCATTATGACTTGTCATGTCACAGATTTCAACACAGAACAAGATATACTTCACCCATGGTAACAGAATTAGTGACTTTATGAAAACTTACCATTAAAATGCAAAGAGAAAATATGCCCAAAAGAAACCACATTAAACTTCGTGTCTGCATGTTGATGCTTCATCCAAGTGTCTGCCTCCTGTATTTCATCCAAACAGCCAATTTCTAGAGAATTTAAGCAACAATCTGTAAAGTTTAATCTTTAACCACTGATCTAATAAGCTGGAAATTCTTTGTTTGTGAAAGCACTGTGAGTGCACAAAGAAAGTATTGGAATCTGAACCCTATAGCATAATCTAATTAACAAAGACAATAGTTATTTAAGCAAAAAGAAAAAAAACAGCAAACCAATAGTTATTTAAGTTCTTTCTCTATAGTCACTTGATTTCTGAAACAGCTATCTTATTATCACAAGGAATTTTACTAATGTGTGCCCATTCAATGTTTCACCATCAAGGGATAAACATTGCAAACACAAGGAACTGTTTGTTTTTTCATTTGTGTGACAGTATAATAGAATTAACAAATATGTTTATGTACGCTTGCAAAATTCCCTGGTAAGTCCAAAACAAACAGATTTTGTTTTATAATCATGCTCACATATAAGTCACAAAAACTGTATGAAAGTTACTTAATAGATATGAAAAAAAACTTAAGATGGGTACACACAGGGCCTGATTAAGGGTCCCAGCCACCTTAGGCTAAAGCATTCATGGCGCATAGTGCCACTTTTAGACATTAATTATTGACACAAGATAACAATATACTGTCACTGTTAAAAAGAAATGGTCACTTAAGGGAGTATAGGGAGATAGTAGCTCCATCTTAGGAGAAGTGCAGCTCCAGCAGGCTGTCTCACCATTGTCTGAGGCTGCCAGCCGCCGGTGTGGGTTGCCGCTGAGAGCGGGCCTTTTTTCAAACTCCCAGGCAATTCCGAACTGACTGGGAAATCGATTGCTTTTGCCTCGAAGAGGCAAAGCAATTGACCTCCGGCACACCGAAGACGCTGCGCCCAAAGGTGAGTATAAATCTATTCCCAACCCTTACCCTACAATCCTTACCCTAACCCTCCCTTCCCAGCTGCCTAACCCTAAGACTCCCCTCCCCACAGCCTGACCCTAAGTCTCCCATTCCCACAGTCTAACCCTAAGACTTGCTGACCCTAACCTTAACCCTCCCCTTCCATGACTCTAAACCTAACCTTCCCCTTTCATGACCCTGAACCTCCTCTTTCATAACCCTTACCCTCCCTTCTGCAGAGCCTAATCCTAAAAGTCCCCAGTGACGTTACTCACCTCTGCAGCGAGTGCGACGGGTGCGGCAGGCAGCTTCAGCAACATCAAGCTGGGCAGCGCTGTGAGGTGGTTCGGGCTGGGCAGTGCTGTGATTAGCCTTACGATGCTTCTGTAAACACTACACTCAATTTACCAGCAGTGTTTTTATCTACCATAACCCACTGCTTCAGCCATGATGAGAATTTATACACACCACAATCCAGACCTAAAGCAGGAAGTGTAGGAAGAATTGTTTGAAGAACTCCTTACATTGGGACTTCGTTGATCTGAAAATTTGCAGGTTGCAGTCAAATGATCTGTTTCACATGATTCCATAGCATTGTTGGACAGTACACACTGGTAAGATGTTGCTTAAACTGTTGTATCTTGTGATCTTCAGGAGAATCGTCAAAAAGACTCTCCATTGTGTACAAAGCTTTCCTTAATGTGCACATGTGTATATTGAGTGTAGCATTGGCCTGCAAGGAAGAGTATAGCTTAGATTACAATAATTATGGACTGGAATCTGCCTTCCATGCTGGCAAGGGCAGGCCACACCCCTTACTTGTACGGAGATATGATTCATTGGCCCTACCTTAAACCTTCCATGCAATCCTGACTTTAAGAGGGTACAGCATGGGAGTCTGACTGCACTATCTGCATACTACCCACCACGTAGCTGAATAGCTTTCCTGCCCAATCATGCCCCACCGATGAAAATGCACCTAGGATGGAACAATGGATCCAGATCAGTCCTGGAAATGCAGCACTTACGCATGTCATTTTACCATAAATCAGACAGTTTCCAGTTCTAGTTATTGTAAATACCTTCTATTCGGAAGTTTGGACTCAGTCCTATGCCTTTAATGAGAGCAAACCTTAATGTTTAGACATTCTGGTTACACCCCTCTAGCCCATCAGATTTAAACATTTAAAATCTTTGTACTTATTTCAAATTTAGCGAACAACACAAAACCTTGTGTGTGTGTGTGTGTGTGTGTATATATATATATATATAATGTGATAAGGAGGCACATCACATGGATAAGATTAAGTAAAAGTTCTTTATTTTGTAGCAGGCAAACATCATAACAGGCCATCAGCATTACCATCAACAAGTTGGTTACAGCAGTGCAGCATGTAAGTGTCATAGCATTTTCCAAAGGCTCTTCAAGTGCTCCAGTGGTCCCTATCACACCCCAGCTCTTGGGCAGCTATTCCGCCGTCAAGAGCCTAGACCCTCTGTCCTTGAAACACTTATATCAGGAGAGTACAGATGCTGTTGATTAGCCAAAACCTGATCACACCAGTTTCCCTGCTGCTGCTCTAAAACCTGGTGAGGATCCTCCACATTACTCTCATGGGGAGAGATGCTGTCTCTGTCACAATATATAGACACAATAGTCTATGATTTTTAGCTACAAATTTTCTGGCACGCTGGTTTCAGCGCATTTACAGTAACTATAAACAGATAACTATGTTAAATAGTGAACCCTATGCTATTAATGGATTGGTATTTTGGTGTTTTATTATAAAGTTAACAACCAGCTATAGTAGTACTTCATGTCGCAGAAGGAGTATTGTCTTGGAACTTAGAAGTTGTGTTTAATACAATTCTGTGTTGATAGTTCAGATAAACATTTTAAGTACATAAGTCAAATAAATAGTGATAGAAAATGCAAGGAAGTGTTGTTTAAGTGCTGCCATATGAACTTTGGTGGCGCTTTGATTATGCTGATAGAAACCCACTCTACTGAGTCTCATTACCAGTTGTTCAACACCAGTCACTACAAAATACCTTGTGTTCTATATTAGTCAGGAAATCCAAACAATGGGGTAGATCCAGAACTACGTTTGCTGTACGTTTATTCGCGTAGCTTATTTTCGTGTGCATATATTCTATACACTCCCCTAGGCACACCCCTTGAACGTACGTATTTTGTCAAGATACGCATTCCACACCCTACCTTAACTTTTGCCAACGTAACCGCAGTGATCTGCTCACATACGTATGGGCAACACATATTTACGCAGCTAAGCACGCCCATACTGTACACTTTAAATACGAACCCCCGCCTACTTAACGTATTTCAGACGTATTTTGGCCTCACGTAAAATTGGCACGCCCTAAGTATTTACGTGACACATACGTGAATGGCCCATACGTTCACATTTATGCTACGGTGCGTATTTTCTATGGTGCGCATGTGAGGTACTTACTAAAAAGTGATTTTAAGTCTCCGCCATGCGTAAATTCGCTCACAGTTCTAGATCTGGGCCATTGTGATTATATCTTTTTAAAACACTACTTATTCTAAATCTAGACTATTTTTTTTCAAGGGGGGGCTCCAGTTTTCAAAATTTCAGGCATACAATTATGCAGCCTACGCAGGTTTCATCCAAGTATTACATAGAACATTTGGCGGCATATAACGCTGCAGATCATGCAACTCAGATCAATAATAAAAGTTTTAAATAAATAAGATCTTACTCTCCTGGGCAGCATACTTTTTTTTTTTATCCGGCTGGAGGAATCTGGAGGAACGAGCGAACGAAAGGAAAAAAACCTACAAATTATATGGGAATAAAATCAAGGAAGGAGATGTGAGTAGTTGATATTGCTATATACCTGTCCCCGAAAAACTGTTAATATACCACACGAGGAGAAAGGCACTTGTCACTTTGTTTTTTCATATCTATAATGGAGAGGAGACGGAAAGTGTGATGAGGACACTCTAAAAGAATCAAGAGGTGGTATTCGATACACTTTAAAACAAGAGGGACGTCATGCGAGTGTAAAATCTGCTGAATATGCTGATAATGTACAGGGTACTGCACAATTAGATGTCTCTCTCTTTCTGTCTTTATATACTACACACTGTAACCTGATATGAGAGAAACCATCAGAGTTACATTCCAGAAATCTTTCCCATAGAACTATGAATATTACTGAACTATTTGCTTGACTGTGTAAAGAACCACACAGACACTTGAAGTTGATGTAACTTTTATTGTTGAATTGGATCTGTGCTGCATCATATACAGCTGTCTATGGCGGCAAATTTTCTATGTAATACTTGGGGTTGGATGGTGTCCCCATGTTTTCCATAAGCAGCAGTATAATGTCATTTGACCAGACCCCCCTTTGTGGAAAAAGATATCCCCTTGGTTCTGGGACAAGCAATATTTTATAATAGAGTGTAGGATTCATAAAGACATTTGTGATAAAAACCATACCTGATTTTTTACAAAAGCCAATAGGTTAAGGTAAAGGGGAGTGGATAGGATAATTAGCTAGAATTACAAGGAGTAACTGTGAAACAATATGGGACAGCAAAGCTGAGTCTGATATTTACTACAATTGGTTGTTTCTTTTTCTCCTTTCATGTGCTTTTTCTTATATCCCTTTAACACTGAGCTAAAAACCTGGTATATTGCAGGGGCAAGCCCTGAACCCCCAGATCATGGCTCAGTGTGAACAAGTGTGACTGCATATACCCAGGTCTAATGACCCTGAAATTAGACCCGGGAATTTTGCAGGGTTATTTCTGGGTTCAACTTGGGTAGCAGCCAGTGTGAACAATGCAACCCATGTTTTCCAACCCGGGTTTTACAGAAAAGAAGATGATTAGGGGGTTTAGAGACAGGAATATTTCAACTCCTATTTTGAGGACTCACACTTACTATTAGGGCAGACCTGGGTTCAGTGTAAAGGGGCCTGACCCAGGAATTTCCTGGGTTTAAACTGCAGTGTAAACAGGGTTTGATGAGCTGGGATGATTTGCAACACAGCAATAGCCCAGGTTCAAAAACCCAAGCTTATTCCGGGGCTGCAGTGTGAAAGTGGTATTATTCTAGTCTTCTCTTGTTTGTTACATCTCATCTTTCCTTTTTTCATTATAATACCACTTTTACATCTGCACCCCGGCAATAACTAACGTTACGTAAGCCAGCTCTTATGAAAAGGGGGTTCCCCCCCCCCCATTACATATGTCTAATTTCCGCCGTGAAGGCTAATGAGGGGACAGGGCAGAGAAAGCCCTGTTACGATTAAGTATGCGGCCGTAAGTCTGCATACGTGATCGTAAAAGTAAAGAGAGGAATCTGGACACGTGTGCACTCCCCGCTACGCTGCTAGCCGTAATGACCTTGGGCGTGAGCATTGTGCTTGAAGCCTCCTCCCTCCTGCACTACTTCACACTGTAACAGCTGTGTACATTTGTCATGTTTTTTTCAGTTGTCACGCTGTCTAGTGTGGATATATGGGCATCATTTACAGACTATACTGTACTTTTAAAGCGAGACACAAAGGTAAAGACTTCACATTAAGGATACAAAAGTAAACATTGCAGTACTTACTATTTCCACGCAAGCCAGACGATGTTGATGGTCGTTCCTCTGCCAACATTTTATCATCATCAGTGACTTGATTTCACATGAAGCAGACACAGCACTTTCAGAAACCTCAGTCAAGGCTGCCTGATCCAACATGCTGGTGTCCCCAGCAGTACCAGATGATTCCAGTGCTGGGTCATCAAACATAAGGGGAGAAGAGGAGCGTGATGCAACGCTTGATTATGACTTTTCCAAATCTCCAGCAGGCAACAATGATGATAATGCCACAGCATTCGATGTCGCTGTGTTTCCAAACACTTTGTAACATTGGTCAAACAATGACCACTCAATATGGCCAGCCTTCTCCTCCTAATATAAAGCACTTTGCAATATTGCTTGCACAGTGATTTAAATTTGTTTACCACCTGATGCCTGGACTTTTCAATTCCTCTTTCTTTAAGATTTTCAGCAATATTAAATATGTGAGCGTCCTTCACAGTTCACATTATTTGGGCTCTTATTTGTTCATCCCCTCTGATGGAGAGCAACTCACACACATCCTTGTTTCTCCAGTGAGCCATGATGTCTGCTAGTGCAGTGGCAGCTTTAAAATGACATCAATCTCCAGAGCTGTTAACCATCAAAGTGTTAGAGACCGGAGTTAAAAAATCACTCGGGACCTTTCACATTACCACCTTTGCCATGTCGGACACCGTGTTGCCGTGTTGGAATCCCGGGTTATTAGACCCAGGTCGAAAACTCTGGCACCTTTCACATCATTACTCGACCTGGGTCATTGGAAGGGGTAGTAGTTGTTTTCATTTTACTTTTCCCTGTCTACTTCATTCTCTTTATATACTGTCAGGCCATTTCTCCCCTCTTTGTTTTGCTTTTCCTGCTCCTGCACTTTTCCCATTTCACACCTACTTTATCTTTATTTACAATTAGCAATATTTGAATTCTTAAAAAATACTTATTATTCTAAAAAAGAAAAGGGTTTAACAGTCTAACATTTTATTATTTGCCCAGTGAAAGGTTAAGCCAGTGTCACCATTATGTTTGGTTTGTTGAAGTACTCTGAAGCAGATAATACTGAAGTGACTCTTTCAAGCCAGACAGTAAACGTTTTTTGTTTTATTTATATTGGTTGAGTTGATTTTTTTCCGACGACGGGGCGTGTTTATAGTATGAAGTTAATACGGATGCTGGAGTTAAGGAATGTAGGCGGGGGAGCCATTTAAATTGTACAGTATAGGCGTGCTTAGGCCGCTACGAACAGCGCTACGAAAATACTGCGCATGTGCATAGTGACAACTTCCGGTCGTACCAAAGACCTTTTCGTAGCGGCGATTCTGGCGGTCGTATTGGTTGATTTTTTTCCGACGACGGGGCGTGTTTATAGTATGAAGTTAATACGGATGCTGGAGTTAAGGAATGTAGGCGGGGGAGCCATTTAAATTGTACAGTATGGGCGTGCTTAGGCCGCTACGAACAGCGCGTCGCTACGAAAATACGTACGAACACAGGGAAAAGTTAGGGTAGGGGTTGGCGGGCGTAATGAAAGGAAGGTAAGGGGAGTGTCGTGGGAGTGAAAGTTTTTACACTGCAACGGTACTTGACGGCCGTAGTTCTGGATCCGGCCCTATGTGTATGAGACCATTTTAAACGGGCGAGGCACAGAAATATTAAGATAGAATCCATGGAATGTAACTCCTTGTGTGTGAGGGATGGCCTCACCTTGGGCGCAGTGTTGCCTGAATTCTGCAGTGATCCGGCATTGGATCTCCACTGCCATTGTGCTCTCAGCTCCTTATATTTTCGCACAGGTAAAATTGTATTGATTTTGTCCCAAAGCTATTTCACTCTTGCAAAACTTCAGCTATTTATTAAAAATATTATATAATAAATAGTTCCTGCTTCCATTTTGTCACCATATTCCATGCCCAAAACCCTATTGGGTCAGACATATTCAAGTGGTTCACATAAAAGTGAGAACCCTTGAAGAATCGGGTCAGTGTCCCAAATGCCATGCTAGCAACGCCACATTTATACATAACATCTGGGAATGTGGGAAGATTCGCAAGTTTTGGGACAAGGTTATACTGTTTATCAACTCCATTTTTAATTGCCGCATGTCTAAATATTTCCTAGCCCTGATTTGGTCCAATTTTTTGGACTGGACATCAAACCCTTTAATCAAATCTAACTTAGCTCTATTGGCAAATATCGTGACTATAGCTAAAAGAGCCATACTACAAAATTGGATTAAAGCATCTCCTCACTTTGTAAGTGTTGTAAAACAAATGCTCTTGGAATTAATATACCTAGATAGACGGGCAACGTTGCCCGACATAGAAACGGGTGTCACAAGGTTTTATAGAAAATGGGGTACCTATGTGGAATACTTACCAGTGGATCTTCAGACTAAAATTATGAAACTTGGTATCTAACAAAAAAATCCAACTCTTTAATTAAAGGCATACTTGGAGCGAGAGGGGTTTCTCTTGTGAAGTTGGTGCACGGCTGCCGCTATGTTGGGGTTATATCCGGGGGAACATCTTCCTCACCAAGACATTCATTTGTATAACTATTTGCTCTTAAATAAGACCTCCACAGTATATTGTTACACAGTTATGGATTGACCATTTACTGTTTATTGTAAGATAGTTTAGACTATTTGTCTTCATAAGTCTTGTCTTGCCTCTCTAACCCAATTAGCAATTCAAGTTGTAAGAATGTTTGCTCCTATTTGTTTAAAGTATGTTGGAAATGTTGGAAAAGTATGTTGATTGATGCATCAAGAAGCAAAGCTCTATTGCAAGACTCAAGTGTTGTTTCCTGAAGGCTTCTTATCAGTTAGTTATACTTGCTTCATATCTCAAATTCTTTGAGCTTTTTGAAACACTCTTGTCTATCAATGTATTTTTTTTTTTTTTCAAAATCTGTTTATTGGATTTTTCACATAGAAACAAACAGACAAATTCGGAATACTAATACACATAATAATACACTTAAGTACATGGAATATTAGCACCCACAATATGAAACATTACACCAAAGTAAATCACATCACAATTTACCAAGTAGTTTACAAGGGCATATAGTATATTGAGAGATGGAAAGGTCTATCAATGTATTTTAATTGTTTACTCACTTCTGTGATGTTGGGAAATAACTGTACAAACTTGAAAAAACTCAATAAAATGTTTATTTAAAAAAAAAAAGTGAGAACCCTTTGTTGGTTCCAAGCGTCAAATTAGTGGACCTAGGCTATTTAACCCTAACAAAACAGCTACTTATGCAAAATGATAAAATATGGTGCCTCTGCCCACATTGCCACCCTATTTGAAGCTCAAACGTTGTTGAGCCACACAAATTTTAAGTTATCATACGCAAGTGACCACCCTCTGTTGGTTCCAAGTATCAATATTTAACCCTTGCAAAGCAACAGCTACTTTGTCAAAAGGACAAAATAGTGTCTGTTGCCAATTTGCCATCCTATTTGATGCCCAAAACCTTGTTGAGCTAATTAAAACACAATGGAAACTAGTTAAAGGGATACTCATTTTTGTTTCTTTAATGTTAACTTAATGATCCAATTTGATTTCGTTGTCTTAAAATAACATCTTTCAATAAAAAGCTGCAGCATGAAAAAGAAGCTGGAGCCTGAACAAGAAGCCAACCTCAGTCTCGTAGTAAGGATAGTAATACACAAACTGCTTTGTACCCTGCTGTAAGATGGTAATAAAGTTTCCATTGTAATGTCATGACGTAGAAGTAACGCGACGGATGTGCACAGGACAGAGCCAGTCCCACGTGTCGGCGAGTGGCGAGAGATCGCGGATACGAGCGCCGATCACATCAGGTATGAGATCTAAAATGCTATAGACAGACAGATTTCTTTTAGTGCTTTAGACATGGGTCTTATTATTGAGTAATAGTTTCACATTTCTTTTACTGGGTTGATATTTGAGTTCCTCGTTTTGGAGTTTTTACCTAGACACATGTCTATGAGACACGCGGAGTTTCCCGAAGCAGCATAATATCTTTGCACTGAAAATATTTTGTCAAATATCCAAAATGATTTATTCAGTCTTAGGTAGGAATCGACTTAAAATTAAATTATCTTACTCATTTTTAGCTGACTCTCATATGTTGTCTCTATTATGCTGACTTTTGCTATATAGGTACAACAGGTCATAATTGCCTACTTTTTCACAATGTCTTGAGTCTTTGAGACTCTTGTTTGTCTAGATGCTGTTAATTCCACTGTTTAATCATTTGGTGCTAAGTAGCACCATTACAGTACATAGTAGGTTTTCTGTCTGTATTGCTAGGGATGAAGATAGAGTTAAGGGAAAAAAAAAAACGTTGATCACAAAATTGTTACTGTAACTAGTAATAAGTAATGCTGCTGGTTCTGGGGTTTGTGCAATCCCAATAAAGACAATGCAGAAATTGCCAATAATCAGCGCTGTCTAATATATT
The DNA here is from genome assembly GCA_011038615.1 of Limnodynastes dumerilii. Lineage (NCBI taxonomy): Eukaryota > Metazoa > Chordata > Amphibia > Anura > Limnodynastidae > Limnodynastes > Limnodynastes dumerilii. Next base: position 172,914 of record WWET01000569.1, on the reverse strand, counting down.
TACCAAAAGATACACAATTCAAATATACAAACATTTATTAATAAAATCAATCCGGTATCAGAAACATAAAAACAATGTAATAACATAACGCTCTGTCATAATTTCTGCTTCATAAGGATATATGCTGCAGTCAAGATTTGTTAAGATAGATTTGTTTGTCATATACAAAACATGTAATTTGTTTCTTAAAACAATAACTTTTTATCATTTGTTTCAGATTACTTGCTTAATTGTGTACATTTCTGAAAATTGTGACACTTAACTTCACTAAATGTTTGGCAAATCAGTGTGCTATATTTTTGCTTTGTTCCTGGGTAGGATGTCATTCCGAGGTCGAGGAGGCTTTAACCGTGGAGGTGGAGGAGGAGGCGGTTTTAACCGCGGAGGAGGAGGGCGAGGTGGAGGACGTGGGGGTTTTGGCAGAGGAGGTGGAAGAGGTGGATTTGGTGGTGGAGGACGAGGTGGTTTTAACAGAGGCTATGACCAAGGGCCACCGGATTATGTTACAGGTATGTTCAAAGTGTTTTGAAAACATTTATGTAATTACATCCAAATAATATAGTTCTTTAAGTAAATGTTTTTCTCAAAGGCCTGGATAAGGAATTACACTCGTCTCTAAAGAATCTTAATAGTTTCTGATGTTCTGTTCACATGGATGTAAATTTAATTTACTTCAAAACATAGATTTAAATTATGTGCTTTACATTACAACAAAGATATGAAGCTGTAGATTAAATCTACATTATTGTTTCCCCTGCTTCTAGTAGGACATTATGCAATTACCTTAGAAGCCCTTCTTAGATCTTGGAAATACTATTATAGGTTAACATGACACAGGGGTGTGATAGTAAGTGTGCCATGGTTCTACATTTAGGCATTACACAGTTTCTTATGCCATATCTTTTTATATGTTCCCTGCTCTGTGTAGTATATGTTTGAATTAGTAAATAGTAAGGCTCAGATAGTAAACATTGAGGTTATTCTATTGCCTGACTACACTTCTGTAACAAAACCATTAAGTGTTCAGTGTTGGTCGATTCTTGCAATTTAGTAGTAAATACTTTTTTTGATGGACAGCGCCACTAAGTGCTCCAGAGATATCAGAATATTGTACACAGCCAAACTAAAATTCTATTTATTACTCTGTCTTGCCACGGTAAGAGAGTAGTCCCGTTCCATTTATCCCATGGCTTAACAGCTGATACAGACTAAATCTCCGGTGCTAATAAGACAGTTGTGAGGGTAATTCTCGCCAATTCCTTAAACAACAACAGTTAAAGGTACAAAACACAGTGTAAAAATGGGGGCAAAAAAATCACCCAGAAATGATGCCATAGGATTATCACAGATGGAATACATGGAGCTTGTCTGTTCATCCAAGGACACGCAGTGATAGAAAGGAGTGCCATTAAGCACTCAGAAGCTCCGTGTATGCGCTACTAATGCAGAAGTAAATGCTAGGAGGACACTGGTGCACACACAGAGCTTCTGTACAGCTTGACCAGCAAATGCAGATCAGCTGGAGCCCAGCTCCTGAACGAGACTGGCTGCTTATTGGCACTCCTTTCCCTCATTGTGTACCCTTGGATGAATGGGAAAGCTCCACGTATTCCACCTGTTGCCATCTTTGACAGCGTTTCACGGTGATTTTTTTGCCCTACTAGGAATGCTCCAAGTTCCTAATTGTGCGGGACACAGAGTCTATACCACACTAGTTACTATCTTGTTGCTTGGATGAGTTGCTCATTTGCTCCTTAATTTGTTCAATATCCATATCATTAGCAGGTGTAGTATGTGTCATGCTAAAGAATATTATTATGGGGTTTCATTTAAGAGCATTTAAGAAGGAGTAAAGGACTAAAGCACTAAAATGATTCCTTATAAGAAAGCTCTGTGTCCTATAATAAAGCTCTTGCCGCACACGCTCAATAGTTAGCTTATTTTGCTTACCTTTGTGTGGAGGCACTTTCCTTGCTGGCTGCCAGCCTGTCTCCAGGCTGCTAGCAATTTCCATTCATTGTATGAACCACTACCTCTTAAAGTAGTGCAGCTGCACAGAGCATGTCCAGGTCCTGATGCCCCTCGCGATTGCCCCAATTGAACAGATTGAGAGCCATGTGTTGCTGCCTCTCATTTCGGTCGCCAGGTTCCAATTTCTTGTGGTTTTTGTTGAGTCCCGACTTTAGCACATCTGTTATTGCATGTTGTTTTGAGAAAGGCATATTTAGTTGGCTGCATTAACAGGAACCTGCTTTTAGTAATCAGAAGCCTATTATGTCCATGGTTTAACGAGTAGCTAGAAAGTGCAGTGTCTGTATTTGGGCTGCTTCCACTAGAGAGGAAGTTATAATGATATTCTGCTCCCTTAGTATCTGGGTTTACTGCTTAAACTACTGTACAACAAATTGTCTTCAACAGATTTTACCAAAACTAAGTAAAACTGTTTTAATCTGAAGCAGTTTTACACTGACTGCTTTGTAGCTGGCTACAAGTGGTTTTTGTTTTTTTATGGAATTTCTACAACCAGCTTGTAATACTCTAATTAGGTAACAATATCTACTTCTAACACCCAGTTAAGAGAAGAAGCCAGCCAACCTGATGCATGCCTGTGCAGGATTTTGTATTAACCCTATTTAATTGGTTAATGTTGTTTTTTTTGTTGCAGCGGTTGGAGAGTTCATGCATCCTTGTGAAGATGACTTAGTATGTAGATGTATCACAGAAGAAAGCAAAGTGCCTTATTTCAATGCCCCCATTTATCTGGAAAACAAAGAACAGATTGGAAAAATAGATGAAATATTTGGGCAGCTGAGAGACTTTGTATCCTTTCTAAACTTCATTTTGTTTTGGATCATTTTCTTGAGTAATATTAAAATGGTTTTGTTAGTTTCTTCATAACATGAGTAAAAATCCATTAAATCATTAATAAATATATAGTCTCCATGTAGTGTATAAATGGTGGGTTATCTGTATTCATAATGGTAAAAGGCTGTAAACCATATATGCTTACATTTTTTTCTTTTCTGATTACTATTGATATTCTGGCATGGCTTTTTTTTTTCTTTCATTTATTGATTTAAATCATTGTGGGGATAATGATATTCCATTGCCAAATGTCTATATAGATACATAAATGTTTTTGTTAATTTCCTTCTTCCTTAACCATTGAAAGTATTTTTCTGTTAAGTTGTGTGACAATATGAAAGCCTCGTCATTTAAGAAGTTGCAAAAGGTGAGTTTCTACCATATTTCCACAGAATAGCAAATACAATTATTAACTTGCTGTATGGTTGCTTAATCCTACTTCAGGATATCTAAATGATAATTTACCTTCTTATTGACACACTATTGTCCAAATG
>WWET01000569.1:134487-155805 GCA_011038615.1 Limnodynastes dumerilii | reverse complement strand
GAGGGCTATAGGGCTACCTTATCGTGTGTAGTTAAACTAAGGAAACTACGCACGGAGAATGGCTCCCCCTGCTACCCCCACCCTTCTCGGCTAATCTATATTCCTCCCCCTCCCACTTCTAACTAAGCACTCCCTTAGCACGCCTCTTTCCTAAACTACTGTTATGTCTTTAAGACTAACTGGTACGTAGATTGCATAAATGAATAATAAATAGGTTGTTTCAGGAGATTCCGCAATAAGATGCCGGAGCTTTAAGTGTGAATCAAGTCCATTGTGTGGTTATTTTAGTGACTCTCCCATGTTATCAATATTAATGGACTCCTTTGAATGATAGATAGTTTCCTGTATAATTTTTAGGGTTCAATAGAAAAAATGAATATGCATATAAAATAAAAAAAACAAAATGCAAGTGACTAATGCTATCAATGTTAACAAGTTGACAAACAAGTTACAATGAAGAAGAAAGCTGAAATTTAATGCTAATGCAAACTAATAATTTGTTCTGGGAGTTCTCTATGAATGTGCGTAAATATGTTTTAAGCTACTCCCGTATTTAGGCTACTACTATACTTTTGGAAACTTTTAATAAAACATTGACCAGTATATCCTGCATTACATTTAGTCTAATTTCTACACCTGCTATTTGGGAACTAGCTGAAACTACTTAATGGAGTTTGTTTTACTTTCAATGTTTTCAATGTTAGATTTTTTTTTTGTTATGTAAATAGCAGCTGATTTTTTAGTACTGTAACTGTAATAAATCAGAAATATTGATTATTAGGAACTATGGTTTCTCTTCCTTTAAATTAATTTTTTGAAGATCCTTTACTTCCACAAATGTAACTACCGGTAATAAATATAATTACATACATATATTAAATATATATATTTCTTTTATTAACTAAAAATTTGGAATTCATTTTTTTCACACTGATGACACACATTATAGAACAAACAAAAAAATAGCTAACACACATGATTAACTGGCACTCCAAATCCGGGATGAAAAAATGGGTTGACATCGAAAATGCTCTCCTCCAGATTGTAAGAGTGGACTATCTTCCTTCCTTGCTTGTTCTCTGATTTGTATCATACTATCTTTCAACCTGTGACGCCTGATAGGGAACCCCATGAATGTGTATGGGAAGTAGACCTGGGGGCTTCCCTAGATGGTGAGGATTAGTCAGCCATAAGACTTAGAATTGCTAAGGCTTCTATTAGTGTGAGCATTAGAGAAACCGCATACAAGCTTATACACATTGGTATTTGGACCCAGCAAAATTGCATTGCATGTTTCCATCTGCTTCCAATCTCTGTTGGAGAAATTGTGGGATGGTGGGCACATTCTTCCATATTTGGAACTGCCCAATAATAGCTCAGTTCTGGAGGGAAACAATAGTCTTTCTGCAACAGATAATGGAGAGGACCCAGCTGTTTTCTTATTACATAAGAAGCATAGTCTTCTCCCCAAATCTTTAGATAAATTTCTAACGCATTTTAGTAATGCCGTTAAATCCATTATAGCTAAGGAATGGAAAAATTCATCACCACCTTCAAGGCCAGCATTGGTTAACAAAATATGGTTCATATTATCTATGGAATACATTACAGCCTTACAACATAACTCTGTCCAGTCATTTCATAGAGTTTGGGAACCATGGTATAACTTTTTTGCTTTACTGATGCCTGGTGGGTTTTGAGTTGTATATCCCTTCCCTCCCCCTTGTAATCTTAAGATTTTTACCTGTTATGGTTAATTGTCCTCATATGTACTAAATTCAATTTCTTAATAGCATTGTACTGTATTTTATTTAACCCCGTGTTCAGGGGAAATAACCTGATTTTTGATCTGACATTTATACTGTTTTGTTGATGCGTTCATATATAAAAAGTTATACATGCTGACTCGGGAGATGACAAAGAAATAGCTTGCACGTGTAATGTGACCGCCACGCAAGTTTATAAAGCAGTAGAAAGTGTGCTTCAGCCTTGTTGTACCACCTAGTATATTAGAGATAACCTGGTGACCAGAATTTGTTGATTCCTGACATATCGGTTATACAGAGACAGGAATTTCTGAATGTAACGCCAGATGGAGTAATGTAAACTAACCCTGGACTGTGGAGAAGTGGGAACGTGTTCTGAATCACACTTTTCTATTTGGCAGTCAGATGGGCTAGTCTGGGTTTGGTGGATGCCAGGAGATTGTTACTTGCCTGACTGCATAATACCATCTGTGAAGTTTGGTGGAAGAGGGATAATAGTACAGGGATAGTTTTCAAGATTTTGGCTAGCCCTCTTATCTCCAGGCAATCTTAATGCTTCAGCATTACAAGTCATTTTGGATAGTTTGCTTCCAACTTTGTGGTAACAATTTGGGGAAGACCCTTTTCTATTCCAACATGACTGTGTTCCAGTGCCGAAAGCAAGGACTATAAAGACATAGGACCTTATTCACACTTAAGGAAGTATAAATTTTACAATCAGCATGCCCAGAACCCAAATATACGCACTGAAATCATGGATGACTGATTCACAAACGGATGTCTGACTTCAGACAGGCATGGAACTAATGTACTTAGTATGGACTAATTTACAAGTAGGAATGCCTTGTGGAAACTAACATACGCAAGGGGAAAGCTAAGGTAGCCCTCGGCCACTTGTAAATTGAAGAATGATATTGTTTAGTGTGAGGCCATGTGTTATCTGTTACTTAGTAGAGGCCACACCTGCTGTGTGTTTTTAATCAATAGATATGTTTTTAAAGCATACAAATAAAGGCTCGTTTTTAAAATCTTATGCTGATTTTACATTTTGTGCAAAACTTTTATTTACCTTTAAATTTTGTGACCAAACCATTAGATTTACTTATTTAACTGTGTTGGTTGTTTGTGTTGTTTATTTTCAAATAAAATTTTTAAAAATGTTTATGATACTCTCTATATGTAGTGGATCATTGTATTTATAACTTCATGCAGTATTCATTTATGTGTTTTGTTAAGCACAGTATGTCATGATTTTTTTAAATTAAAAGTTGTATTTTTAATGCAACTTTTGTTAACATGTTAAAGAGAATACTTGCTGTTTTTAATACAAAAGAAATAAACTTTTCAGAATCATAAGTGCGTTTAGTTACGTATCTTTGAATCATAACCAATTTTAAGCACCTAAACGCACACGGCTGATTCACAGCAAATAAAATCCCCACGTAAATATATGCGGCAGAAACCTATGTTCTTACGTAGCACTCCCGACACAGGGGGAGTGGTTAATCGTGTTCTTTATTTTCTCTGAATCGGTATTGCGTATTTTTAGCGGGCATTTATTTAGGTAAATCCTCAATTTCACTCTTAACTGTGAATCAGGTCCATGGTTTGATGAGTTCGGTGTGGAAGAACTTGACTGAGCCCGCACAAGGCCCTGACCTCAATTCCCTCGAGTACCTTTGGGATGTACTGGAACGAAGATTGCGGGAGAGGCCTTCTCGTCCAACCTCATTGCCAGACTTCATAAATGCTCTGCAGGATGAATGGGCACAAATTTCCACAGAAAAACCCCAAAAAGCCTTCTATGAAGAGTGGAAGCTGTTACAGCGGCAAAAAGGGGACCAATATCATATTAAAGCATATGTATTTGAATACAATGGACCAGATTCAGAGATTGAAAATAAGGCCCTGATTTACACCTAAGAAGCTCCGGCATCTTAGACGCGTAATTTTGGGAATGTAACTAGTGGGCATGCTCAGTAGTACATTTATGCAATGTACCAATTAGGTGTGCAGATTGCCTCTGTGTGGTCTTTAAGGACCGCACAGAGTAGGTAAGGAAGATAGAGGCGTGCTAATGCCGCCTTGGCGTGTGCTTAGTTAGAAGTGGGAGGTGGGGAGAGGCATTGTCCTTGCGTAGTTTCCTGTTTTCTTCTTAAGAAAGAAACTACACACGGTAAGATAAGGTAGCCCTTTGGCACTCTTAAATGCCATAAAGTACCTAAAGATGGGAGGACGTTTAGGAGCAGGACAGGTGAGTTAGGTGCGGTTTTGTCCGCACCTAACTCACTCTTAGGAGCTGATTCAGAGTTACACATCCACCTTTTTTTTTAGGTGGAAGTGTAGACCTGAGCAATACCATGCTGAGCTGCAAGGGGAGGCAGATTTATATTGTAAAACCAGAATTAAAATTAGGAGGTGACGTTTCTTAGCTCAACTCTCTTTTATAGAATAATCATAAAGCTAATGCAGTATTTTAGTTATATGTGTAAAAGTAAAGAATTTTCAATGCATGTAATTTTTTTTTAATTAATCAACACTCCTTACTTTGAAAAATGGTGGATGTGTAACTCTGAATCAGCCCCTTAATCTTGAATCTGGTCCTAAGAGAGGAAAGTTACTCCTGGCCAAAACCATGTTGATTTCAGAGGAGTCATATTTCATTTGTTGCAAATTACTGGAGTTAAGAGGTTGTGTTTCCTAGCCTAAGTCTAAATAACAGTGTAAAATTTAAGTTAATCAGCATCTGTGTGCTGTAAGCAATTCAAAGATATATCCCCGCATGCAAATAATATAATTAACTCCCCCTGAAATCAACATAGTTTTGCCCAGGAGAAACTATCCTCTCATTTTCCATTTCCATTACATTCCCCATTGTTGTAATGGTCAGGTGTCTAAATACTTTTGTCCATATAGAGTATCTTTTATACAAAGACCACAGAGAAACATTGCCCCTTAGTGGTCAAATTGTGAAAAAATATAGATTATTTGCCTGCAATAACAGAGCAAAAGCTTTTTGACCTCAGTGTCTTTTAAAGAACGCTATGCTGTGGTATCGTTCATGCTGAACTTTACAAACATTAGTAGTCCTTTTACTTGATATAGACTAAGATATGAATAGAGAGCTTGAGAAGAAAATTATTGCTTAGGAGAAACTCCTTGAGCATCCCACTTAACATTTCGAAAGCACAGGAATGGGAACAGCTAGTGCAAATATTTGTGGTATGCTGTAGGTTAGGGACTGGAATGAATTATACCAACTACACAAACATTGAAGGCACAGCATGTGAAATGAGGTGTTTACTAAAACCTAGGGAATTGGCACTTCTATGCTAACTTATGGTACATGGTGGCTGTCTGTGAAATGGATCAATCACCAACTGGCTGTAAAGAATATTTCACATATTCCAAAAGGACGAAATAGCTAATAAATCAATTTATGTATCTGGGAAGAACAATGTAAGAAAAAAAATTGTGTTTATCGAGGCAGGGGCGTTTTTAAGATGTTGAAAGGCTTGAGTGCAGGATTGGTGCTGGCTCCTCCACCCTAAATCTCTAAACCTATCTCCCTACCCACCACACTACTCCACTCAAATAATCTACATTAAAATGTCAATTCCAAAATGAAAATATTTAACCAGATTAAACGAAACATATGTATGAAATCTAAGAGGAATACAAAGACGTGACCTCCCCCAGATATGACCCTTTAATTAAAAATCTAAATCACTTTGCCTTCTTAACATACAGATCCCAGATTAGACCACCCCACCTCCACAAAATTATACCACAGGTCAGACTATAACCCCCTTTTTAAACATCAGCCCACGGGTCATACCTAACGTGACCATTTATTTTTCTCCTCAAAATGGGACATCTACCAATCTACACCTTATATACTTTACCTGGCCTTTATCTTCTTCGCCGCTGCTCTGCCGACAAACGCACGCCCCTTGGGCGAAAAATACGCTGAAAATACGCTCGCTGTACGCTCATGTCCTTCGGACGACCGGAAGTTGTCATACTGCGCAGTGCGTTTTTCTCCCATTTTTACGCTCCCGACCGGCGTATGATCGCTTGCGGTCGTAGGTCTGGATCAGGCCCTAACTCTCTAAACCTATCTCCCTACCCACCACACTACTCCACTTAAATAATATACATTAAAATGTCAATTCCAAAATGAAAATATTTAACCAGATTAAACGAAACATAAGTATGAAATCTAAGAGGAATACAAAGATGTGACCCCTCCGCCAGATATGACCCTTTAATTAAAAATCACAATCACTTTACCTTATTAACATACAGATCACAGATCAGACCACTCCACCTCCATAAAATTATACCACAGGTCAGACTATAACCCCCTTTTTAAACATCAGCCCACGGGTCATACCTAACGTGACCATTTATTTTTTTCCTCAAAATGGGACATCTACCAATCTACACCTAATATACTTTACCTGGCCTTTATCTTCTTCCCCGCTGCTCTGCCGACACCTTCAAAGAAAAAAAAGAAAAAGGGAAAAAAATCAAGCCCAAAAACCGCAACCTGCGGCAAGCAAAAAAAAAAAAAGCCCAATGCCGCTTGTTATAAGTGGACTTGGCAACTATGCTTGCATGTGTGTGAGATGTATTGGGCATGCGGCATACCATCATCGCCGCGCTACCAGTTTTTGATTTTTTGCACCTTTTTTTGAAATTGTGACAGTGGGTTGTTCTCTTTCTGAAAACGGGACATTTCGGCATCCCGACACTGTGCTTGGGGACAACAGGATAGGCTACCTAAAAATGGGATGGTCCCGTTCAAAACGATACATATGGTCACATTAGTCATACCCCCCATCCCTTTTCCTCATTATACAAATCTAAAAGTCAGACCACAGATCTCTCATCTGACATCAATCGTGCTGCAGCTCCTGCTGCACAATTTTTATTTCCTGCATTGTGATTGGTGGATGGCTCAAACTATCCACTAGTCAGTGTACAGCGAATGCCTATCTCTCTGATTGTTGAATGCCTGGAGCCATCCACCAATCAGCATGTTACAAACTGCTTGAATGGCAGCTGGATGACAAGGAAAGGATTTTCTTTGGTCATGCTGCCTGTGTATAATCTGCAGTCACAGCAGCCAGGACAATGCACATCCTGAGTCCTGGCTGCCAGAGAAGAAGTTTGGGCACGGGGTGGGTGTGAGAAGTAGGGAGAATGTATTATAGAGCACACTGTGTGAGAGATAGAAGGTAGAAGGTATTATGGGGCTCACAATGTGTGTGTATTTGAGGGGTAGAGAGAATGTAAGAGTGATGAAACATTTTTGTTCGGAATGGTTACAACACACTCTGTATTTTTAGTTTATGGTGAAATTATGGTGCATGTAATAATGTGAAAATAGCCACAAATGCAAAAATATTTGCTATTCCATTATACCTTACTTCAGGGCTCGAAGAGAGGGGGTATAGGGGGGGAAATGCCATACTGTCACTTCTCCTGGAATTAAATGAATAGCTATAAATTTCCATTCACTTCTATTATTTTTATGTTTTCATACTGCTACTTCTAAAATTGTGTCTCCTGTTTGTTCACCCTCTCTCACTTGGCATGTTAGCTCTTTAGCTTGAGTCCTTCTCCCTCCTGTCATCATCCCTCTACCCTGTCCTCATCACTTCCCACCTTTTCTCTCTCCTTATTCATCTGCTCCTACACACATATCCAGCATCTTTATTTTCCTTACATTATGTCCCGCTATTTTTGCACTATATTTTATGTTTGCATTGTACATGTATTATATTGTATTCCTTATTCATGTTTTTATACCCTATGTTATTTATTGTATTGTATATGTAACTATTGGCTTTGCTATTGTGTCTGTATGGCGCTGTGGATACTGTGTTGCTCCCTATAAATAAACGTTAATAATAATAATAATAAAACTTTATACCGCCACTTCTAAATTCCCACTTCAACCACTGCCTTTCTTATATTACTTACCTTAAACTACTTAACAATGGTTTGTTTGATTTTTTCCCAAGGAAGGGGGTCAAACTCTGTTGAATTGCAAAGAAGGCAAATGTCAACTGTTACACACAGAATTGGAGTTAATATGGGATGTATTCAAGTCTATATAACAGTGTATCTGTGTGTAATGAACTAAAGCAAAATATTCTTCCTGGATGCAAAGAATAAAATGAATAAGACTACTTCTGACCATTCATTATGGTTTTGCCCAGGTGTAACTTTCCTCTTAATTTCCTCTTAATCTGGTCCTTAATTACCATTTTACTATAGAAAAAGAAAATGCTTTAAACTGAGATGATATCAGTAAATTCTCCCTCGCTATGTTTCTGATGCATTCATTAATGGACTGGACCACCTGTAAATGTACAGTCTAAAAGCTAAAAGAGTGGTTAACCGCACCAAAGGGGGAGTCAGAGTCTCAATTGGAGTAACATATATATCATGTAATAGCTATGAGATAACGGGTGCAAACAAATGGCAAGTACAAATTATTTACAAACAAATGGAGGATAGAGGTTACCCTTATTAAAAGAGAAAAAGAGCCATATTTATATATGCACACTGACGGGACTCCTAAAAAATAATTTTTATTGAACAGATTAAAATTTCAAATAATGTAAGCCAGCGAAAATAAATTGAGCAAAGTAAATATAATAAAGTGGTAAAAAATGCCACATGGAAAGACAGGTGGACAGAAAAACGGAAATTTTCTCTCCCCTGCAGTCACAAAAAATATTTCCAAATTCATCCAGCAGATATCACAGCATGTCAATACCCTAGATAAACAGACCCCATATAATTCATTTGTACCAGCCTAATAGCTCTAAACTAATGTAGCCAAGGGGTTTTTTTTTTTTTTTTTTTTTTATATATATAAAGTGGACTCACCTCCATGCTTAATACTTATAATGAGTGGCCACTGACAACCTTCCAGATATTGAAATCTGTATTAAGATATATAAATATTAATAATATGATAATCCCCACTACTACTACATTTCTCCTTATTTGTCACTACGAAATATAGGAATGAACAACTTTACTCTTAGTCCCATAAGAAGTATAAACATTTGATACTTTGAACAGGTATGACCCGAAAGAATTTGAATGAATATTTATAAATTTTTGAATGAATTAAAATGAACATAAATTACGTATAAATTAGATTCAATTCAACTTTATGATTGTATATGTATATGTATATTTCTTATTTTTGATTTCCTATCTCAGTTTATGCATTTATCTATTTATTTATTTATTTAATTATTTTATATCATTTATTTATTTTTATTTTTATACTATGATAAATATTGATACATGTTATTTTTCCTATGGTCTAGACTTTATATATTTCCTATGGTTCAGATCTCATATATTTGCCATAAAAGAATATATCTATTCATCAAAGCTCACACTATCTGATTGGAGTTTATATACTAGATACTATTAAGATTATCTTATTATTTTCTTCAATATAATTTTCTTACTGTCATCATACTTATATATTTGTATTTTTGTTGTTTTTTACAATATTTTTCCTTTTGTATTAATGTTAAATATCATGTAATATTTCTAATAGAAGGGAACGGCACTAGGATTTAGGCAGTTGTTCTGCCCAATTACAAACACAGGTGAGAAAGCCAATCAAACACCTGCACAAGGTATTTAAGTATGGACAATGCACTAGCCATGCTTCATTTGCTGTTGAAAAAGTCCCCAGTGGTAGGGACGAAACGCGTCCAGCTGAGAGATTGTGATCCTTTAAAGACTGACCTGCTCTCCTAGGATACTGCCTATACCGCTGTTGAAAGCTCCAGGACTCCCGCACCAATTGTTTATACCAAATTCGGACCAAGTCTTTACCAACGAGCTGCAACCTAAGCCCCACCTCCCCATACACCGACGGGACCTCAAGCCGAGGTCTCTGCCGGCCGGAGAAGGACGCGGGCGGGCAGCAACGCTGACGAGCGGTGATCCGACCATTGTGAAAGAACTGACACACATATCCACAGCGGTACGTTCTTGAACTTTTACATTCTCAGTACATTGCATCAATTTAAACAACGGTATTTTGGCAGTACTGTATCCAGGATCTTACCATTATTTTACCTGGGCTGGCCACCCACAGTAATTTGAAACATCTATGGATTTTATAATGGAATATTAAGCACTTTGAACTGAGAACACCAGTGCATTCAAATAGTAGATCACTCTCCATTTGTGTATATTATTTTTATATTTTTCTTTTATATTCTAGTCTTTCTCAACTAGGACTTTTATTGAAACTAGTATTAAATACGTATAATAAATTAAATAAGTTTTTTTCTCTAGTGCCGTTCTCTATATTATTTTTAGCCTTTACTTCTTATGTTTACTAATTATTAATATTTGGAATTCATATACACTACTCCAAGCGCTGTATCTACCTTGTGATTTTTCTTGTGATCTATTTGAGATTAAGGGTGAAGGCACAAACACCCTATACAGCTGCTATTTATTTTTCTAAATCCAGCGCCGCTTATTTATCTTTTGTATTCTATGCTGTGATATCTGCTGGATGAATTTGGAAATATTTTTTGTGACTGTTTTTCTGTCCACCTGTCTTTCTATGTGGCATTTTTTACCACTTTATTATATTTACTTTGCTCAATTTATTTTCGCTGGCTTACATTATTTGAAATTTTAATCTGTTCAATAAAGGTTATTTTTTAGGAGTCCCGTCGGTGTGCATATATAACTATGGCTCTTTTTCTCTTTTAATGGGGGTAATCTCTATCCTCCATTTGTTTGTAAATAAACAGTCTAAAAGCTGTTTCATAAGGTACAGTTATACTCTAGCACAATGTACTAAGCATGAAAGAATATTAGAACTTTTCCCAGTATAAACATATAATATATATGTCAAGTCACATTAGGCCTGATTCAGACTTAGGAAGTTGCTTAAATTAATAGAGCAAATTCACTACGGGGCTAAACCATGTTGATTTCAGGAGGAGTCAAGTAAATTGTATTCTTTGCATGCAGGGATATATCTTTGAATTGCTTACTGCACACAGACACTGACCAGCTTTACTATCACACTGTTATTTAGACTTGGGATAGGAAACACCACCTCTTAACTCTAATACTGCTTGCAACAGATGAAATATGACTCCCCTGCAATCAACATGCATGGTTTAGCCCAGGAGTGAGTTTCCTCTCTTATTTTAGCATCTAGTCTAAATCAGGGCCATTGACAGGTTTACAGATTCAAAGATCAGATTTTGCTGCATTCAGAATTCCAAACACAGAATGCGTGGGATCTGCCCAGGGCCAGGGCTAAGGTGTTCGGTGCCCCACTGCAAACTTAAATTTTGTGCCCTTGCAACAATTTAACGCCAGTCACCATTCTAGATTATAGTAAGTGTCATAAAACACAGTCATGTAACCACAATAAAAGAGAGTAAATCATAATCACCACTATACAATATAGACAGTGTTCTAATCTCTGGAATGCAATTCCCACTTCCTCTTAAAAACCACCACACAATACAGACTATATATCTTATCATTCATGTCTGTCCAGCTCCCAGTATTCCCCATCATGTCTCATTAGCCTCCTAGTATCCCCCATCATGTGTCTCCAGCTCTCCATCATGTGTCTCCAATACCCCAGTATTCCCAATCATGTCTCTTCAGCCCCAAGTATTCCCAGTGATGTCTCTCCAGACCTCCAGTATTCCCAGTGATGTCTCTCCAGCCCCCCAGTATATCCACGTAAAGTGTGCTGATCCCTGCACGCTTTACGATCGGGGTCCGTAGTTACACGGTTGCACTCCCCGCTGTCGGTAGGAAATCTGGACACTTACATGTCCAGATAGCTAACTTAACTTTTACGACTAGGTCTGCGTCCATACGTACACGGACCTAGTTGTAACGGGGCTTCCCCGTCCCCCACCCTTCCTTTAAAATGGCTAATTAGGCCATCGTAAACAAAGGGTTAGCCCCTTCAGCATACTTACCGATGTATGTAACTTAGTTACGTACCTCAGTACTTACGCTGTCAGAACAGCTGGCATGCGCATGTGCAGATGTTCTAAGACGAGACTTACGCAAATGACTTGTATAAGTCTCTTGTTGTACGTAGTTTAGGATCTGGCCCCATGTCTCTCTAGCCCCCCAGTATTCCCCAGCATATCTCTCCAGCTCCCTAGTTCCCTATTATGTCTCTCCAGTTCCCCATCATGTCTCACCAGCCCCCCAGTATTCCCCATTTCTGTCAGTCCAGCCTCTTAGTATTTTCAGACTGATGTGCTTCACTTACCTTAGATGCCTTCCCCCCACATGCTCCTTCTTTCTGGTGTCACAAGGAAGGAGAGTTCTTTGCATGCGGAAAGTTCCTGCTATCAGCTGCCAGGCAGAACACAGAGCAGTGAACCCCGGCAGCTGAAATGGGGTTTGCTATCAGGTGCTCTGTATTAACTGTCAGCCGTTCGTTGCAACAGGGGGTGACTGGAGCTTCTCCAGCCTGGTGTCGTCCTGCACTGCATCCTCCTGCTTACCACGTCGCACCAGCCCTGGATCTGCCATCTATGTATCTATGAAACGCGCTGCTAACCACTCCCTTCTGGTTGGTGGACTCGAGAAATCACTGTCCTAACTTTAAATTTCCAACTCCCAAACTAAACATCGGCTTCCTGTATGCCAACAACAATAGTAACCCTTCAGTTTACCTATGTTTGGTACTGTGCTCACCCATAGTCACTTTCATGGGCAGGCAGTGGCTATGCTAGGCACAGGTGCTCCTTCTCCCAGGCTCTCACTGGCAGACAGGAGGAGCAACATGGAAACACAGAAAATGATGGCTGATAAGAGCTACATAGCCCATCCATTCTGCCAATTTGTTTATTTAATACTATCCTGACCTTAGACAGCCCTTGTGTTCTTATACACCTCCAGCTTTGGGTGCAGTAGCAGAGAGATGCAACTATGTAAGTATAACAGCATGTGTATGGACACTACAGCCAAGCACAATGCAGCCACATTCCCAGATACATTCCATTATATTAGAGTTGAGCTAGAAAACATAACGTTTCAACTCTAAGGCCCAGATTTACTAAGCTGTGAGAAAGGAAAAGTAAAAATGTTGCCCGTATCAACCAATCATATTCTACATAATAGAAAATGCCAGCTAGAATCTGATTGGTTGTTATGGGCAACATCTCCACATTTCCTTTCCTGCAGCTTAGTAAATCTGGCCCCAAATCTTTTTTTACAGCGTTAATATGACTTCACTTCATATGGGATTCACATATATATTGAATCCCATGGAATATATAACATAAGGGACTATCTTGAATTAGATTATTTGGAACATTTGACAACCCGGGTACCCACTTTTGAAATTGAACATTCCATCACCCAGGACCCACCATTATCCCTCATTAGCCACTCAATAGGTCTCATTTATTCTTTCGTGGGCTGCGCTACCCTATCCTGCTTTCTTCTCTCCTGTATATATATATGTTGGAAGTATTTTTGGTGTACTTCTAAGCGGGACACAGCAGCGCCCACACTCGCATTCCCTACCTTCCACGTCTAAGCGCTTCTTTTCAACCTCATTATTATGTTAATGTTCTTTCCAAATCTAGAAGCTGTATCACAGCTATTTACATACATATAAATATATCCATGTTCTTACTGTGACTGGTAAACCCACTAATATAAACTATGCTGCTGCTACCAGCATACAAATGTGACTGTGAACACCTATCTTCAAAAATGACGATACTGTTAAATAATTTCAACCAAATGCCCTTACTATCTGTCAGTCTGTACTACCTCCTATCAAACAACAATAAATAAAAGAATTTAAGCCATACAAACAGAACAAAACGGTTGGGTACATGAAGAGAGTATTGTATTTGCAAACGCATATTGCGCAGCTTGCAGAATAGGCTGCAAAAAAAATAATAATAAAAAAAATAAACAATCAAATAAACACCCAACCATACTCAGGATGCAAAAATAAGCTTGGATTATCACAACTAGATATTGGCCAAAGACAATATGGGATTCTCCTACTATAATACAAACCAGCCTAAAATTAAACAAAAAAAAAGGTAAAAATATTAAAATATTAGTATTGGAAATGGTTATATGGGTGGAAAAACAGTAATATATGTAGTTAAACAAGTATATTATGATAAAATAACAAATGACGGATAGTTATGAGTGTTATGTGTATGTATAGAATACAGCAGACTGTGACCCTGCAATCCTGTAAAGAACACATTTGAAGGTTAAGTAACTCTAGATCTCAGTTAATCTACTGTAATCTTCTATTACTAGATGAGTGTACACCACTCTGGCTTCTAGCTGCCTGTCACAGAATGACACTTGCATGGCTTTAAATAATGAAGTTTCTAAATTGGATGATTCACTCCTAATTGCATGAAAAAAAACATGTTTCTCTTTCTTTACTTTTATCTTATTGTACAGATTTTTGGAAGAATTGAAACCTTTTGTCCGTCACAATGCACTTGTATTTTCCATGGGAGAAGTGACGGCACTGGAACAAGGTAAGTACTCTTTGGATGCTTGAACATTGCACATACAGCAGACATAATATACAGACATTTCTGCAGTATATATATATTTTTCAGGGACAGTATTTAGACTATAGGACCTACATGGTTAGCTCATAATTTTATCCACAAAGTAGTGTCTAGTTTTTGGGAATGGTTTTTACAGTTAAAGGGCTTAAAATCACTGTATGATAAGTGATTATAATAATGGATAATTATGATAATAATTAATGGATCTAAAGCATATAAAGCACAAACAATGTATACATATTTCATACCTAAATGGACAGAAACTTAAAAGGACAATATATACATGGAATTCTGATATAATTTCCTAATAAGTCTGTGGTCTCCTTATGTTAAGTGCCACACATTCACATGACTATACCACATGCAAAAGAGCACCAGTTCACATCATTACACCACAAATGGTAGAGCTGCAAGTCACATTATTATGCCCAAGTAATGCAGCAGCTTGATCATGTCACAAACAGAACCTCCTCTGCTTCTTATCTTTTATATATATATATATATATATATATATATGCAATACGTCCGGTGGTGTGAATTCGGCCCAATGACTTTTTCTAATGCAGAAGAGTTGTTTCTTACGTTGCAGCCTAGGTGGTTGCCTCTACTGTTTAAGGAATAATTTTCCCACATTTTCAGTTCTGTAGGTGTTTTATTTCTTATGTAATTGAAAAATTAATCTTTATTTATAACTTCAGGTCTGTTCTGTGCAATGATCCTGACATGTTTGACATTCCTGTCAATGTTCCTGTTGACACTGTGAAGCTGCGAGTAGAAAAGACAGTTACCCGGAGAATACCCACTGAAGCCTTTTATTACTTGGTTGATCTAAAATACCTTTGGATAACCTACAATAGTATTACTAGCATTGACTCAAGCAGCTTTTACAATCTGAAACAGTTACATGAATTACGCCTGGATGGAAACATGATATCTGTTTTTCCATGGGAATCTTTATTAGAGATGCCTCGATTGCGTACCTTGGACCTACATAACAATAAAATAGCAAGTATCCCAGCGGAGGCTGCACGTTACTTAAAAAACATTACTTACCTAGATGTGTCCAGCAATAAGCTCACCACTATGCCTTCAGACCTATTGGATATATGGCCTCCATTTTCAGAATCAGTCTACAGCAATACAGATCTTATTTCCCAGCGAATTATATTGGGTAAGTCCTGAAAGAGTTCCCATAGGTTGCATAAAGATTGTTTGATTTAAAGTATACCTATTTTACTTAATGGAATATGTGGATGTAAATGTTGGGCCAACGCAATGCGATATTTATATCAGCAAAGGTGCAATGACCAATAGGTATTACTGGTATCTTAATGAATATTATTATTAGTAAGCACGTCGGGAAATGTGATTGGAAGATATGAGGATGGTGGACCAGATCCAGACTTACAGAAACGCCCACTTTTTATACGTAGAAAACATAGAGAGTGACAGCAGATAACAGCCACATGGAATGGGATGGGATGAAACATAGAAAGTGATGACAGATAAGAGCCACACATCTAGTATTATTATACATACTGACCCTACATCCTATTTGACCTAAATTTTGTTTGAGATTTAGGATATCCTTATATTTATCCCAAGCATATTTGAAACTGTTCTACTGTGTTAGCCTCAACCACCTCAGAGAGGAAGTTATTCCACTTATTAACCACACTTTTAGTGAAGTAATTTTTACATCCTGTATATCTACCACCCTCCAGTTTATATACATGCCCTTGTGTTCTATTACATTTCTTCTTCTTCAACCAAATGCCACCCTCCTCTAGCTGGTTAGACCCCTTGATATATTTGAAAGCTCCCCTCCTTTCCCATCTCTGCTCCAAGCTATACATTTTTACTTCCTCTAGTCTTTCTTGGTATATTTTGTGACAGGTCACAAAATATACCAAGTTGCTCTTCTTTGCACAGCCTCCAATGTATTTAGAGATATGGGACCGGATTCACACCAGCGGACGTATTTCACATACGTCCGCATTTTACCGATATTTGCTACTGCGCATGTGTAGTAACAAATTTACGTATTCTACATATCATTTTGTTACGTAGATTGCGTATATGCGGTCTTTAAGGCCGCATATACGCAATCTACATAACGAAACGATACGTAGATTACATAAATTTTGCTACTACGCATGCACAGTAGCAATTATAAGTAAAATACGTCCGCTGGTGTGAATCCAGTCCATGTCCTCCATAACTAAACACGGTATTCTAGGTGGGGCCATACCAATGGTATATAAAGGGGCATTACTACCTCTCTCCTTCTGCTACTAATTCCTCTCCCTATGCAACCAATCATCTGACTTGTCTTTCTCATTGCTTTGTTATATTGCTTGGCTACCTGTAAGTCACATAAAATAATAAATTATAGATCCCTTTACTCCCAGTAGTTTTTAATGTAGTGCCATAAATGATATATTGTACATTTGGATTTTTGTTCCCCCAGTGCGTGATTTTGCATTTTTAGGCATTAAACTACAGTTGAAACACTCCTTTAGTCTACCTAGGTGTACCCTTCCTGGTGTGTCTACCCTGTTACATATCTCTGTGTCATCTGTAGAAAGGCATATTTTCTCCCCAATACTACAGACAATTTTAAAAATGAAGATTTCAAAGAGCACTGGTCAATGTATTGGGGAACTCCACTGATTACCTTACGTTCCCTAGAAGGGATTCCATTTATTACAACTCTCTGTTCTCTCTCTTATCTTGTAACCAATATCATATCCATGTAACTATCTTTGAGTCCAATCCCAAAGTTTCCAGCTGATTTAACAGTCTGCACTGTGTCAAAAGCCTTACTGAAATTTAGATCAGCTATGTCTATAGCTCCCCATTTATCTAATACTTTATTGACCCAGTTAAAACATTCTATAACATTTGTGATCTCCCCCAATGAATCCATGCTGTTTGGGATCTTGTAAGTTACTGGATTTAAGATATTGTACAATTTGTTTCTTTAACAGTGTTTCCATCAATTTCACTACTACCAGTGCCGTCGACCAGCATCACCCATCTGTCCAGCACCCAGCATCACCCATCTGTCCAGCACCCAGCATCACCCATCTGTCCAGCACCCAGCATCACCCATCTGTCCAGCACCCAGCATCACCCATCTGTCCAGCACCCAGCATCACCCATCTGTCCAGCACCCAGCATCACCCATCTGTCCAGCACCCAGCATCACCCATCTGTCCAGCACCCAGCATCACCCATCTGTCCAGCACCCAGCATCACCCATCTGTCCAGCACCCAGCATCACCCATCTGTCCAGCACCCAGCATCACCCATCTGTCCAGCACCCAGCATCACCCATCTGTCCAGCACCCAGCATCACCCATCTGTCCAGCACCCAGCATCACCCATCTGTCCAGCACCCAGCATCACCCATCTGTCCAGCACCCAGCATCACCCATCTGTCCAGCACCCAGCATCACCCATCTGTCCAGCACCCAGCATCACCCATCTGTCCAGCACCCAGCATCACCCATCTGTCCAGCACCCAGCATCACCCATCTGTCCAGCACCCAGCATCACCCATCTGTCCAGCACCCAGCATCACCCATCTGTCCAGCACCCAGCATCACCCATCTGTCCAGCACCCAGCATCACCCATCTGTCCAGCACCCAGCATCACCCATCTGTCCAGCACCCAGCATCACCCATCTGTCCAGCACCCAGCATCACCCATCTGTCCAGCACCCAGCATCACCCATCTGTCCAGCACCCAGCATCACCCATCTGTCCAGCACCCAGCATCACCCATCTGTCCAGCACCCAGCATCACCCATCTGTCCAGCACCCAGCATCACCCATCTGTCCAGCACCCAGCATCACCCATCTGTCCAGCACCCAGCATCACCCATCTGTCCAGCACCCAGCATCACCCATCTGTCCAGCACCCAGCATCACCCATCTGTCCAGCACCCAGCATCACCCATCTGTCCAGCACCCAGCATCACCCATCTGTCCAGCACCCAGCATCACCCATCTGTCCAGCACCCAGCATCACCCATCTGTCCAGCACCCAGCATCACCCATCTGTCCAGCACCCAGCATCACCCATCTATCCAGCACCCAGCATCACCCATCAGCCCCCAGCAGCTATACTAAATACCGGCACTTACCTGCAGTGTCCCGTTCTGCCGCCTGCTGCTTCTCCTCCGTGGTCTTCCCTGACGCTAATGTGACCTCAGGTCACTCCATTTCCTAAGTTGGAAAATACGCAGGGTTACTTAAGGAAGCCCTATGACACTCTTAAGTGCCATAAGGATCCAAAAAACTGGGACTGGTTGCAGGGCAAGGCAAGTGAGTTAGGTGCGGCTGTACCTCACTCATTCTGATAGCGGAATATGGTCCTCTGTCATCATTTGTAAGTACCAAATCTAAGATTACCTCATTGCGTGTGCGCTCTCCAATTGCTTGAGGGACATTCTCTCTTATAAATTTAAAATGTCCCCACTTGGAAGTAGAGCTTACTGAATTTTCACCTCAGTTTACATCAGGTAGATATTAAAATTTGCCATTATTATTACCTCCCCTTTTAATATCATTTTACGAATGTCTTATAATATAACATTGTCTATTTCCTCATCTTGTCCTGGGGGTCTATATATCACTCAAGTACGAAGAATAACTCTGTGGTTACCCAGAGTGCCTCTGCTTTTCTCTAATACACCCTATAAAATTTTTATTTATCCCTTTCTTCATACACATTAATATTCCTCCACAAATTTTTCCTACACTATTTTTTCTAAATAAATGAAATCCCGGTATAGCTAGGTCCCAGTCATACCCAGATTATCCCTTGTTATTATCACAATTAGTTCAGGAATTCATTTCCTAAGCTCCTAGCATTTGCACACAAAGCTCTGAGAGGTCGTGTTATGAATCTTATTCTTCCTTTTAATATCATTGCTAGATATGTTTATCATATTCTCTTTTTACTTATGTGGATATGCTAACCTTCTTGGGTGGGAGAGCAGCTATTTTTATTATTTATTTCACTGCCCCCTCTTCTAGTTTAAATGGTTCATAATGAAGCATTTACACTGCTCTCTTTGAATTTCAGTTCCCATAGAAGATGGGTGCAAGCCATCCCTTTTATAGAGGTTTCTGTTTTGCCAGATGGCATGGCTATGTTTTATGAAACCAAATTCTTCCTCATGACAACACTTCTTAAGCCACAGACTGACGTCACTAATGTGAATTATTCTACCTTTCTGAAATCTGTGTGCTGGCAGCACTTCAGAAAAAGCCAACAGTGTTTGCCAAGTGCTTGAGAGCAGCTCCTAACTTTCTAAATTCATCTTTAACAGCCACAACTCCAGCTTTGGCCTAGTCATTTGTCCCAAGGTGGATAACTACATCATCCTCCCTTTCCTTGCTTGCTGTTTTTATATTTGAGTGCGTCATCTTCAGTACTCCAGGTATCGATTGCTTTGCAAAATCCAAAAGCAATCGATTTCCCAGGGGATTTATGCAAATGACTTGTGTATGTCCCCTGTTGTACTTAAGTTAAGATCTGGGCCTATGTGCATTATATCATGGGGAAGTCGCATAGCATGAAAACGGCATCACAAAGGTTTCCTGCATCTTATATGCTTGCTTTATCCACATTTTTATAAATACATTATTGTACACAACTTTGTAACTGACAGTGAATTGCCAGCTTTATGTCCGACGAACGGGCCATTTACGAATCGGCCATTTTCTCCCCAGCCAGTTGCAATCACCGAAAGCTCCATGGTCCAAAAAGTTAAGAAAAATAGTTACCCATTCCTTTCACTAATTCTTACCCAGTGCTGCCAAGAGGGGGGTACTAATTACCTGGGTCTGGACCTGACGAGGGGCCTGGGTTTGTGCAGCACTGGTGGTCATAAAAAAAAAAAAAATAACAATAATGTCCTTCCCTTTATTTATATTGTTTATTTATGTTGAAAGAGTCTGAAGATTCATTTGGGGGAATGGGGGGGGGGCAGTGGTCCGTTGTCAGCCTTTGCTGACACAATAGCCCCAGGCGAAGTCATCATTGCGGTCAGTAGGAGACGTCCTACAGCAACGCTGGGGACGGTTTCCTGACAGGCTGAGTTACAGGCAGGCAACAAATCAGAGCTCAGCACAGGTAGCCAATCAGAGCTCAGCACAGGCAGAAAGCAGATCACTTTCACTTTCTGGCTGCCCCACGTCTTCCTGGTTATCTCTGGAGGAATAGACCAGCTTCTGATGCAGGTAAGCTTTATTATTCTATCTTAGAGTTGCCGACTTTTTAGAGCTTCCCCCCGGGAGGACCCAGAGGGAAGCCTCGGATTTCTACAAGGGAACAGGGCTTAATGACGCGATTTATGCAAATCGTGTCTTTAAGCCCTGCCCCCTGGCAATCACTCCTGTAATCTCTAGCGTTTCAGGGGATGGACAGGGCTTGATGACATCATCAAGCCCCGCACATGCCTAGTAACGCTAGGGATTAGTATAATAATTGATGGCTTGGGGGATTGCGGGAGCTTTGTCGGCTCTCCCGGGATACCGGGAGACCTGCCCAAGTTTCAGGAGTCTCCTGGATATTCCGGGAGAGTCGGCAACCATGATCTATCTATCTATCTATCTATCTATCTATCTATCTATCTATCTATCTATCTATCTATCTACCTACCTATCTATCTAATATCTATCTGTCTATCATCTATCTATATATACACACACACACACATATATACACACACACACACACATATATATATATATATATATATATACACACCATATTCACACACTAATATGTTTCTATATCTAGATATACATGAAAAAGTGTCAACACGTGTGTATGTGTATGCATGTGTATATATGTGTATATATATATATATATATATATATATATATATATATATATATTGTATAAGTTATTATTATGTCTG
>WWET01000569.1:121877-133606 GCA_011038615.1 Limnodynastes dumerilii | reverse complement strand
TGTTCTTACCCTACCCCTCCCCTCTCTCTACCCTAACCCTCCCTCCCCTGCAGCCTGACCATAACTCTCCCTCCCCTAAAACCTGACCCTAACCTTCCCTACCTCGCATAAATAGTTTACTCACCTGTTCCTGGTCTGGCGACAGCAGTGGCAGAGGTGTGACGGAGGGATATCGGTAAGTGCAAAAGTGAATTGTTGAAGTATGCCGATTGGCATATTCACCCATTCATTAAAAAAAAATAGAATTTCTGCTTTATTCAAAACGGACATCCGAAAAGGAACTTTTGGATGTCGCAATTTCGGAAAACAGAGTTTCTTAGCGGAAATTGACAACGGTAATGGTAGATCTGATATATGTTATATATCATCGTAGCTATATCAACAGAATATTCTGTTACAATCGTAGACTCAGGTTACAAGGGTTTACTGAAGGCAAACAGGTTTCCTAAATGTTTAATGATTTTCTAGGAACAGATCAGAGAAAACATATGAGTTTTAAGTAAAAAAAAAAGAAAGCTTTATGCTTATTATATAATGTTTGTTATAGACTAACACAGCATTTACTAAATAATCATTACAAGTAATAATGTAACAAGCATGCGTTTTTATAAAAGAGCATATTATTATTGTTCAGCCATGTGACAGTTACACTCCAGTATTGCAGAGTTATCTGTGTTATGAGAGGCAAGATTAGCAGGGATTTTCCAATTTAGCGGCCTTGTACTCCAGAAACCATTTAATCCCAGTCATGTGTTTAAGACAGACAGCCATTACTTCACCATGGATTTTAACATTCAATCCTTATTTCACCTTGTTTTAAATCTTTTAATTAATGATTTGTCCCAAACCAGTCCCCAATCCTTACTAGTGTATCTGAAGAACAAATGCGCTGATATCTTAGTGTCAGACCTAATGGTATTAATTGTCACTTCTGTCAATTATTCTGTATTTATGGATAATTTGATAAATGTTCAGAGAATAGTTTTTATATGGAGATTTAGAGAGAGAGAGAGAGAGAGAGAGAGAGAGAGAGAGAAATAATGCACATATATTGTAATTCTAAACTTAATACTTTGTGATTGTAAATAGTGACATCTAGTGGTAAAATACATTACAATATAATCTTTGTGTAACTTTAACAAACTCAGCAATAATAATTTAACTTAATAATCATGGACTGATTTGCAAAAGATTACAAAAGTAGCCGCAATTCAATTAAAAGAAATGAAATTTAGGGTAAATCTTAATATTGGATCTGAACCTTTGTGCTGTATTCAGATTTAATAATATTCCTAAAAATACACAGGCAATCTGCATATGTTAGCGCTTTCTGCTATCTGTGCATGCACGTGTCAGATGTTACGCATAAGAACTCATTACACATGTCATTTATCTAAGAACCTAATGACATCTGGAAGAAGGGGTGTGCCAGGGGACAGAGTTGCTAGCGAAAAATGGGTATTTTAGAAGCAAGAATCTATTTAGAAAAGACAGCCATATTTAAAAAAAATCTTTGTATGGGTAAGTATGCTAATACCCACCACAGACCCGTCGCATCTGCCACAGACCCGACGCACAGACTGGAGAGGTGAGAAACACTCCCCGAGGAGTTTTAGGATTAGGCTGTGGGAAAGGGAGGGTTAAGGTAATAAAAGGGGAGGATTAGGATTAGGGTAATGGAAGGACAGTCTGTGGGGAAGAGAGTCTTAGGTTTAGGCTGCAGGGAAGGAAGGGTTAAGGTTAGGGTACTAGAAGGGGAGGGTTATGCTTAGGGTAATGGAAGGGGAGGGTTATGCTTAGGGTAAAGGGGAGGGTTATGCTTAGGGTAATGGAAGGGGAGGGTTATGCTTAGGGTAATGGAAGAGGAGTTTTATGGTAAGGATTAGGGTAAGGGTTGGGGTAAATTTATACTTACTATTTGGCACAGTGTCTTGGAACTGGCTGGGAGAGAACGGCCCTTTAGAAGGCAGCGACCCACACCCACATGCCAGCGTAAGTAGGTTAAGAAAAGTGGGTGGGAAGAGGCATTTAATTGGGCAGTATGGGTTGGGTTAGGCACTTCCGTTCTCACTTTTGCAAACTCCACACAAACATATGCACGGAAAGTTCAGGTAGGCCTATGGTGGTGAAAATAATCCGTAAGAACTAGGGGAGTGTCATGGGAGTGCGCTTGCCACTTAAGTGTGTACTTTTGCGAATCCGCGCTTACTTATTTCCTTCTTAAGGCTGAATCAGGGCCTTTGATATTGTTATATGTAAAGCAGCATCCCACTGAAAATTATTCCTATCATAAATCACGGTGGCAGGCTAAAAGATTTTAATAACCATTTCACTTAGCGTGTTAGTTTGTTGCTACAAATTATTTATACATTGTTTTCAGACTACCACCACACATGATGCCTTTCTGAGCTGTCCATGTGTGTTTTTGACTGGTAGCCATATGGATTCCTCACCTTCTGGAGACTTTTATATGGAGATAAGGAATTGTGGGGCAAAAACCTATAACATGTAATCAGATGTATATTACAATTATAGAATATATTTTCCAATCAGAGCCTTCTAATATTTTGGATACTTATAACATATTTTTCAATTCAAGGTTTTCAAGATAATCCTTGGTTTTGTGACTGCCGTATTTCGAAACTGATTGAACTTTCAAAGTTAGTGGATCCTCATGTGATATTCCTGGACCCTCTGTTGGTTTGCAATGGACCAGAGTCTCTAACTGGCCTTTACTTCCAAAAAGCTGAACTAGAGCAATGTCTCAAACCCTCTGTGATGACATCAGCCACCAAAATCACATCACCGCTAGGCAGCAATGTTCTACTGAGATGTGATGCAACTGGTTATCCCACTCCTCAGCTACTATGGAGCAGAATGAACAACACAGCTGCTAATTATACGGGTATGCTCTATTTATTTTACATAATTATATAAATAAAAACATGTTTAATGCAACACCCCCACCCAACAGAAAAAAGCCCTAGTAAACTGCACAAATAACTAGCACTTATTCTATTTGTACAATAAATTCCAGAAATAATAAGATTTATGGGGGCCCTACCCATGTCATGAAAAATATAGACATACAGCTGTAGATATACTAACTTTTTATGTTTCAAATTTCTAGGATTTTAGGTTTCAATTTATACATAAGTAATCTCACACAGGGCTCCATTTACTAAATGGTGATAACTTCATTTTCATTAGATAAAGACCGTTTTCACCTGAAAACGATCTTTATCTCCTGAAAATGAAGGCATCACCATTTACTAATGCAATGATCGCCATGGAAACCATGGTGATCATTAGCATTCCTACCCCGATCGCCAGGCATCACCATTTACTAATGCAATGATCGCCATGGAAACCATGGTGATCATTAGCATTCCTACCCTGATCGCCAGCCCGCTCTAATGAATGCGGGCGGGCTGATCGCTGAATTTACAAAGTGTTGGCATGGATTTTAACAATCTGCGCCGATACGTTAAATAATGCCATCTCAAGATGGCGTTAGGGTAGGTATTACAGCGGTCCCCCCATATAACCCCCTTTTCGCCCTCTAATAGCTGTTATTAGGGGGAGGAAAACAGGGGTATATATCGGGAGACCGCTGTAATGCAAAACACTAACGAAAATGTACAAAAATAAAAAATATAAAACATTTTTTACATAGATAATTAATACATTTTTAATAAAAATACTTTAATATAATAATAATTTTTAAAAAAACGAAACAAAATAAACAGATTTCTTAACTGTCCCAATACATCGGCAGCGAATTCTGACGCTGGCAATACATTGTTATTGTCACATCCTAACATAAGAGTCTGAGGTGAGTCCCCTGGACATGGACATGACCTGGGGCAGGTGGAAATGTTTGACATAAAAAGACCTTTTTTACATCTGCGTTTGACTCTGGCTCGGGGGGAACTTGCTTGGACACGACCTAAATGTACATTGACTACATTTGATAATGGACGTGACACAATTACAAGACTTTAAATAAATCTGTTAAAATTCCATCTTTTAGATATTAATTAGTCACTTATTAATAAAAACCGACAACCTGATTTTATTACAAACACTGTTTCTCATTTGCATTAGATAGTTGTCTTGTAAGATACCTTGTTGGAATACTATATCTAGACGTTGGTTATGAACTTTTACAGGTTCAGCTTAGTTTTACATTTGTAGGATAGTACCCACTATTTTCCATCTTCTGGTCTTGATTTCTCCTTTCCTTGTGGTGACACCGGTAGTCTTCCACTGGCTGCATATTTCCTGCTGGTATTCTTTGTTGTAGTGTGAGCTGATGGTCCCACTGATATTTGTGACTGGTCGAGCATCAGTACTGCTATATATATTTCCGCTAGTAGCTAATCAGCTTCTTTTTACCATAGTATTGCAAAAAATTATGGGCAGTGTTCACAGATACGTTTTTGCGTCAGATTGCGAGTGGGTTAACTGCACATGCATGGTTACTTCTTCCACGCAAATTACGTAGTGTTTACGCATGTAAGTACTTTAGGCACGGACTTGTGAATCGCACTTGGAGACATACATACAGAGGGGCGTGGTTGTTTTCCGTGCGGTCAAAGTTATGTGAAAGTGGGTGGAGGGAGGCATATAAATGGACTTTTTGAAGGCGCGGTTAGTAAAATACGCATGTATGGAAGTAACACACGTAGAGTTAAGGTTGCCCTATGGAGGTATAAGTCACCGAAAAACCGGCCATGTTAGGGGAGTGTCATGGGTGTTGTCTTGCTACGTGTGTGTAAAAACGCGGACATAGTAAATACGGATTTGTGAACACGGTCCTTTGTTCCCCAAGCCTAAAGACTTATTCCACAAAGCATACTGCACCTTATACAGATTTAAGGTCTCACTGCACCCATGGCTCCGAGAGCAGCACCAGCTATAATCTGATGCCAGATCCCCACCGTATACAGCCTTTCATGCAGATGAGGGAGGCCATTCCGTGCACCCTACCTTAAGATCTTCAAGCCTTCCTTACGTAAAATAGGGATGGCTCAGAGATCTGGATAGGGCATAAGAAGCTCATCATGCCCTCACTCTACAATTAGTATATATCCCATCTCGCACCAATTAGTATGTATCTCTGTACTTGCCCCACCATTGGATTTGTCAATAAACACTATCAGTATAGAAGTGTGGATCCAGAGGAACCAAATCCTTACTAGAAGTGCGGCAGATGTACAAGCACACTTTCTGAATGAGTGTGTTTTCTGCTCACAGCAAGTTAGATACGCCCATTTTGAAGTGGTCTGGATTATCTCAACATTATATTCACTCTTGAGCTTTTTAAATTACGGCATCTGTCAGGTATGTGAGGTATTCTTCACGTATTAAATTGTAAATTAGTAATCCAAAAGGTTTCTCAATTAAAAACAAATAAATAGTTTTATACAAACAAATGAGAATTTGATGTTCATTCTATTAACCTCTCTTGACTTCTCATAACTACCTAATTATGGAGACTGAAAATAAGAGAGTAAAGTTTCTCATGGGCAAAAACCATGTTCATTTCAGGGGAGTCAAATTAATTGTATTCTTTGCATGCAGGGATATATCTTTGCTTTTGCTTATTGCATACAGATAGTGACCAGCTTTAGTTTTATAATGCTAATTAAACTTGAGAAATGCTGAGAAATGCCACCTCTCAACTCTAATACTGTTTGCAGTAGTTGAAATGTGACTCCCCTGCAATCAACATGGTTTATCCCAGGAGTAACTTTCCTCTCTTATTTTCAGTCTCTGAACAGGTCCTATATCATCATACAACATACAATCATACAATCTATGGCATAAAGCTGAGTATTTGTTTCCATCATTCTGTAGCTATATGTATCATCCTTTAAGGTGGCTTATAATTACAAAAGGTTTTATGATACAAGATAGCTGGCTGTTGTACAGAGGAGTCTTGATTTGTTCCAAATTTCTTAATTGGTATTACTATTAATATTGTGCTGCAATATCTTTATAATTAGGACAATGATTTTTATTAGTCATTAGTACTATATACGCAGTACAAATATTTAAGCAAAGATGGATAAATAAACATACAAGTGAAATAACTTGGTTTTTCTCTTTGTTATTTTCCAGTTATTCAAGAGTCTCCAACAGATGGTGTGAGATGGTCAATTCTAAGTATGAATGGTATTTCCTACAAAGATGCAGGAGAATACCGATGCAAGGCTAAAAATTTAGCAGGCATATCAGAAGCATCAATTACTGTCATAGTAGTTGGTGTTGTCACTACAACAGGAGCACCACAACGTTTTGGACGGAGACCAGAAACAGACCAGATAAGCATTATGCAAACAGATGCAAAGGAAAAAATCATTAAAATGAGCACAAGCTCATTTCCACTTCAAACCATAACATCACCTGCAACAGACACCACATCAGAACCCACTATTATTCCAACTACTGCTTCATCTACCACATCAAAGGTCCAAGAGAGGAAAGCACAGAAACCCAGAGCTGGACAAGCACAGGCAGCAAGCAAGAAAGCTCAAAATGTTTCAGCAGGTAACAAGGAAGGAGATGCACTTAAAAATGTGGCAACTGATCCAGAAACAAACTCTGTGGTCCGGAATCTGAAAGTGATCAGTGAAGCAGAGGATCGGGTCATGCTTACATGGAAAACTCCAAATACCACAGATAGCTCATCTCTGACAGTGCTTTACTCAAAATATGGAGAGGAGCAAATGTTGAGGTTGAGCACAGACCCAAGTAAAAATAAAGTAACAATTGATGGCTTACAGCCCAGCACAAAATACATGGCCTGTGTTTGCCCCAAATCAGCTCGACCAAAGAAAGATCAGTGTATTGTGTTTTCCACCGATGCTCTGCTTAAAAGTGAAGACAGCGGCTCCCAGGTGTCTATCCTAGTAGTGGCCAGCAGTGTTGCTTGTGTTGTTGTCTTGTCTGTCATCTTTTTCTTGCTGTATAAAGTTATGAAATTGCAACGTAAGCCTCAGTCTCCCGGGGAAGAGGACCTTTTAAAAGAGACTTATATCAAATTTGAGACACTGTCCCTTAGACCCCGAGCTATAAACACTGGAGGCGAGTTATGGACACGTAGAGATACAACAGAATCAGAAAGACTTCTTTTGTGCTCTAGATCAAGTATGGACTCTCAGGGGACCTCTAAAAGCGAAGGTTCAAGGCCTGAATACTACTGCTAATATTTACACTTAATTACAAAGGTTTTTGGTTTGTTGTACATTTGTTATATTCATTTTTTATTTTGGTTTTCAATAAATAAATCAAATCCAAAACATGTTTAGATTTATTTTTAATTCATTTATTTTATAAAATCCCAGTAACCCTATTCTCTCTCCCCTTTTCCATCAGCTTATCTTCCTCCTTGCGACTTTCATTCCAACCACTGTTTCCACAAAACTTTCATTCCCCACTGACAGTTCTCCCTCTTTTTCCTTGCTTACACATTGTGGTACCACTAGCAATGCCTAATCAAGATTTGCACTGGTTATGTTCAATACAACAGTGTCAAAGACTATGATCTACAGTAGTTCTCTAATAGAAATAATAGTAGTAGTCATATTATGGTCAGGTTGTACTTGTATGGCAAATCTACTCCAGTCAAATAGTAAAACTGCTTTGGGCTAAACAAAGGATAGTAGTGAATGTGGGTTTTGTCATTGCTTACAGTAAGTTTTATGAGAAGGCCAGACATAAGTTGTGGTATTGTTACCATGACTCTCATAGTTATTAATATTTTTTAGTTGTATAGGCTGAAAAAATACTTTTTGTGTGTGTGTGTGCACGTGCTATTTGTTTACAGTTTTTGGTGATAAATAGTTTAGCCACATTAGTAGCGGTTTCATTTATTATAATGTGGATACTTGTCAATTTCCTCATTTATATTTTATGTTCTTTTCCATTAAATAATGTTAGAGTCCGTTTGCAAACTTCTGTAATGTCACAAGGTAAAAAATATCTTTTTTCCATAGATTTTTAGTCCCAAAGACCTAAATACTTTCACATGTAAACATAAAAAATCTTTATTATACACAATTTATAAAATCTTTATTTTACTTCTCTTATAGCTCTCAGTTGACATAATGTAAAAACTACTGTTATTAGGACACTCATGGCAGATAATACAGTATATCATTCACCTCAATCCTCCAGTTTTAATGGAGTGCTGACATAATTTACTAGGTGGTATCCTACATCCATAGATCTAAAATCACCTTAAAATGGTTAGAAACTACTAACAACTCATTATGCGCGTTATCTCGTACAGCTAGGACAACTGCATTCCCATACAGAATTCATTGTACTGCGCGTGCAAAGTACAAACATAGGAGTATGTAGTGTATCGTTATTAGATCTTAATTCAGCCCAAGGGGAGGAACAAACAGCTTAGGTGCACATATTGCAATTTTATCAGTTTCTTTTAAAAAAATAAGACCAAAACAAAAGATAAATAAGAAGTGCTTGGAGTATAGAAACTTGTATTTATTATTAATAATAATTTATAATATAAATTAAAAACAAAACAAACAGCTTAGGTGCACATATTGCAATTTTATCAGTTTCTTTTAAAAAATAAGACCAAAACAAAAGATAAATAAGAAGTGCTTGGAGTATAGAAAATTGTAGAAAATTGTATTTATTATTAAATAATAATTTATAATATAAATTCAAAACAACAATAATATTGCAATACTTAAATCAGGGTTGCCGACTTTTCATCGCTTTCCTCCAGCAAAACCCAAGGAAAGCCATAGATGTAGATGCCTGCAAGGGGACGTGGCTTAATGACGTAATTTATGCAAATCACACCCGAAGCCCCACCCTATCAATGCCCCCTTTTCATAGTTTCACTAGGGATGTGGTGGAACTTGAAGACATAAATTTTGGCATCAGGTCCTGCCCTGCCCTTAGTAACCCTAGGACTACTAGTGTTGTCAGGCAGGGGGGGCAGGACTTGAGGCTGTAGTTTGCATGAAACCATGGCCTCAAGCCCTCTCCTGGGATGCCGGGAGAACTGCCAGAGTTTTGGAAGTCTCCCGGATATTCCGGGAGAGTCTACAACCCTGACTTAAATCCACATGAGATCAAGCCACAAAATAAATCAGATGATACTAATATAATGTTATTTTTATCATCTGACTTTTTCGTAGCTGTGTGTTTTTAACTCTTTTGTGGATTTAGATTTTAAATATTTATTTGATGTCAGTCTTATCTCCTGTGGGTTTTAGTACTACAATTTGTCTTGTTATTTTTAATTTATCGTGTGTATAATAAATGTGATATATTTTCTATACTCCAATGCTTCTTATTTATCTTTTTTTGTTCTTGCATACAGGAAGTAGTCATTGCTGCTGGTCTAGTAGTGAAAGAGCTATATGCTTATTATAACTTAGCGCCATCCCTGATTTCCATTTGAGGAAATAATTTGTTATTTAAAAATTAAATCTCATTGATTTGAAACTCAAAAACAAATGCAATTTTGTGTTTGAAT
Source organism: Limnodynastes dumerilii (assembly GCA_011038615.1). NCBI lineage: Eukaryota > Metazoa > Chordata > Amphibia > Anura > Limnodynastidae > Limnodynastes > Limnodynastes dumerilii. Next base: position 124,083 of record WWET01000569.1, on the reverse strand, counting down.
CTTTCTTTTGTAACTTGAAAAAGAATTGTGCTTATCATTACTTAATTGACATCAATTGCCTGAACGTGACCCGTCTCCTTTCCAGGATGTTGCAGAACTCTGAAGGGTGGATACTCAGTCAGCATAACATAACATTTTCCCTAGATATACCAAAATTATTTTGCTGTTCATACATGTGCCCGTTCCTTTTTTAAGTTCTTTGGTCTGACAAAGGAAATGGCTTCCTCTTTCATTTTTATCACATGCTGTCTAAGCATACCCTAGACTAAAGAATGTAAACATCTAATGGTAAAATCACAGTAGTCCTCTCACACTTTTCTAATTAAACATTGACACATGCACCCACACACATACATCTCATGTTACCCAGACACCTCAATATTCAGTGTATATAATATATAGAAGACACAGAGTTAACTAATTTAATTGATTGGAATTCAAGCAAGTTAAGTAAAAAGTAAGTCCTTCCATCTCTATCAGAGCAGGTAAAATGGTAAAATGGTAGACCCAACACTATGCCTAGGAGCAGGGGCGGAACTACCATTAGTGCAACAGGTGCAACGGCACCAGGGCCCATGCAGATACAAGGGCCCACAACCATCACCACCACACCGCCGAAGCTCCCCACCGGGTTACCTGGGATTTCATCAGGGTCAAACAATTTTTTTGCACCTGGGCCCACAACTTGCTAGCTCCGCCTCTGCCTAGGAGTAAGGCAGGATTCACAACTAAGAACTCCCACAGACTTCCATACTACTACTGATCAATGCTGCATTTCATGCTGAGATACACATGGGGGTGGGCAAAAGTATTTATATAGTACAGCAAGGGCTTGGCTAATCCCTTTCGTACAATGCAGTATTCCACAAGCAAGAAGACTTAAGGTAGGGTCCAGGTGGAGGATATACTATGCGCATGTAGGAGAGCAAGGAGGAAGTCAATGCGTGGTTGTGGATCACAATTACAATTAAGGTTACATAAATACAATTCATAAATTGATCAATAATCATCATAAGAATGTCATATTTTACTGCAGTTTCAGGAATACAAATAAATAAAAAAAACAAAAAAGTTTAAATAACAAGGGGCTGGAGGGTTATAAAACAGAGGGTATACTAAAACAAAAAAAATGGGGAAGGGGTTATAATATTGGGGGTAGGTGAGAAAATCATATACCAACTATAGCAGTATATTACATTGTTTCCCATAACAAGCCTTAATAAGCTAAGAAGACAGCCAAAAGGTGTAGTCTGCCTATACCTGAGTGGGAAGCTACATTTTTAGGGTTCTGCTAAAACCTGTGAGAGTGCTTTCCAGTGACCTTCATTCAGGGGCTGGCTGGCAAATTTTGGCTTGGGGGGCAAGGCCACAGTAGTGGCCCATAAGTAACGGCCCATCATTATAAAATAAGTTTTTCAGTACAATAAATATCCATCGATAAAAAACAGGCTTTTTCAATGTTACTTGAACAAGTTGTACTTTATTATAAATGTTAAATCGTAAGTTATAATAAATAATGCAACTAAAAAAATAAAAATGATAAACACTTAAAAAAAATAATAATAATATATATATATATTTTTATAGCTTGCTTTATTATGTAATATATCCCCCCATACCCCTCTTGTTCATAGCTATAGTGTATGTATATATATATATAATTTTTTTTATAGCTTGCTTCAATTATGTAATAGAATACTACCCCACCCCATAAAAAATTAAATAAAAAAAAGTAGCAATGGAATAAAAAATTATATTCACTTACCTTGGGAAATGAGAAGAGAAACACCCAGGACCTCAATGTTTAACACAATAGGCGCGCACTCTTTGTAAGTCCCGCGGTGGCCGAGAGTTGAGTGACGTGTCACTCCCACAGAGAAGCTGCTGCTGCTAAGTCCCCGTCTTGCTATCCTGGATCATGCAGATATGCCACAATTCTTGCAATCCGATTCCTAACAATCCAATCCAGTATTAAGAGGAGCTGCGGCCGGGACTCACTGTGACTAAGGGCCTGATCCAGACCTACGCATGAGAGCGCTTCAGCGTAAAAACTTTCACTCCCATGACACCCCCCTTATTTTACCTCCGTACGCCGGCTGAACCCTACCCTAACTTTTCCCGGCGTCAGTACGAATTTTCGTAGCGACGCGCTGATCGTACAAGCCTAAGCACGCCCATACTGTACAATTTAAATGGCTCCCCCCGC
>WWET01000569.1:79215-120981 GCA_011038615.1 Limnodynastes dumerilii | reverse complement strand
TGTAGGATTTTTTTTATTATTATTATTATTATTATTATTATTATTCTTAAGGTTTATTTATAAGGCGCCACACAGTATCCGCATATCCCATTTCACCGTTTCACTACAACAGAAGTTGCAATGCTGAGTATCTCTGCTGGGAAAGAATCACCTTGAGATACCTGAAGAATTTTGTCATTATGGGAGCTTATTGATCATTGAATATCCCATAGAGAATATTGATAAAGCCATCTGGACATGGGCCTTTATCCTTAGGGGGCTCTTTAATTACTTCCTCTATTTCCAGCTGTACCCAATAAGCAATTCAGGGCAGTATGATCTTGGGAGTCTAACATGGGAAGCCGGGTGTCCTCTAGGAAGCCACTGATAGATTGGTGGGAAATTTGGGAAGTATGTGTATCATCTTTGAGATTTTTAAGCTGATTATAATAAGTGGCAATCTGCCAGTTTGAGTACTTTCCTACCTCTCCCAAAATAGAGGGAGTTGATGGGTCCTTAACTTCCAAGCAAGGAACTTCTCAACCTTGTTGCCTGCTGAGTAAAATCTCCACTTTAACTTGGCCAGCGCTTGACAGGTTAAGAGCACTTATTATAATTTTTTATCATTTTGAAAATGTAGCCTTTTGTTATTCTGTCCTACTTTGAAGCAGCAGACTAACTTTCTGTTTAGTATAATGTTAGATCCGCTACGTATAATATAGAGTAGTGATTATCTTTTTTAAGCTTTTTGTAAATGAAAATATAGCACCATCATACCATAATGAATTAAACATTGTAAAGATAAGATCCTCTTTGAAGTACAACATTTACCAGACAAACTACCAGAGTATACTGCTATATACAAACCAAGGCAATAAACATACTGTGGGGTATTAATAATCAGTAAGACTGTAATTGCATTTGTTTTTTATATTAGGCATGCACAGAAACACATGGGTCTATCCATCGCCAAACAACCCAACCCCCTTAAACACAAAACCCTAAGGTACTAAGCTGTATGGCTGCAAATTACACAGTAACAGTTAAATACAAGATAACATCAAATTCGGGAAACACATTAGAATTGTACTAATGCATAGCGGAGTACAGCAATTATAGTAAAAGAGCAACCTAAGGCCAAAAGTTTATGAAAATAGTTAAACAAAAAATGTCTTCTACTCCTGAAAAGGGATCTGTCCACCCCTTGGGCCTTATGGCTGGAGAAGGATCTCCCCCCATTATTAATTATGACCATTTTATGACCGTATTATTTCTAATTTTTCAAAAGTTACATACAGCAAATTCCTCTTTTTATTTTTATTTTTATCATTGATGGTTTTTAGTAATAATGGGTAAAACTACTGTATTAATAAGGGGCTAAACTGTTTCCCCCATTAATTAAACATTTAGGGCCATATTCAGAGATCCGTTTCCATGAAGGAACGCAATTATACGCACGGCCGGTGCAGGCCACACCCCCTCACACCCATGACACTCCCCTCTCTCGGACGTGCTGTCGGTGACTTCCGCCTCCATAGACCACTTGTAACTTTCCGTGAGTGTCCTCCATACGTGCGATTCATGTTGGTCGCTCCCACATACCTTCATTTAAACGCCTTCGCCCGCCCATTTTTATTTAAATTTTCACGTGTGTATTTTTGTGTCGCATATCTGGATGTATGTACCCAAGTGCAATTCACAAGTCCGTTCGTGAGGCACTTACGCGTGTATAGTCTACGTTAACTATGTAAAATAAATTACTATGCATGCGCAGTTCAAACGCACCTAAAAATACGCACGCAACTTGCCGTGAAAACGGATCTCTAAATAAGGCCCTTAGTTTATTACTCTCCTGTTTGATTACTTCAAGTCCAGAAGTGTCCAACCAGCATCCTCATCAAGTACAGAAGTGTCCAACCAGCATCCTCATCAAGTCCAGAAGTGTCCAACCAGCATCCTCATCAAGTACAGAAGTGTCCAACCAGCATCCTCATCAGGTACAGAAGTGTCCAGCCAGTATCCTCATCAAGTACAGAAGTGTCTAACCAGCATCCTCATCAAGTCCAGAAGTGTCTAACCAGTATCCTCATCAAGTTCTGAACTGTCGAGCAGTTGTCACAGTCGACTAAAGAGTGATCTATCCAGCGCCTCTGAAGATATGGCGCCCTGCAATCCAGCGGCATCGAACTCCTGTCTGTCGACCAGGTAAACATATAGGGCTTCCTTTTCATGTGTTAATTTCCATTTATATGTGAAAACGGGCATCATCGCATGAAAATGAAGTTAATTATATTTAAAAAATGTGGATTGGCATGGAAAACTGCAGTTTCTATGGCGATCCGTGTAAATATTGCATCATCTAGCCGGCCAGTTCTTTACAGAGTGGGCCAGCGCTTCATTATATTTACTAAATGCCAGAGCAGAGTTTTTCACTCCATTCTTGGTGTACAAAAAAATGCCATAATTCCAGTGATCTCTCCATATTCCCCAAAGTTCAAGTTCAAACTTATCTGTCCGGGTGACGCTCCTGACTGAAGATTTCAAAGTCTTGACATGAACACACTGCGCATGCGCATGACTTGAAATTTCCAAAGTCCCGCAAAACAGTCACTGTGCATGCGCAGGACTTCATTCATACTTCATATAAATGAAAGTTCTTGTGATGACCTCGCAGATTAGCCTGGGACATCGCCATAGGGGTGAGTTATATTAAATTCTGTGGACGAGGCTGCCAGGTTCACAGTGAAGATAAGCGAGCCTGATACAGCTTTGTTCACAGAGAAATGTTATTCTAAGTAAATAATTTGAGATCGTATCCCCTCCAACCTACCCTATTTCCTTCAATCTTACTTACCACTACATTCCTTTACCCTATCCAGAAAGCTCATTCTAAACAGCAGATTAGGAATCTGTTTTAATATATGCCATATGTTGCATATTACCTCTGTGGTGGTTACGGGTTAGATGGTGTTGGACACTAATTCCGGCCTTAGCCTGTGAGATATCCACCCTGGAAGATAATAAAAAGGTGATGGACCACACCTATGTGTAACCCAGTGGAGAGCTTAGAGAAGCCTGGGTGTGTTAGGTAAGAGACCTGAACAAAACCGTGGACACTGTGAGAAGTAAACTGCGGGTGGCAGAAAACCAGAACTCAGAGCAGGAGAGGGCATAGTAAGGCCATTGTATACCTGGCAAGAGGCCAGAAAGGGCTGCAAAGGGAGAATCCATAGTGCAGAATACAAACAACAAAGAGAGACTGCAGCACAAAGAGGCTTCAGAAGAAGGGACTGTTGACAGGGAGACCTGCGGTAAGACATTTTTTCCACAGAATCCATTGGTATTGATTTGCTAATGAAATAAATCCCATTCATGTTTAAGTCAATTGCCCGAAGATCCTGTGTTATAACTCACACAAAACACCATGGAAAAGAGAATGTCTCACCAGAGCCATAGACCAATCAGTTCCTAATTACACAGTCGCCATGTCCACAACAACTAAAATAAAATTTTGTGTGTAAAAAATACAAACTTTTCTATGAGTTATGAACAGCTCATGAAGTACATCCATGATGGCATTGTTCTTCTGTGCTGAACGTGCCAGAGACCTAGGAACATCTTAGTTCCCTTTTATATGCTTTCAAGAATCTTTGTGACAGTGTTCACATGATCAAATGCATTCTTGATACTTCACAGCTACTCGGAGAGCACAGTTGTAGGTCAGAGAAGAGAAGTTCACATTGTACATAACCTTTCCTTGTCCTTCCTTCCCTTTTTTGAGCAGCAGAATCCGCAGCTGTGCCCACTCACAAGGGTGGGTTTGGTAGCTGAGCCTGAATGCCAAGTTCTTGGATGTCTATTACTTCCCACAGTGGCATTTGGGTCACTGGCCAGTTCTTTGGCTTACTCTACAGGCAGCTGGTCATTTGTGTGTTGTACTGCATAGAGTCAAACAATTTGATCAGTCTTGAAAGAGTAACTTAACATCACTTATTGTAAAATGTGTGTCTTAAACTAGAGTTTAGATACCTTCATATCCAGGCAGCTCAGAATTCTACAGAGCACATGCTGGATTGCAGACGCTGCAGAAGAACTGTTGACGATCACAAAACATTCCCTTACTAGTGTCATAATAGAAGCATCTCAGCTAGCTTAGAACTGCAAACACACCCTAAAGTGTGATCCCTTGCCCAGCTGGCCGCTTCTGCCTTTCAAGCAAGACTACTGTTTTATGGTTTCATACTGCATAGGTAAGCTAAACATTATATCTCTCTTTCTGATGCTGGTAGTAATTTAATATATAACTTTAGTCTACAGCTGCACACCCAAATTAGTGCAATGCTTTGCAAGCAAAATCCTGAGGCTTTGTTCATTTCTCCAGCAGGATTGATTATTTCGCCTTTTGTATGTTACAAAACATCTATCTATCTATCTATCTATCTATCTATCTATCTATCTATCTATCTATCTATCTATCTAGGAGGGTAGTGCACTCACTTTACACTCTCCTTGCACATGAAAAACTTTCGTATCCTGGACCCTACCTTAACTTTTATGCACATTCCCCACCTAAAATGGGGCTTGTGTATAATGGGGAATCATAACCAAGTCCAAACTGACTCAACTCCTGTGGTGCAGACAACTAATACTCATCTGTGAACCTTGTTTAAGGCACAACATTGGAGTAGCCTCAAATGTTTCATTATTGTGGCAACAGAAAGCTGCATGCCCCCTTACCACAATTCATCACCCAGTAGTTAATCAGCGTTTGGGCCTGTGGGATGAGGTAAGACATTGCTAAAACCTCTACTCCTTGTCCTCTCAATCCCCTATATATTAATCCTGACTTTCCACCAGAATGCTATCTTAACGATTTTTACAAGAAAGGGCAGTCAACATATGAGCGACTTTGCTTCCACTTTGTTGCTTCTGACCTCAGCGATGCGCTACATGTTTATGGGAAAATAAACTTTTTGTGCTTCTCTCATCTACTTCCTTTATAGATAGGTGGTTAACCAAAAAAGCCTGTAGGTAAGTATACTTATATACACCTATCTCATAAGCACGCCCATACTGTATGACCTAAACGCCTCACCCCGCCTCCGAAGCGTAATTACGGGTATCGTATGGATGTCACGTCCCTTCGTTCGTAGTTACGCTATTGATACGAGGCATGTACGTACCCTCAGAGTTACGTAGCGTAACATCTACTGCGCACATGCGCAGTACATACAAAACAGCGTTTTTATGTCTTTGGCTAGTGTAAATACTCTAGCGTACGTGGCTCAGGATTGGGCCCAAAGACATAGAACAAAATCGTTTTGTTTGACATCATGTGATCACTCCGAAAAATGAAAATATGTGACAATGTTACAAGCTCATCGCACCTCAAAACTCTTACCTATTCTTGTGCCATCTCTTTTCCTCTAAATCTTATCAATACTTACCAAGTATATAGAAACATCCCCCCACCACCTACAATATGTTTCCTATGCCTCAGTTCCCTTGGACTGGATACAGAATGAAGTAATGTGGGTGTTTTCCGCAGTCTGCGTACAGACAATGGACCGTATCCTAACTTCAGTGCATTATCCGCATGCACACAGATCAGACAGGTCACACAGAAGAGGGGAGTAAACTCCCCCTGTCAGTAACCTCTCTCAGGCGGAGTTTTTGTGACTTGTGCTGCCATAAGGCATCTGACTGCTGATCAGCGCTTAAGTTCTTATTCCCACCCCAACTGTAACATTTTAATGCTCCCCCCGCCTCTCACCTTACAAAGTTTAGGCGAGTGGAGGAGATGCACCACCCTGTAAGAAGGATATCCACATGTACGGAGCTTGCCTGTGGAATTCGGCTGTTGCTATTAAGTGTGGATCCGGTCCAATGTCTGCATTACAATACTGCACATAGATGCAGTGTAGACTTCCAGCATGGGTCTCATGATCCAGACATCTGTGATGGAAGCCTTTCCGATGGCGGGGTGGAATAATCCGCCATGCAAACAGCGTGTATGCATATAGGCCAGGGGAGGTAAATTAATTATTCAGTAAGGACTAGGTTAAGCCCTTTCGTATGATCCTTCATTATGCACCAGCCCCATTTTCTGTAACGCTGGTGTGTAACTCTTAAAGTAGGATCCAGGTACAGAATTCATGCACAGAACATGGGACCGCGATACACGATAGGAAGGCTGCTGCCGTAGCAGTAATAGTTGCATTTCTAATTGAGTAATATAATTGATTTCTAACTTAAGACTTTATGGACCGAATCAACTTCTGTCACTGCTGCATTTGTAGCTCTGAACGCAGCGAGTGTTAGGATGCGATGCTAAAACCAAACTTGCATGCGGATGAGGAGTGGCCACTTTCCTGGCTTACAAGGAATTCCACCAGCTGATCCCTACCTTAAAACGTCTGCTGCGTCCACGTGTGAAATGAGCATGCATTGGAAGTCTGGATAGTATGGAAGGTGCTTAACACGCCTTCTATTACCATACATCTCCCCTCCCACTATCGTAACTGGGTGTAAAAATATGCTGAAACACGGATCTGGACTCATACAGGCGATGCAGACCGTGCGCATATCCACATTCCGGACTCATACAGGCGATGCAGACCGTGCGCATATCCACATTCCGGACTCATACGAGCGATGCAGACCGTGCGCATACCCACATTCCGGACTCATACAGGCGATGCAGACCGTGCACATACCCACATTCCGGACTAATACGGGCGATGCAGACCGTGCGCATACCCACATTCCGGACTCATATGGGCGATGCAGACCATGCGCATACCCACATTTCGGACTCATACGGGCGATGCAGACCGTGCGCATACCCACATTCCGGACTCATACAGGCGATACAGACCATGCGCATGCCCACATTCCGGACTCATACGGGCGATGCAGACCGTGCGCATACCCACATTCCGGACTCATACGGGCGATGCAGACCGTGCGCATACCCACATTCCGGACTCATATAGGCTATGCAGACAGTGCGCATACCCACATTCTGGACTCATACAGGCGATTCAGACTGTGCGCAAACCCACATTCCAGACTCATACAGGCGATGCAGACCGTGCGCATACCCACATTCCAGACTCATACAGGCGATGCAGACCGTGCGCATACCCACATTCCGGACTCATACGGGCGATGCAGACCGTGCGCATACCCACATTCCGGATTCATACGGGCGATGCAGACCGTGCGCATACCCACATTCCGGACTCATACAGGCTATGCAGACTGTGCGCATACCCACATTCCAGACTCATACAGGCGATGCAGACCATGCGCAAACCCACATTCTGGACTCATACAAGCGATGCAGACCGTGCGCATACCCACATTCCGGACTCATACGGGCGATGCAGACCGTGCGCATACCCACATTCCGGACTCATACAGGCGATGCAGATCTTGTGCATAGCCACATTCCGGACTCATACGGGCGATGCAGACCGTGCGCAAATCCACATTTCGGACTCATACAGGCGATGCAGACCGTGCGCATACCCGCATTCCGGACTCATACAGGCGATGCAGACCATGCGCATACCCACATTCCGGAAAATGACCATTTTGGATGAGTCTGGAACTGGTCCTATATTAACACATTTCTACTCCAATATATTTTCACTAACCACTAATATTATTCTGATATGCAATCTGTTAACCAATTTCTGCTGTGTCACTCTAGCCTACAGTTTATCTTAAGATCCAGACAGCTGGTATATTTATTTTTTAATAAGAGACAGTGTGTGATGTTTAATAACTTCTTGTCATTGTTAATCAATTCTCTAATAGGTATTAAATTGAAGAACAAAAAACCAAAACCTAAAATGAGTCACCTGTAACTTTTTCAGGAATCCGAAAACAAAGAAAACTCAAGTGACTTTCCAGCACTTCAATAATCACAAATGCATTCCTTATGTACTATCAAACTTGTTAAAGATTATTACCAATTCTAAATAACAATCCATAAACGCCACTCTGCATACCATCCACACCGTATAACCGAGTATCTGCAGAATTACAAGTGCCTGTGTGTTTGTTCTTAGTCTGGATTCTCTCAATCCCAGCATTGAAAAGACCAAAACGAACTCCACTCTGCTGGCACTAACAAGGAGGGAGGTGTGGCAAGGCAGCATTTTAAAGGAGGCAATAATTGGGGAAGACTGATCCTGGCATAGAGCACTGTACACCACGAAGAAGAAGGTTATCACAAAGCAATTTGCTCTGACACCGTGGAATAAATTCTCCCAGACTCTATTTGCTGAATGTGTTACATTTGTCACTAGGGTGCCTGGCATTTCGTACTTTGCTTCGAAAAGAAAAAAATCAAGAAGCATAACTAATTAGGAGGGTTGTATACAGAGAGAAGTCAGAGTATTGTTGGCGTAAATATCAAGAGAGGAGGAAAATTTAAATCCAGAATTACTAAAAAAGAACAAGTCATGTTGCTGGATATGAAAGACAGTGTGGAACAGACAGAGCACGATTCCTGCACTGAGCTACACAGGATGAAAAGCAAGTGACATGTAGCCTATGGACCGCAAACACAAGAAGAGATTATGTTCCTTTTATTAACTTTCTTCTGGACACTATTTTGTTTCATTCGTTTCAACGACACCAAAGGAATAGAGCAATGGGATTGTCAAGGCAATCACACCAACCGCTCCACTTGTAATGGTAAGTAGATTACATGCCAAATAATTCAGATCCGAGATAATCATGCAAATGTATATATAGATTTCACTGCTTCCAAAATGCTGTAATCATATTATAATAATACTCTTTGGAAGTAGACTTTACAAAGTTCAGCCAAGCCTTTGTAATCTGGGTTATATTTGACATTCAAAGCTTACAATATAAGCTCTTTTTGATCCACAGCGGGTGATTATCTAAGTTCAGGTATTTAACATTTTCCAAATATATTTGAACTTATTATCGTAACTGTACATAGCCTATGTGATCTAGAAGCTGCATGATAGCAGCGCTTGTCAGATCTGTATCATTCTGATAAATGCTCTACTTGCTTATAATATTGCTGTTTAGTAGCAGGTGTCTGAAGTTATTTCCATTTTCAAAGCAATAGATAAGGCCTCAGTGCATCAGTAATTCACAAATCTGGGTCTGCAACAGTATATTATGAACAATATATTATATACATGCACAAAGGTCAACTTGGGTTGCCTCTTTTGCCACAAATTTGTCCCAGGACAATCTTGGATTATAGCCTTTCACAACGTTCTGTGTCTGTGACATTAGGGTTGTCACATTTCCAAATCACTTTGGGCCTAATTCACACCTAAGAAGCGTCTGCTTCTTAAGTGCGTATCTGGCCGAAATGAACTGCTGCGCATGTGTAGTAGGTCATTTATGCTATCTACGTACCAGATTGGTACATAGATAGCGTGGGTGCGGTCTTTAAAGATGCAGAGATTTACGTCCATAGAAGCGGCGTTTTTAGGAAGTAGTGGGAGGGGGAGGTATTTTGATTAGCTGAGGAGGGCGTGGGGGAGGCGGGGAGAGGCAATGTCCGTACGGACATTGCACGGAGATATAAGGTAGCCCTATGGAACTCGTAAGTGCCATAAGGTACCTAAAAACGGGGGCCGGGTTGGGGGCTGGAAGAGTGAGTTAGGTGCGGATCTGCCAGCACCTAACTCACTCTTATCTGTGAATCAGGTCCTATAAGTGGATCACATTATAAGATGTTTGATCCTCCAATGACGTTCCTTGATTATATTCTGTGTGGAATTTCCCATTTCTCACTCCTTTCTGGAATATCCCAGACCGTAACCAAGGGCACAGACTGAATTTGGACAACTTGTGTTGAGCTATTCAAACCAGCACATGGTCACATAGGTTTTCTTGCTTTGCCAAAAAAGAGGTATATGGTATATCTGCTAAATTTACAAGACTTTATATGTATGATCCACAAAGTGTCTTAAAAAAGATGCTAGCGATTAATTGCTGTTTGCTTTACATAGAAATCTCAGCAAACAAAACACAAAGTACTTGTTTAGAGTCCCCCACAGGGATCACCAGACACTACACATGCGTTGAAGGAAGACACATTCTTTGTCAGGTTGTGAGACAGAAAAAACATGACACATGACATTGAATGCTAAAGTTAAAGGGGGTTAATCCCCTGTGGGCCATTGCTTTGCCAGGTATTGCTGTGTCAGAGCTGTCTACAAAGAACCACTGTGGCCAGAGGAGGCATTGCTCAGGAAATTAAAGCGACTTTGTTAGACTGCATTGTTTGAATGACAATCTGTGTGTCAGACAATCAGAGTAAATGATTACAGCCATCCCTGGGAGTAGCTCAGAGATAGAGCGAAACATGCAATAATATTCTTCAGGCTTGCATTGTATATAATAAATAAGTGTGTTGGAATGTGATTCATTTGCAAAGCACTACATAGAATCTCTTGAAAATACCAGTATTTTGATAGTGTGGTTTGTAACATATGTAACAAGCAGTGATAGTTTGTGATAGGATGAATAAAATAAATATTGACTACATTGCATCTTCCAGGTCATATAATCTGTACCCATGCACCACAATGTTTAGTTTTGTATGTTTTACTTCCTAGAAGTTTATAGGATCTGTATTTGTCTATAGCTGAAAAGTTGAACTGTCCAGTAGTGGTTAAATGTGTGCTAGAGCTTTATACTATAGTTTGTGCAGCCTAATTTCTTTGCCATATATTCTTTTATTAATATGATGGAGGGTCAGGTATACTGTAAAGCAATCAATACACAGAAGACAAAAGACATTGCTGCAAATTGTGAATATGAATATAACCCCAACCCTTACCCTAATCCTTACACTAACCCTCCCTTCCCGCAGCCAGACCCTAAGACTCACTTCTCCTCAGCCAACCCTAAGAAAAAAACTATTTCACGGTGGCGACTCCCACTGGTAGGAAGCATGTGCCGAATATAAGGCAATAATAAGGGATTGGATTTAGACTCACCATTTGCGATCGTTTTCCGCTCTGTGCAAATGGCAAGTACGCATGTACACATACAAGGCTTCCAACAAGGAGCTTGATCCTCAGGATTCAGGCTCCTGTGCTGGAAACCTTTCTGACGGTGAGGTGGGATGGCTTAGTTAAGTCCTTCATTTATACACCAGCCCCATTTTCACAGGGATGCATAAATGTTAAGGTAGGGTCCTGCCATCGGAAGTCCCATGTGTACGAGTGGAGTGGCAGTAGCAGCAGAGTTTTGAAACATGTATAACTTGGCATACAAGATAAATCACTAAAAAGCGCTAAAATATCCTACAAGCAGCAGCTCTTCACCCTACAGTATCCAGAACTCTAAAATTAGGAAAACAGCGCTACGGACAATGGGCCAGATCCAGACACCTAAATGCTTTCCGTAAGCACAGGGGTCTGTTAGTCCGCATAAGTGAGGGTGTAAAGGCCCCTTGTCACTATCCTCTCTCGCTTGCGGTATATGCCATAGGGCAGCCTTAATCCATCAGCGATCCGTCTGACTGCTGATCCGCTCATAAATACCTAAACCCATCCCAACTGTACAATTTAAATGCTTCCCCCGTCCACCTGGAATATCCCATCCCTTTTCCGCGGAATATCTATCGTATGGAACTAAGTTGCGCCTTTCCCTCAAAACACCCCACTTATGCACTTTGGGATAGATTCAGAACTAAGTACGCTAACGTATTTACACTAGACGGAGACATTAAAACGCTATTTTGCATGTACTGCGTATGTGCACGGCAGATGTTACGACACGTAACTCTGAACATACGTAGGCGGAGGCGGGGTGAGGCATTTAAATTGTACAGTATGGGCGTGCTTAGGCATGTAAGCATGTGCAGCCATTAAGGTAGATTTTGGAAAGCGTAACATGGCTAAACTACGTATGGCCGAGGGGAGTGCCAAGGGGAGTGCATAGTAAATATGCCAGCGTAAGTACGCTACACTAGGAAACGTAATGGAAACATAGCTCTAAATCTGGGCCTTTGTGTGCGCAAGTGGGATGTTGGAAGCAAGTGTATATTATATGGCAGTAAAACTAAACATAATAACAGAATACAGGTAAATGTGAACCTCTAACTGTCTCAAATAAAGAAGGAATATCACAAATGGAAGTTTCTAGTGTCCACGGAACTTAAAGCGATTAACATATAGTAGAGAAGAACACACAAAGCTGCATGTATTCAAAAACAGCAGACAATGATACGTCTCAAATTTAAAATATGATTTTTTACTAATAACCTAAATAAAATAAAATCCATAAAATACACAAAGATAAAAAACATAAATAGCATGGCACACATCAACAAAACAATCCCATACCATAATAATAAAATTCACTTAACCACTAATTCTTAATAATGGTTCATTGATCGCAGCAAGGAAGGAAGTTGTTCCACTCCCCCTATTTGGAAATTACAAAGTAGGACAAAAGAAAACAACTCTAGTGCAGAAACAAAAAAAACAGTTCTAACGAGAATATATGTAAATATAGAAAAACTAATTTTAAAAAGTGTGATATAGTCGCCTTAATCAGTTAAACAAAATACAATTAAAAAAATAAATAAAAAAAAATAAATGCAAATTGCTAAAAATCTGATTACAATATAATGTGGGCTAATAAGCACATATAAGACCTTATCCAGAGTTTGAGAGTAAGGGCAAAATAGGTGCAGGTGTACAGCTCGGCTAAACCATTTTGCTATGTGAGGGGAGCTAATTCATTTAAATTCTTTTGCATGCAGGGAATATACTTTAGTTTTGCACATAGAACTCACATACTGCATAGCTTTATGTTTAAGCTTTAAAATAGAGATGAGCTAAGAATCTACACCGCTCCATTTTGATTCTGCTTTCACAATTTTAATTTGCCTTCCCTTGCAGTTCAGCATGGTATTGCTCATGTCTACACTTGCATCTAAAAAAAAGGAGTAAGTGCACCTCTGGATTAGCCCCATAAACAGAAGAAAGATATTGACGTTGTAAATTTCAAGAATACATATAATTTACACTAGCTAATATGTTAAGCTGTCTATATGAGCATTGAGTAAAGTCCAACTTTCCCAATTATAGCTTATATCATAGTCAGTCTAGTAACAGTATAGCAAACCTGTTACTGCTATAATGTAGCTATTTGTAGCAAAATAGACTGCTAGCAGGATGTGTCAGCGCCAGAGCCAAGCCGACTGAACATAGCCAAAAATTGTGGATTGTGCTTCTGTTTGCACACTAGTGTTCATGAAATTTGCTAGCCAGTTATAAAGAATTAGGATAAAGAGGTATATAAATTGGAGTTTGATAGATCTCACCACTTCATCGGAGTTATAAAGGCAGCAGTCCTGTCATCGCATCTATATAGTTGAAGCAGTGGTGCCGGCGTTGTATTCCTGGCTACCAGCATGGAGCTCCGGGAATTAGCCTGTGATTTAGAGGGCTGGACACTCTCATCTTTTTATTCCTCCTATGTTGCACCAAAAACATATACAGACAACAGCTTGCTCCGTTCACTGTGATAATGGTTTTCTACATGTGAGGCGGCATATGCATCCGCCGGCTTACCTAGTAAAGATTGTAGTAATAGACATCACTCCGTTCTACTTCTTCTTTATGTCAAACCCTTCACTGGCTTCCTGTCCACTTCAGACCTCTCTTTAACTTCCTTACCCTTTAAGACCATCTCCTCATCCACTGCTCCCTACCTCTCTTCCTTCATCTCCATGCATACCTCTTCCCACCCTTTCCATTTTTCCAACTATTGCTGTTTGACCTCCCTACTGATCACCACATCTCATGCCTGTGTCCAGGACTTCTCCTGTGCTGCAACTCTGCACTCGAATTACCTCTCTTCTTCAGTCAGACTCTCCCCCACATTGCAGGTCTTCAAGCGCTCACTCAACACACACCTATTCAGGCTACCCTGCCCCTTCATCACTTAATATCCTATCTGCATCCTACATCTATCCCTTCTTCTCCTTCCTTCCCCCCCTCTTCTCCGCTCACACCAGCAGTCCACTTTCTTCCCCTTCCTAATGACTTCTGTAAGTTTATCCCTCCCACTGAATGTCTTAGCTCATGTGAGCAGGGCCCTCCATCCTAGTGTTGTTCCCTCCTCCACAACTGCCCCCTCACTTTGTACCCTCTTGTCCCCCTCTGTTACACTTTACACCCGCCTCGACTACTGTAACCTTCTCTTCTTTGGTCTCCCGCTCTCCCATCTTGCTCCCCTTCAATCTATACTCAATGCTGCTTACAGGTTCATATTCCTCTCACACCACTCTACCTCGTCCTCTTCTTTATGTCAAACCCTTCACTGGCTTCCTGTCCACTTCAGACCTCTCTTTAAATTCCTTACCCTCACCTTTAAGGCCATCTCCTCATCCACTGCTCCCTACCTCTCTTCCCTCATCTCCACGCTTACCTCTTCCCACCCTCTCCATTTTGCTAACTATTGCTGTTTGACCTCCCTACTGATCACCACATCTCATGCCTGTGTCCAGGACTTCTCCTGTGCTGCAACTCTGCACTGGAATGACCTCACTTCTTCAGTCAGACTCTCCCCCACATTGCAGGTCTTCAAGTGCTCACTCAACACACACCTATTCAGGCTTCCCTGCCCCTCCATCACTTAACATCCTATCTGCATCCTACATCTATCCCTTCTTCTCCTTCCTTCCTTCCCTCCCTCTTCTCCGCTCACACCAGCAGTCCACTTTCTTCCCCTTCCTTATAACTTTTGTAAGTTTATCCCTCCCACTGAATGTCTTAGCTCATGTGAGCAGGGCCCTCCATCCTAGTGTTGTTCCCTCCTCCACAACTGCCCCCTCACTTTGTACCCTCTTGTCCCCCTCTGTTACACTTTACAATGTCCCTACCTGGTGGCTCGCTCTCAACCTCTCACCACTCTCTATCCCCTCCTTTCAGATCTGTCAAGCTTGATACCTCACATTTTTCCTTGCCTTCTGTGCTTGCTTCACTTTATTGTATTTTTGTGATATTTTTATATTTATGTTGTATTTTATTATGTACTATGCTGTCCATCCCTGCCCTGTATGTCTGTATTGTATTTTGTTGTATTTTGTACAGCACTGTGGACACCCTGTGGCACCTTATAAATAAATGATGATAATAATAATAATAATAATAACAAGCCCAACCCTTATCCTAATCCTACCCCTAACCCTCCCCTTTCATTATCCTAACCCTAAGACTCCCTTCCCCGCACCCTAATAAATGTGTTTCCTGTTGTCAGCAAGTCAAAGACTGTCACATCTTTCTGACATAAGTAATATACTGATTAAATGGATATTAAGAATTTCGGGAGTTGTACTTAGCGAACAGATACTACTCACATATTGGCAACACTTAAATCTTAAATCCTTTGAATGACAAAGCGAAAAAAGGCAACATGGTATAAAATAAAAATCTTTACTAGTACCACATTGTGCACTGTTACAAAGCATCTTGATGCAGCAGGGTTTGTGATTGTGATATTTTGACGACACACTTGTTAATGACAGCTGCGCAGATGCCTAAGTTTCTTCTTAATTTGGCATGAACTTGCTATTAAATAATAATGTGTCTCGTAGTTTAGGGTAGGGGTTTTCTACATCCTTCCCTCTTCTCTCTCTTAACTTACTATTGCAATATGCTTCTCTTTTCCTTTTACCTCTCTCCCTTCCTTTTTTAGTTTTGAGTGCATTTTCCTCTTTTTGTTCTGTATACTCTTTGATTCTTTTTCTAACATCCCCTACCACTAAATCCTAGAAATTAGAATGACTGATTGTTTAATAGAAAGCTGGATACAGACATACTTCAATGTGTGCAGGTCTGCGATTATTGGATGCATACAATAGCCACTCCCCTCGTACCAACGGATATCCATTAGCCATACCCTATCTTAAGCTTTCCAGCTTGTGTAAATGTAAAATGGTGGCAGTCTTGGTTGGTACCAGTGCATTGGTACATTTATAGTGTATGTACATTGAAAAGTACACTTGCGAGTGCAACCTGGACCTACTAATAGAAATCTGGGAAGAGTGGATTTGGGTGCATGTGATTGTGTGCGCATTTGTTGTATGCAAGAATAGACAACCTCGGATCCGAATGCATGGAAAGCAGGTGAAAGTCCAGATAGGTTTGCATGTTGTAGAGTGGTATGTTATGGCATATATGCTATAAGGAAGGTGGAAAAATGATATTGCATTTATGACAAATATGATAGAGGGAATTCCTGAATGGACATTCGAGGCTTAGAAGTAAATGTTAAAAATTCCACACCCAATTGCTAAATGATGGGAATATTCTGTGGGATAGTTTTGAAATTGTTAGTTCATGTTTGTCTAAAGGGCTTCAGCCATGGAAAACTAATCATAACTACATTGTGCCTTTGTGCGGAGATGAAGAGACAGAATTCAGTCACACATAAGAATCATTGCTATGACTTCTGGACCTTACATTTTAAGGTACAAAAATGTTTAACAGTAATTCATAGGTATGCAGTGATGAGCAGCTGTGGGGCATTTGCCTTGGTAGATCCATGAGGTGTAAGAACACAGGACTGGATCCAGACCTTCACAGCCAGTGCCGGACTGGGACTAAAAATCAGCCCTGGCATTTCAATGCACACAGGCCCACCTTCTGTCGTTCAGAATACTTGAACGACTGCATCAGTTGCTAAGTGGCACAGTCACATAAGTAATGACACGGCCACGGAAACAAACCTTCAGCAAGGGGAGCAGCTGGATCACTTAGCAGCTGATGAGGCTGTGTAAGTTCGTTGCGAGTCCCCGCTGCGAAGGCTCGCATCGTGGAATTAGGGACAGCCGAAAGCGACTTAGGGTTAGGCTGTGGGAGGGACTTAGGGTTAGGCCGTCTGGAGGTGGATTTAGGGTTAGGCTGTGGGGGAGAGACTTATGGTTAGGGCTAGGGAGCGGGTAGGGGGATGATTGCTATGCCTCATTGAGGCATAAGTAATTGATATTCCAACCTCTTCAGAACTGGCTGGGAGCGAACGGCCTTTCGACCCACACTCGTGTAAGTTGCACATACCCTGCAGCCACACCAAACTTACTGTTCATACTATCTTGAAAAAAAAATACCCATTTATAAGTAGAGACACACCAACAAAAACTGAATAAGCATATACAATAAATAAATATGTATCAATAATTATTTGAAAAAATGTATGGGCATTTTCAAAAGTTTGGTGTGCAGTCTATTCCTGATGTTGTGCAATTTAGAATCTTGCATGTTATATATATATATATATTTGTCAAGAAAAAACTCCAGTACCAAACGTGGTAAATTATAGTTCCAATAGGATACTTATAGTATGATTATAGCTCCAATGATTGATACACAAAAGAAAGGAAAAAACAAAAGAGAGATATACCAAACAAATAGTGTAGTAAGTTAATTGCAATTTATAATGCTATCACTTTCATACCAACACTAACCAAAATATTGAGTGAGTGGATGCACACTTTTACTTAATGCACCTCGTGCGTAGTAAATGTAACTACAGATATATGCGCACCAAAAAGCCCTGGAATTAGGTTTTCTACTGGCAGGAGCCCCCAGAACATAAGAAATGATAGAAAATGCAACACTGCGTAATACTGAAAACAGAATCTTTACTTATAAGAAAATGCATAGAATATGCATACCGCATATAACATAAAAAGAAGAAAATTTGGTATATGGTGGAAACAGAGTAAGGGAGATCCTTGTAGATGATGGTGACGAGTATGAACAAAATTTAATCGGAATGGATGTTACAGACATCGGGGTAGATCCAGAACTACGTTTGCCGTACGTTTACTCGCGTAGCGTATTTACGCGTGCGTACCTTCTATACACTCCCCTTGGCACACCCCTTGAATGTACGTATTTTGTCCGAGTTCCGCTTTCCAAACCCTGCCTTAACTTTTGCCCACGTAACCGCTGTCACCCGCTCACGTAGGTATGTGCAACACGTATTGACGCAGCTAAGCACTACTGTACTGTACACTTTAAATACAAACCCCCGCCTACATAACGTATTTCACACATATTTTTCTGAAACGTAAAATTGGCACGCCCACACATAAGTATTTACGTGACACATACGTGAATTGCCCATACGTTCACATTTACGCTACGTTACGGTGCGTATATTCTATGGTGCGCATGCGCAGTACTTATCAAAACGCGATTTTACGTCTCCGCCATACATAAATTCGCTCACAAGCGTTGTTCTGGATCTAGGCCATTGACGTGTTTGAAAGAGTAGTTGCAGAACATCAGGTGAGGAAAATGAGGCAGACAGCATCCTTTACAGACTGGAGACGGGAGAGAAGGGAGTGTAGTATTCCACAAAAGAGAAGGTTGTTATAAGATAATCTATGAAGTGTTTAATAAGTAATGGCTGTAATGGAACATTATCTATAGATGTTTCAAGGATGGATGGGTCAAGATTGTTAGAAAGACTGCATGTAGCAGAGGGAGGTATAGAGAATGACCCCAGGAAGTTCAATTAATAAGGGAGGAGAGGGTAGTCTTTTCTTAGAAGAAAGGGGATTAATTAATTCAGTTTTAGACATGGGGCCAGATCCAGAACAATGCTTGTGAGCGAATTTACAGGTGGCGGAGACGTAAAATCGCCTTTTGGAAAGTACTGCGCATGCGCACCATAGAAAATACGCACCTTAACGTAGCGTAAATGTGAACGTATGGGCCATTCACGTATGTGTCACGTAAATACTTACGTGTGGGCGTGCCAATTTTACTTTTCAGAAAAATACGTCTGAATTACGTTATGTAGGCGGGGGTTTGTATTTAAAGTGTACAGTATGGGCGTGCTTAGCTGCGTAAATAAATACGTGTTGCCCATACGTACGTGTGCGGATCACTGCGGTTACGTTGCCAAAAGTTAAGGTAGGGTTTGGAAAGCGTATCTTGACAAAATACGTACATTCAAGGGGTGTGCCAAGGGGAGTGTATAGAAGGTACGCACGTGTAAATACGCTACGCGAGGAAACGTATTGAAAACGTAGTTCTGGATCTACCCCATGGATATTTTAAGAATGACCTGGGACATCAAGGAGGTCAAGAGTAGAAGAGTTTATTAGTTGTTCTTCAGTGTTAAGCAGTATTGAAGGCCATAGCAGCTACACAGATTGCTAATGGAAGTATAGTGGTAGAAGGAAAGGATGTTGAGGACAGAGCCTAGGTGAAGAGGGTGGCAAAGGGGATGAAGTGGAGCAAGAGAGGGCGATAGTAAATTAAAGGAGGACATTATCATGGAAATATAGCTTTTGTAAAAGGAGAGGCAGACCTCTGAGTGAATATTTTTAACAGTCAGGCTTTGATGCCACCTCCTCCTTTTGCTTGCCATGGGT
This sequence comes from Limnodynastes dumerilii, assembly GCA_011038615.1. Taxonomy (NCBI): domain Eukaryota; kingdom Metazoa; phylum Chordata; class Amphibia; order Anura; family Limnodynastidae; genus Limnodynastes; species Limnodynastes dumerilii. The sequence goes on along the minus strand of WWET01000569.1, from coordinate 101,588 downwards.
CCAGTAACCCGAGGATGCATCAGATGCTTTCTTCTGTGACTTCTTTCTTAACTTTCATCCTCTCAGAATCCAGCATTCCAATACATGTGATTCTAGGTTCAGTCTCTAACAGCTTTATTAAAAACACAAAAGTACAAATAAGAAATCCAAGGGCATAAAATGCATTATGTGGTGTTTTATTCTATATGTTTAAAAAAAAATAGGCTTTTTAGAGACACAATATCTGATTCAAGAGGGATACATTAGTTATTGCAGCTTCTGTTATTTTAGTAAATTTCAGAAAAGTAATCAGCCATGGACAACACCAACCTAATGCGTTTTTTTTTACATAAATATCCCATAGACAGTGATAGACAATTACTAAATCATTGCAAGCTAAAGTAAAAATAAGGTAAATATCTAGTATTATCTAGTATTAGACACAAAGGACCGCTCCCCTCCCCCCGATCCGCCCTCGTTTTTAGGTACCTACAGACATTTAAGAGTGCCATAGGCAACCTTAACTAACCGTGCGTATTTTCCCTCGTAAGTAGGGAAAATATGCAGGCATTTTCTAAACCTCCCTCCCAGCCTAATCTACATACCTCCCCCCTCCCACTTCTCCTAACTTCCAGCCTCTGCTTCTTAGGTGTGAATAAAGGACTAAAGGGTTAAATAATGCAAAGCACAGAAACTACTAGAAACAGAGTTCATGCTTGGAAAAAACCCCTAAACAATTGTAAGTATGCATATTAGTAGTTATATATTTTGATATATTATACTAATTACCACAGTTTCTGCAAGCACATTTTTCTCTGTTATTCTCTGTCCAGAAACTAATGCATTACATTTGGCTCCCCTGTTCTCTTCCTGCTTCCTGCTTGGCATACTAATGCCAGGCTAAGTTTCTCATGCCTTCATATAAGTGCAAAATATGTGTGTTTGTCTACAGTGCCATTCAGTACTGCCAAGGATTTGGGGTTGTTCATTAATTTCACTTGTTCCTTTAACGCATTATGCGTTGAGGTGACATAAAGGGGCTTTTCATCCCTGCTTTGGGCAGCTCATTCTTCTATTCATAGAAGCCTGGCGCGATGCAGCAGAGTGTCTTTGTATTTTGTTAAGCCATTTTTTTTCACGGCCTCTATAATACCCAGTTGCTGGGAGACGAGGGCACTAAAATGTCATTGTGCGTCATGCTTAATTTAATGCTATGTAGGGTTTACTGGGTTACTTGACAATTGTGGTTGGTGTTTGATACCAGTTATGCAAATAGTTTTATTCAAAGGAAAGAAATTGAAAAGTGAAAAGTTACCATTCATACAAAAAAAAAATTCAATTAATTTGTAAAAACTGACAAAATTGAAATCTGCAGATATACCATATTTTAGTGACTGTCGGAAACATTAAAAGACATACTCAAATTTTACAAGGTACATACCCTGTAAGACAATATATAGATAAACCAACACATATTTACATACTTTATAACCTTTATAATATGTTTACATTTATTTATAGTGAGGTAGTATGTCCTGTCTGACACCTGTCTAATAATGCCCCATAATCAATGCAACTGTGTCCTTAGAAAGTAATAATTTAAAAACACCATCACTTCCCTAATGTCAGAACCAGGTAAAAAATGGCTTATAATTAGAATTCCAGACTAGAATTAAGATAATGGACAAGTTCTCCAATTAAAGACAGTAGCCTTAGGATACAAAGTGTATCGGACAACGTATTGGACGAATAATTGAGTTGGCAAAGAGTGTTGGATGTTGTTTTGCCAGCATCACCTGCATATCAAGGCCTATTGGCCCTGTGGTTTAGCCATGCTCAAATAATTAAAGAGCCATGGTAGAGCAGTAGTGTGCTGCAGACATGAAGTTTATCTACCTGTTTACTTGTACCCCACACACACTGTCCCAGGGATGTGTGATGAACTCTAGTGCTATATTCTTGATGGCTCTTTGAGTCCAGTTAGAAAATGTTAGCATTTCCTGTAATAGGCAGCAAACCAGTCTATGATGACTTTCCCAGTGCTGGAAACTGGAAACTAAGGCAACTGTAATGCCACTAAGGATAGTAAAGTCTAGTGGTGGTTGCAGTGTTAAAACTGGGGAACCCAATGCTTTTTATCCTGTTTTTGCCAATACCAGCCTATGCTGCCAATACTGGGTCTAGTTGATCTGTAGTTTTTTGTATTTATTAATTTTTATTAACCACATCAATGTCCATTGTTGTTCTGGAGGAGGCATGTGCAAGGTATAATTATTATTTATGTGACTTTGGTGGTTTGGATTGGATATATGCACATGGAAAAATGCTGGCATAGTAATGAATGCATAGTATACAAAAGACTGGCTTTAGGATAGGCTGCCCCTAAGCATAACATTAGTGGCCGCTTTTCTTCCCTATCATGACATAGTGCTTGCTGCCTTTCTGTCTGATTACAAGGGTTTAATGAAGAAGCCAAGTGTTTTGGCACTGGGCAACGTCAGTGAACCTATGTAATCCAGGAATGTGGGCCAACAACAGAGCCCATCAGAAGATCTTAGCACAATAAAAGTATCCACCTTGTACCAGATTGTCACCAGATTGTACCAGATTGTCAGTACCTGACCAGAAAGTGGCAACCTCCACTGTAGAAAGCCTATTGCCTCTCAGCTATATAATGGTAGCACATTCCTCTGGGTGCTGTGTGTAATAAGGTCTGTATTAATAAAGGACATGTTCCCGTAGTCTTACAGAACAAGTGGTCTAGAATTAGAATTAAAGTAATGGATTCTAGGTAGTAGAGGATATTAAATAGCGTTGATATCAGTCCTGGGTGACCTAGTAGGGCAAGATTGATATTTTATAATACCAAGGTCATGCTTAGCATATTACCCCTTATCAGAAATATAGTTACCCAAATTAAATCTAATTCTAATTAAAATTAGAATTCTAACATTAAGGAAAGTCAAAGTGCACAGAAATACAAAGAAAGCGATTGTTGATATTTCAACTCTCTCCCACCTTCCTACCATTTAATAAACCTAGAGCTTTGGAGAAATCACATATTCTTCTGAGCTTCTCTGGACCCTGCTTTCTCTATTGTTCTGAATGAGAACAGGAGATTGGGAGTCAACATGAAGAGAAGAGCTTAACAATTACAATCTGTTACCAAACAAAACTTACCTGTCCTGCAGCACCAGCAGGACCCGCTGCCCACACAGAATAGAGGAACCTCAATCATCCTGACATCAGTGGAGGAGGAGAACAAACAGGGATCGCAGGACATTTAAGCTTCATAAATATTAAGGTTCCAGCCTGTAGGGTCAGCATGATAGCTGATGATCCTGTAAGTTATGGAATTTGGATACTAGGTAAACAGAAACTTAACTCGTTCATCAAATTTTATGGATACCCACGTCTGTAATCTTTGCCTTTGACCTTGTGATGTCTTAATGCAGTCCTGAAGCTAGTCAATGAATAAACTGTGACACAAGTGTGGCAGTGATTTCCAGTAAAGGTCACACAGGATCCTTTATGCAGAGAAGGAGCCATTTAAATTGTTACTGTACATATTAGTCTGCATCCTGCCGAAATGAACATGAATTTATTTTATGAGAGTAGTTTCTGTCTCACTAGTCACTGAGAAAGTCCTTAGTTCTAAACATTTTCAGGACCACTCCATGTTGTTGAGCTTAGGAATTCATTTACATAAGCACTGAGTACATTTTTTAAATATTCTCACACTATATTGTGGGTATTTAGAGCCCATTTGAAGGTTAGTACAGAAGCAGATAGCGAGAGTTCAGAGGTGAAGCAGTTGCCACTGCAGCAGTCACTATTTGAACACACTTGAATATTTCTATATAGAACATGCTGAACATTTCTATTTCAACAATATATTCATTCCACTTGCCATTAGTTTTAGGGGAAGGTTAAGGTTAGGCTGCGTAGAGGGGGAGGGTTAAGGTCAGGCTGCTAGAAGGAGAAGGTTAGGGTTAGGTCTAGGGTTCAAGTTACGTTGCGAGAATGAGGATGGGAGAGGTTTTGTAAGTGAGTGTGAGAAGTTTGAATTGGGTTCTGTAGTGGACTATGTTTACCCTCCCTTTCTATTGAGCCTGTACTGGTTTTGCCCCTTATCACGCTCTTCTCTTACTAGTTGTCCCTTTATCATACCTCCCAGGTATGACCTGTACTGACTCTTCCACATATCATTCCACTCATGTTTCGATTTTTTCTCATATCATATTCCAACATTATTGCACCCATATTTATTTGCCCTCATATCATGACTTCTTTGTATTCATTGCTGTCATACCACCCATCCTTATATAAATCCTCTATTAATATTAACCAATTTCCCTAGTCTTAATTTAGCAGACCTCATATAGGAACAAGGATATCCACTCTCCAGCACACTGCACGACTTATTTGCCTGTCTCCAACTACTGCTGCTCACATACACCCTGTCTATTATGACCCCAAAACGGCTGTCGGTTGGTGAGCACCCTTGAGATGTGGATTCCATGTGTCCTGTTGTGTCACTATGCATATACTTCCTTTGATATTCTGAGTGGATATCCTTGTTCCTAGATGATGAACTTTACTACACACATCCTTGTGTCTGCATTGTTACCTTCTGGTCACAATAAATCTCTTTTTTTATATTTCTCGCTCACTTGTATAGGAGTGCTGGCGTTCGTGTTATTGACACAGACAGTTATATCTACATTACTTTTGCCATTGCACCCGTTCCCATATGAGTGCCTGTCCTTACCATTTTTACAGTTATTTCCAGAAGGAAAGGCACTCATAGACTTGAACTGAATTTTCAGGAGTTTTAATCCAAGTAGCAAATAGACATACCAACGTTTCAGTTAATTTGAAGTTACAAATGACCAGAATAAATAGGCAACTAGATAATTAACTTACCAGCAGCTGCGCGCGACGTCCGTCCTGCAAACACAAGTGGACGTCATGTCGAGCCACCAATGATCCCCGGGCGCACACGCCGCCTCTATCCGATGACGCAAAGTCGTCATGGAAACTAGTATACCACAGTGGCGCCGTCACTACCAGCCGAGACAGAGAGTTGCGCCCAGTTGTCATGGCAATCAGCATGTAACGCCGAACGTGTGTACAGAACAAGGACCGCTCACAGAAACTAGTTTTCTAAGATATATAATGATGCAATATTTTTTAATATATAAACTCTGCTGAAACATCAATTTATTATTAACCCTACAAATGGTAATTCGTGAACCTGTCCAAATAAGGCTAAAATAGAGGAAACACATCTAGTAATATATATATATTACTAGATTGCTGTGTGAATGGCACAAAAATTACAGAATGCTCTTTCTATAATAAAGTCAATAATATGTTATGAGTACTGTATAGGATAACTTAATTTGAAGACACATTAAAATTATTCAATATAAATCTATAAAATCACTGGGTTATATTAATAGTAAATAAATAAATAAATAAATAAAAATAGTAAATAGAATAAATTCTGGTTCCAGAAAGTATTATCTATTCAATATTCCTCAAAACAAATACATGCATGTATAATCCAATTAAAACGACATCCTATATTTATTACCAAGCTTCCCTTAAATTCATGCCATAGATATATAGGACCGGATTCTTAGGTGCGTATTTGTAAAAATATATCTACTGCCCGTGCACAGTAGTACATTTACACAATCTACGCACAATCTAGTTAGGTACGTAAATTGCCTCTGTGCGGGAGTAGTGTAGTAAGAAAGAGGCGTGCTTATGCCGTTTCGGGGAGTGTTTATTTAGAAGTGGGACAGGGGAGGGATTTAGATTAGCCCAGGAGGGAGGGAGGAAACTACGGATGGTTAGTTATGGTAGCCCTATGGCAATCTTAAGTGCCATAAGGTACCTAAAAATGGGGGGCGGGTTAAGGGCTGAATGAGTGAGTTAGGTGCTGATATATCCGCACATAACTCACTCTTAGGTGTGAATCCAGTCCATAGCATCTGATGAAAGGATTGACGCTATTGATGACAATGTCCAGTAGACAATATTGCACATTAGAGAAACATAAACTGTTGTTAAATAGAATAAAATAATTTAAACTTCTGATGATGATAACAACTGTGACAAAGGGCTGGATCCAGACCTAGTTAAGTGCTTGAACTTAGTTACTCCTTGGTTAAACCATGTTGATTGCAGGGGGACTCAAGTTAATTGTATTGTTTGCATGCAGGGATATATCTTTGAATTGCTTACTGCACACAGATACTGACCAGCTTTAATTTTACACTGTTATTTAGACTTGGGCCAGGAAACCGCACCTCTCAACTCTAATACTGTTTGCAGCAGATGAAATATGACTCCCCTGCAATCACCATGGTTTAGCCCAGGAGTAACTAAGTTCATGTACTTAACTAGGTCTGGATCCAGCCCAAAGTAACAAAGTACCGATGATGTTAATAATACTGCCACTGTTATACAAGGGCAAATTACTGGTCTTCTCAGTAATATATCCACTCCCCAATAATATAAAATCTTTGCAGCGTTTCTTATAGAGCAGTGTTATTAGGAGAGCGTTCCTGAGGGCTAAATGTGGTATTAAAACTTGGATTCACTAGTCCACTTGGAATAGATTTATAATAGTGCAGATGTTAAACCCATATAGTGAAGTCTGAGGGGTCTTTCAAATAGTGGTTTAGCCAGCAACATTGCCACAGATACTGTTCTCCACACTCACACATCTTCATAGAGGACTTTCTCAGAAGTGTGATTTTATGATTTTATGTAGTAGTTTCTATCTTTGTTATTTGCTGTTTTTTTGTAGGTGGGTGTCAGAAACCCACGATATAGGCTGAGGTCAATTTTGAAATATATATATATATCTCTCGTGGACTGCCATAATTTTTTAACACCAATTTTTCAGATCGTAAATTTGTTTTGAACACACATGGGATTATCTTACAAAGCATATGGATTGCTTTTAATTTTATCATATAAATAAATGGATCTATAATACTGTAGATTTGACTTTACAGGTCCGAGAATGCAGTCAGATCATACGTCTTTTAGAGCAATCTTCATCACACACAGACTTATAATGATTATCTACCAATTAATTTTTCAAGAATGCCTAAAAATTACCATTTCAACTGTCAACTGTAACTAGAGTTCATGGAAACTTATGAAAAATGCACTGTTTATAGGACAAGGATACAAGACAATAGGATCTGTTGTATTCATGAACAGCTAATATTCTACAGGTGCATTCTTTTTAGGGTTCAATAAGCCCTATTTGCAGTGATTGTTCAGCTTGATGAACACTGCTCACATTGAGAACAACAGACCGTATTCACAGATGCGTATGTATAAAGTACACAAATATACGCACGTACGTGGCAAGGCAACACCAATGACACTCTCCTCAAACAAACGGATTTTCGGTGACTTACGTGTCCATAGGGCAATCTTAACTCTACGTGTATAGCTATGTGCGTAAGTTCCTTAAGTACGTTCGTACATTACTAACCGCAATCTCAAAGGGCCATTTAAATGCCTACCCATCCACTTTCTCGTAACTTCGCATGTATGGAAGACAACCACACCCCTCCATACGTATGTGACTAAGTGCAATTCTGTAATTTGTGCAGTGGCATTTTATGAAGTGAGGGGGCCCTTGTGCAGGATTTGTACATGGGCCCCCCCCCTTACCCTGAGACAAGACTGTCCCAATTCGCGGACCTCAAAAGAGGTCGGGCCTAACAGGCTGATTTAAGCCCCGCCCCCTTTTGGACCGTGAATCGGGACAGTCCCACTGCAGGGGAAGGGGGCTCATTCGGCATCTATCTTAAAGGGAATAAATTGATGCCAAATAACCCCCCCTTTCCCTGCCAACCATGATATGCAGACTTGGGTGCAGGATGAATGCCACAGGGCCCCCTGTGCTGAGTGGCCCGTGTGCACTGAACACCCTGCACCATCCTAATGGACTTCCATGCCTAAATCCTACGTAACTTGCGTATTTGTGAATCTAGTTCCAACATCTGTTGAGGGAAATTTTTCAATGTTTGACATTGTGCAGGTTATTGTTTTAACAGACAGTAGTAGTTATTGTAAGAAAGAGCCAAATGATGTGTAGCGCAAATGTATAACTTCCTAATTTCATGTCTATCTACTTTTCTTTTCAGATCTAGTACCGTTGCTGTTATTTAACCATGGCAAAGACATTTTCAGTATTGGCAGTGATGGGACAAACCTCAAGACAATAGTGTCTAACGCAGGATCTTCAGTGTTGCTGGATTATGATCATCGGGAAGAAAGACTTTACTGGCTTGATCCCAAGAGATATTATTTTCAAAGAATTTTTTTAAACGGCACTAAACGTGAGGTAAAATGACAGAGTGACGTGTATGAAAGGCAAAGGTTTGTGAGTCTATTTGTCCAAAAGGCATAGATAAAGGGTCATAGAGTAACAATTTTCATCATTTCTGATCAGGACACCACACCTGGTTTTATTCAATGCCCATCCACGATCATGCCAGTGGCCACATATTGGACCTGATACAGGCTTTCGACATTCTTTTTTGAGCAACTAGATTGTACATTGTCCATTTTTATGATCAGTGAATGGGCATGCATCCATGTGACCCTATTGGTAGCAAGTCTGCACAATCCAGGCTTTAGATAAATAACACTTCTGACAGGGGACTGTGATGCACTCACATGTGGGCGGAATTTACATATTAAAATATACAATATAAGCGTTGCAACAGACTCCATACCAATCCTTACGTATGACCCGCTGGCATTTTAATTGGAAAACTTAAGGTACGGTAGAGGTCTTGGAAGTGCGAGGGGGTGGTTAGTGGTGTTCTTGCACAGATACAGCAGGTATTTGGATTGAAGAATGCAGAAAAGTTGGATCTTTGGATCCGATGCTTTATTACATACCAACAATATAAGTTTCTCTACTACCTATATGCAGTATTCATTCATCAGTGGTTAAGGCCATTCCAATTATTTAGATCTAGGATACCGTCAGACATATTTTAGTTTATGTTTGCAGGTTTTCAGTTTGAGCTAACAGACCCTGATGGGATTTGTAGTCTCATAACACCCAGGCTCTGCGTAGGTATTATCAGAGATTTAAATATTGGATTAAAAGCAAAAAAATGTAACCGCATTATATAACCATCTTGCGGTTATTCTCCCATAACAGGCAGAACCTTTAAAGGACAAAGGTAAAAGAAAGAATTGTTTGGGAGAACAGAGAATGCTGAACATAATTTGATGATTGACACAGCATTGGCCAGCCAACCTACCATATAACTAATCAAAATAAGAGACTAAAATAAAAATCAATAGACAAAAGTCCCAAAAGCATGCAGTTATTTATTTATGAGGGAATCCTTAAATGGAGACTAACACTTGATGTGATTTAGATTGAACCAGATATACAATACCAAGATTAGAAAAAGGGACTCATAAAGGACTGAATGCATTTGGGACTCCTGTCTATTGATTTGTACTTAGTCTCTTATTCTGATTAGTAATTGGTTAGTTGGCGGACGTTGTGTCAATCATCAACTTCTGTTTATTCTGCATTGTTGTCCCTTAATTACATATATATATATATATAAACTTCAGAGATTTGCTCTGTTTACTGTGATAGCTCTATATATCAGGTATGCATGTGTGCCCCTAATAATTTATATATTAATTATATTAATATATGAATTTCTAATAATAATTAATATACCATGTACAGTTTTGGTTGTATATTGGTTATGCCCCATATAAAACCTATACCAGAATGATGCCCCATCAGACGTGTCCCTCTTGTAATATTCCAGGTGTATATCATGATAATAAAGGACTGGATCCATGATTGCAATGATCGGAAAACGCAGGCATTTATCACACACATTGCACCTCCAGTATAGATTTGGATCCAGACTTCCGTAATAATTGTGTTTACAACAGTGGGGCACCCTCATATGATAGTGGGAGTGGGGAAGTATGGTAATAGTACAATGAGGACTTGTTAAGTGCCCTTCCTACTATCCAGACACCATTTTACATTGGAAATCTTAGCGGTCTGCTTGTAGAAGAGTGAGGGATGTGGCCTTACCTCGTCTGAATGGAAGGCTTGATTCCACAGGGATTTGGCATTGAATTCCCAAAGGAGCTACATTTGGAGCAGCGGAAGTCTGTATCTGGTCCAAGTGTAGCAGGGTGCTTGTTCCCTTATAATAAATATACAAAAATGGTACCACTCATAACATACACAAGCAGAACTGTACCTCTTTTTATCATTCATATTATAGTATGTGTCCCCATAAAAATAAATGTAAGGCAATACAGTTCTAATGGTCTATTTATTATGAACAGGTACATTTTTAGTATATTTATTATAGAAGAGCATCGCCATAATATTAGGAATAATATTGTGCCCATTTCTAAGAAATAAAACACTGAAAGAAGTGCATTAAAAAATATATATTTTTAATTCATAATTAATTAGAATAAATTTAAATGATATATTACCTGTCACTATCAGTCAGTCTGTTACCTGCTTTTGCTTTTCATCTTCTGGATACACTATTCTCAAATTATGTGTAGTTTCCTGATTGCTCTGTTTTTGCTCCTTGCCACAAGATGTCATCAGTGTGCACATCGCTGACAGCTATTTCATACCCTGTTACTATTATAGCCTTTCAGACAGCCTTCACATACTAGCAGCTGACAGTGTCTGTGGTTTGCTGTTGGTTGCTTGATATTCTGTAGTTGCAACAGCCTGTGAGATAGCCAACAGTGACCCCATGAGGTCAGTTTGAGAACCACTAAGCTATTATATACTAAAAGTAACAACATACTGTATCTTTATACCTGCACGGATAATACACAGAAGCGGTTCAAGATTTCCACAAAGTAGCTTATTTCTGACTTCATGCATTGAGAAAAGTCTGCTTATGTGTGTGCTCCATGTGATACTTCTGAAGTATTCTGACAGCAGACTGGGCTGCAGTCACAAGTGGAAGGGGTATAGTATTTTAAGGTACATCAAAGTATGGACAGGGAATTGACCAACCGCAAGATCCTCACTTGTATTCCAGCACTAATTTAATGAGGCCAGATGAGAAGTTTTACATAAAGGTTTATCTCTCAAAACTCTGCACAGGTGATGAAGTGGCCTCCCAACACAAGGATGTGTGGATGGACCAGGGATCTGCAATTGGATCTCCCTGGTGCTGCGTTTCAAGCACCAGAAGCAAGCAGGAGTGGATTTCTGGATCCTCTCACAATTCATCAGACTCAATTGCAGGGTCCATAAATTATGATATACCGTATCAAAAGTGCACAAATTCATTGATCACATATAACTATATGCCAGGAGAGGTGCCTTTTATTATACCCCTGTCGCTCATTTATAATTACAAAATATTGCCTTTAAAATAAAGTATTTAATATTAGGAAAAAGTAGTTGTAATGTAATTTGTGGGTCTATATCTTCACCAGTAAAAAAAACATACCCTTACTAATTAATACAGGTACAAGCTTTTAGTCCTAAAGCTTTTAAAATTGCATATATTACAACTGATTTTTGTGTAATTACATGCAAACTGTATTTCGGCCAAGAGTTCCCTTTATTGCCTCTAACCATACATTTAATTGTCTGTTGTCATACATCTTGATTACATTCAACTTTTCTGGCAATGCACAGTGTAAAATGAAAAAAAAAATAAAATACAATAAATGAGGAAAAAAAACAGCTACATGCACACTATACAGCACAGGCCCAAACGGTCTATATGTGAGATGCAAGGTTACCATTATCATATATAATGTGTTTTTAAATTGAGCGCTAAAACACCTGTGGCCCACGTACGGCTTCCAAAATATCTTCAGTGTATCCACAACCCCTGTCAGACATGCTTCCAAACAAAGTTACACAAAGTTCTGGCTACTCAAATCAATTTATAGGTTAATATAGACAGGTGCTTGAAAGGCAGGGGAAATCAATAGCCAGTCTTTCCCTTTTTGTGTGTCTCCAGCCAGCCAATCCCCCCTTTTCTGTGTGTATTCAGTCAGCCAATGTCACAATGTCATGATCATTTCAGTTTATCCAGTTTCTTTTGTTTACCTTTTGCTCCATTTATGTGATCTTTTCTGGGTTATACTTCCTGGTTTCTTTTTGTTCTGTTGCTTTCCGTTATAATCATTCAAGTGTGTCTTGTTGCTCTATCTGACCTCATCGCCAGGTATTCCTTTTTACCTATTTAATCCTCCTTCACAGTCTCCTCTGTGTCAGTGGAACAGGTTTCATCCACCTGCTGACTTGTATACTTGAGCTCTTTCATGAGTACTGGCATCCTGGTATCATATTCATTTGGTATCCTGCCTATTGGTTCCAGTGTTCCTGTTAAGCTTTGTGTCTCCAGTTCCAGTACTCCAGTATTTCTGTCCAAATATCCCCCTGTCTCCTGGGATGGCTTATGAGCTTAAGGCTTCCTATTCACACTACTCATTGCCCTCCTTGGATCCCATTCACCTTCTAAGCATCTATTCATCTGCCCAGAGGGCTGCACCTGCTACTTTCCAGCAGCCAAGTCAAACCCACCAACAGCTGTTCTAATGAATACCTGGCTTATAGTTAGACCCCATTTTTGGATTGGCATTGAGCACGATGTTTGGCAGCCAAGCTCCCCCTTCTTGTGTGTCTCCAGTTAACATTTATCTTCCTTTCTTTTGTATTCGCCAGCAGGATATCCTTCTTGAGCATCTCTAGCCAGTCAGTCTGGCCCCTATTTGTCAATTTTTCCCTTCTTGTATGTCTCCCAAACATCCTATCCCCCTTTTCTCTAGCAATCCAATCTTTCCTCTTCTTGTGTGTCTGCAGTCAGCCAATCTCCCCCATCTTTTGTTTATCCAGTCAGCCCTTCTTGTGTGTCTACAGCCACCTTCCCTCACCCCATTTTGAGTCACATTTCTCCCCCTTTATTTTGTGTCTCCAGCACCCTCCCTCATGGATCTCCAGCCAGACTCTCCCCCTTGTGTGCCTCCAGCCATCTAATTACCATTCCCAACTTATATCTCTAGAAACTTATTACAATTCACTCACCTTTGGTGTCTTCCCTCCACTTTACCGTAGGGCATGTCAGCGTCATGATTATAGGAGCTGTGGCTGCACAGAGGAACACACAGTGCCTGTTCCTGCCATGGGGTGTGCAGCCATGCAGTACACCTCATAACTCCTGGCACAGTGACAAAGCTACACTGCTTTAACAGTGCAAGCCGCAGGGTATATAAGTGAAGCCTTCAGCTACTCAATCGCTATTGGCGATAGGGCCAGGAATATTTCCAACTTTCTGTCTTTGTCTAGTACTCCAGTCCCAGCCGTCCGCCCTGATGGCAGCCATAATGGGATGTTTTGTGAACACATTTAGGAAAGTGTACAGATCACCAGCTACATAAGGATGCATAACTTTTGGAGATTTGGTGCCTTCTAATTGGCTGGTTATAAAAGATCTCTTCAATGTCATAAAATAACATCAAACCTGTTTTGTGGCAGATTTCTTAATTGTCCCTTCCATTTGTTCACAAGTAATTACATACAATTATATTATATACAACTAATGAAATGCATCATCTCCTAGGTACAGGTGCATTTATTGATTTATGGATTTTTGGAAGTGCGTCAAAGGTTGACAAATCAAAACCACTGTAGAAAAAAGTTTTATTTAAAAAATCTTGTAATCATTGATTTCAGGTGCGCTCTTCCAATAGGTCTCTAATATCCAAGGTAGCTACAGCACTATATCCCTAAACAGTGGTGCACCCAGGGGGGGTTTCCAGTTGCCCAGAAACCCCCTCACAAACTGTATGTCATGTCTCCCAGGTAGATACATGCTGAAGACAGTGGAGGTACCGTCCGATCTAATGTACAGAGCTACTGCACTCTATGTGCACTCTCCGTGCACTCCATGCATAGGTGTTGGAAAGGAAAGGGGGCCCTGTTATGATACTCATCCGTGCTCCTAACCTGGAACTATTTACCTGTATAATCTACTATGTTTACTATGTAATAAGATCAATGTGTCATTCTAATAATGGGATACCTAATGATGTATGCTGTGTTGTCTGCTTGACGATAATAAATACTTTAAAAAAAAATATATAAAAGGAGATTGCCAGCACAATAGAGCAATAAGTCTCGGATAAAATCTTGTAACATCGCATGTAAAAGTCAGTACACTGATATTCAGCCAAGTCTTACAAGGGGAATGATCACAAGTATCTCCCAGACCACGGCGTGTAGCAAGTTTGTAGGTTGATCAGAAAATCCCAGAGGAAACACTGTGGAAGGGCGTTTCGGCACCACACTTGTGCATAGAGACAGGAAATTGCAGCTTATTTAAAAACATTTCAAAAACATGAAGAATGGCTGACAACTTCCCCTAAAACAAGTAAGGTATTCAAGGACTGCCCGGTAACTCCCTAATCACTGAAGTTACAAAACGCGTAGGTCCAGAGTTACTTGCTCTTGGATTCTGTGGTCAACCTAAAAATTACTACACCCTGGATTATGAAGCGTATATATATTGGTTTTTATTTATTTATTTTAGAAATTCTGTATAGTTACTCTTGCATGTTCATATGCATCAGCATCAATATCGTCATAATTTGTACTTTTCCCCAGGGTACAAATATTTTATATTTCCTGTTCAGTAGTAAAAGAAAAGAATGATAAGGTTATGCATTTCTTACATGACCTGTTTGTGATTGTACTATCTTTCTGTTTTAGAGAATGCGTGCTGTAGTTAAAGGAGCCACACAGTTCACACTGGATTGGAAAAATAAGAGAATATTCTGGACTAAGCAGCACAAGGGAACCATAGAGTGGACCGAAATGAGTGGAAAGAAATCTCAAACTCTTTTGAGAGGTTTAGTTCATCCCATCTTCATTTCTGTTGATCCAGTGGAGGGGTATATGCTACTTTAGAACCTAATTTTTGTTACTTAAATTTATATTTTTTGAAAGATAATTATATAAGAAAGACAGATTTGTTTAGTTATAGTTGAAATACTTATGTTAAAATATGGGGAAACTATATACTTACATAAACCTACATTATTCTATATTTAATGCAAGTCAGAAAGTTTATCATAGTCAACCAGATACATCTCATGAGTAAGCAATGCCAAAATATGTTATGTTTAAAGCTCAACTCCTATGGTCCATGTAAATACAGTCTGAGGTCATTTACAAATACTACACTTTTGGCTAATACCTATGTATCTTAAAGTTATAAAAGATCCCAATATAGCCATAAATGTCCCTCATTTAAGGATAAATCTAAGTATCTTGCATTTCAATCTTAACTTCAACCCCTAATTCAGTAATCTTAGAATATGAATGCACACGCTTTACCATATTGTTCGGCTTTTTCAACACCTTAAAATCACTATCACCACCCCTTCACACTACTAGAATGTCATGCCCATAGTCAAATCAATACCAACACCAACTTAAAGGCTTAAAACGTTAAATAATAAATAAATGTTATGATAAACTTTTTATTTCACTACATAAAATTACAATGTACAGCCTCATTTGGTAAGTATTACATTTTTTATACCGCCTGTAAAGTAATTCCACTCACTGGGTTGTCAAACAAGTGCGCTAACCTCCGATTCTGAATAACACCACACTAATTTCCCTCCTGGTCCCTTGTCACCATCTGACCTAAGAAGAGAAACAGGTTAATATGGGCCACCCTAAATCAGAAACCCGGGGACAGATTTACTAAACTGCGGGAAAAGAAAAGTGGAGATATTTCCCATGGCAACCAGTCATATTCTAGCTGACATTCTCTAGTATGTAATAGGAAAGTGAGACAATTTATGTCTAGTGGTCTACCTTACCCTCCAGTGGTGGGGGCCCTCCCACTCCCTCCTTCCTTTTCAAGCAACACTCACCTGGCCCTTTCCGATCCACTGCTCCTTCTGGTTACCTGAAAAACAGGACTTACCCCTTGTCCACTCACTATCACTCCTAAAGGGAAAACAATCCTATGGCCTACTGCTAACTCAAACTGGGAATTAACCGTTTGCCAACCTACAGGATCTGGGGCTGTATTGAGACCTAATAAGGTTCGCAAACAAACACATGCCGTGTACATAAGTTGACGGTTTTATAGTGATTTGCGCATGAGTGAGGCAGCTGTTATGCATCGGATCTCACTGATTTCCGCATGTGCACAACTCCGTACAAAAGGGTGAAACAATACTCCGAATGGTGGAAATTACGTAATGTGGTTGGGGGAGACATTTAACAGTATGGACTGGGTTAGGCACTTCCATAAGTACGTTATGTTCCATATGTACGTTATGTTCCATATGTACGTTCGCTATGTGCGGACAGCGACACGCACAGAGAAGTTAAGGTAGGGCTATGGCATGCGGAAGTCAGCTAAATTCAGTCCATTAGATGGGAGTGTCATGGGAGTACACTTGCTACATAAGTGAAATTTTGCTATTCCATGCGTTCTTAAAGCACTCTTAAGTCTGAACATGGTCCCTAGTGTCCTGGAAGCTATTGAGACTAGCGCTCATTAAAAGCACTGGCTTTATAAGCAGCACTAATGTTACACCCAGCTAACTATAAAGCTACCTATCTTCCAGAGATCCATGAGACTGCGGTGTCACTACGGGCCTAGTGGCTTGTCTACTGAGAGGAGTAAAGTGAAGAAACAAGAACACTATACTGGCAAGGGAATGATAATCTCACACCAAGCACACACCATTACTTGGACACAGGTTTTGCTGTTCGTGGCCAGGAAGGGGAACCACTGTAAAGCTGGGTCCACTTTCCAGGACCTTGCTGTTGTCACGGATGAGGGGTATAACTGTGGACTGGGTCCAATTACCAAGACCTTGGTCATTGCCAGGAGGTAGGGGTTGCACTGTGGGGTTGGGTCCACTTACGAGGAACTTGCTCGTTGCCAGGAGTAGGGGGTACCACTTTGGGGATGGATGTTCTGGGGGAATGGCCTGGTTCCTGGACTAAGAGGTAGTCTCCTTCTTTTTCTGCCTTCACTTGATATCCAGGGACTGTATGCCCCTAGATAACAGGCCTCTCCTGGAAGTCCGGTTTCTCCATCCACGGGTCTTTTCTTTGTGGCCATGGGTCTTCCTGTCCTACTGTTTATTCCTTCTTTTCTGCTCTTTCTTTTCTTTTTTTGAGCATTAAGCTCAACTCCAATGGCATGGTAAACTCCTAATGTGTCGCTGTGGCCGATACTGATTGGTCCACAGCCACTGCCTGTGATTGGTCAGCAGCTGCATCACTGAGAATAGAGCTCTCCACTGGTCCACAGTGAATCCTTGAAGATTCACCCAACACCGCACCATTGGATTGGGTAAGCGCAGCTCAACACATTAGTATTAACCATGTAGGTCACTGACAAATGTAAAATATAGTCAGGTTACGGTCCATCTTACAGGTCAGTGAAGCATAGTTCATACATTTAGGAAGACTTCTGAATGACATAGGTGGCTTTAATGTAAACAGTCTGTAAACCAATCCTGTCCTGCACTAACTGCACTAGAAGTCAGAACACACTGACTGACAACAGAGCAGGCTGCTATGTCATCTGATCAATCATGTCCTCTGCATGTTGTTGTTGATGCGGGATTTAGGAACCGGAAAGAGATCCAGGGAGCAGGCTGGGAAGCAGAACAATGTTGAGTGACCTCTAGTGGCCAGAGAATGAAATACATTTCCAACACAAGCACATAATTATGTGAGGGAAATACTGCAAATTAAATCTGTCCTAATGGTGTAGATCCTGACAATAGTATTTTATTTGATTACCACAGTGATAAATGTATCCAATAATTAGTTTATAACATGGATGTTTCATAAAATGTATACCACAATACAGTATATGTCTATTGGTGCTCAATTTTATAAATCATTTTTAATCTGGCACTGAGCAGTGAAACATAACCCATAGTACAAATGTTGGGCAGTTTTGTCTAACGCATTTTATTTTTGCTTTTCAGCCTTCTGTTCTGGACATCCAGCACTCCAACATCTGTCATTCAACGATCTAGTCTGAATGGGACCAATGTGATGTCTGCTATTGAAGTAAATGGGGAGCTGAAGGCCCTAGTGCTGGATACAAATGACAAAAAGATATACTGGATCATGTCTAAAAAAGAGGATGAAGAATTATGTATTGGCACATGCACATACACTGGAGAGTCTGCAGCAGTAATAAAGTATCTAGGCCAGTAAGTGTTTATACATAAATACATATATATATATATATTGTTTATTTATAAGGCACCACAAAGGGTCAGGTATGAGACTTGACAAGAATGATATACAAGGTGTGACGAGATAACACAATAATGATAAGAATGAGGGGATCTGTACTTAAGTAGCAGAGCACGAATGTATGGAGGGGTTCCGTATGTTCTGCTGCTACTAAGTTCCGTACACAGTTGGAAAGGGCGCTCCCTCCCCCAATCACATATCCTTATCTTGTCCGCACGTAAGGTTAAGCGTGTGAACAAGATAATCATACGTAATGGCTAAACCCAGCCCTTACTGTACGATTTACATAGGAATGCAAGCTCACTGTGTGTATAAAGTGTGCATGGCGGTCTGGCCTACTCCACGCACAGAACTGCAGGACATACGGAAACAATATCCGAACGTCCTGCATTCCAAGACATCGTCCAGGGCTATGTGAAAGTGTCTGTGTTTCTGTATTTACATGTTACTGTGAATTTAAAATGTAACCTGTTTATTAATAACTGTAGTTATTAAAAATTTTAAAGGCACTGCATATTTATATATAACTATGTGAATCAGACAGTGGTCAGAAAGCTTTAAATACTAGTTTTATGGTATTGCAGTGTTGGAGCGGACCTGTACAGATAGGTCTGTTTCATTCAGAATCCGAAGGGTGGGGGAGGGGGTGTGCTATATGGTATTTTCTAGTTCTTCTAGAATTGACTAGTTAACTTGTTCTTCCTTGTGACCTATCATCAAATTATGCATAATTCTGACGTCAGAGATATTTCTAAGACATTAATACCTCATTCGCACTGAGCCAAAAACCTGGGATATTGCCGGGGCTAGCCCTGACGACCCGGGTTGAGGCTCATTGTAAAACGGTCTTACTGCATTTACCCAGGTCTAATGACCTAGGAGTCAGACCCAGGACAATTGGATAGTTATTTCTTGGTCCGACCCAGGTAGCCTCCAATATGAAAGAGACTTGGGGTTTTTTTCCTGGGTCTCACAGAAAGAAAGTGATTTGGGGGGATTAGGAAACTGTGTCATCATATTGATGACTCACACTTATTGCCAAGGAGAAATCCCGGATATTGCCTACTGTGAATGGTGAAGGGTGAAGAGTGGGGACACATTAGCGCGATATAAAAGTACTTTAGAGACCAGTAGTGCTTTTTAATTAGTTTTTGGAATGCTCATACACAATTCATGACACATCTTCCCCCATATCTTAGATCTTCAAGACAAGGAATTTGGGCACTTTCAATTTTTTCTGATCATATCTACTATTCAGAGCGGAAATCTGCTTCCATTCAAAGAATAAATAAATATACGGGGAAGGATTCTGTCACAATTACCTTGAAACCAACCATTCCAGATATCACTTATGTAAAATTAGTACCTCAAGTGACAACCTTCAGTGCGTCTTATTCTCACAGGTCTGGTAAGTTGACATGTTGTGAAATTTATGAAATATATGAGATTATTGTTGTTTAGTTTGGAAAACAAGATTTTTTTTAACATTTAAATATAGACTTATGTCCTGGATGTAATGTAATTTCATTATTAGATGTCTTATTCCTTTGAGCCTAGGCCTCCTTCTTGGTACCCGTCAGCTTCAAATTCAGAGCTGTGGCTCGTCTGCTACACGATATTTGATTTCTACAACTCTTTATATGATGATGTTGTGGAGTAAAGCCCCATACACACTACAGTTTTTTTAAACGATAATCATTCAAAACACCCGTGAAAGGAGTGTTTTAAACGATATCGTGCAAGTGTGTACGCTGATCATGCCTGATCGTTGCAAAGTACACAAAATCGTTTGATCGCATCTTTTAAAAAGTTTAATATAAACGATCAAGCCATTCAGTACTGAAGGCTCAACAGAAAATCGTTTGTAGTGTGTATGCAGGCTGATTGCCAATCTACTGCTTGAATATCTGTGGTTTATTTGTTGTTTGTCGTTTATATGCTGTAGTGTGGCTACTACTACCTGCTTTGTACACAGAGCCACAGCACATTAATGATGTACTATTGCAGAAGGACCCCGGAAATAGCAGTCGAGGGTGTAAGGCAGATGTGGATGACTGACTCACAACTGCCTCACAGCTGAAATTAGCAGCTTAGTGCTGTCACTCCTTGTTGCAGGCTGAGAGACCCCAGCGCTGTTGCCTTAATGCAAGCCTGAGCTGCCACGGCATTAAGCTATCAGTGCTGAGTGCTGTTTATAAACAAGTAAGCAGAATCTGTACTGCTCATGTGCAGAACAACCGCTGGTCAGTGCATGCGCTGATGAGTCGCCATTCAGCGCATGCTGCTTGAATGCAATGTAAGCAGATATTAGGTTTCTGCCCATTATAAATATAACAGAAAACTGTCATCAGAAGCATAAACATTAATTTACTCTTGTATCATCCTGGCATCAGAAATGCAGACATTGAATAGTACTATGTGCTGTCAAATTCCACATTCAGAGACATACCCATTGAATTCCTGCCATGCCTTATATTATTCCAGGGTCAGAGGCATGTACAGTACACAATGACTGCAGGAGAGTATGTGAGACTGATGCTGTGAGTCAACAGTGCAGATGTATGGAAGGTTTTCATCTTTCTACTGATGGGAAGCACTGTGAAGGTAAGATGCACAACAAGTCATAATATATTGGGTGCCAGACATAATAATTGCTTAATATACCAGTCTTAGCACTGGGATCATGGACATTACATATATCAGCATTAGAATTGTTCAGCAAAGCAGTTTGCATAATTGTTTAAATTGAGTTCTTCATTACATCATAGGATAGTCATAGCTCACCCTTTGTTACTTGCCTAGACAGCAACAACAACAAAGCAAATGTTCAGTAAAAGTCATTTTCATATGCAAATACCCTGCTTACCACAGACCGGATCCAGGTCAATCCCAGTGGGGCAATTAAATTATTAGATTTGGTTATTTGTTTTGGCAGAGTTATAATTTTTTAACATAATTTAACATCAGGTTCAATTTGTTGCTTCATTAAGGCAATATCTTATAAAATGGTTAACCCTCAGATTTATCAGTCATGTCCACCTCGCAAAAAAATAGAATGTATATACATTGCAATCTATGGACCATGTTCACACTTAAGTAAGTGTAGAATCCCTGTGCATATTTTTACGATCAGTTAAACTACACATGCCCAGAACCCAAATATATGCATGCAAACCCTGGCCGACTGTTTTACATACACAGACGCGTGACTTAGGACTGATGCACACATCAGCACATAATGAGTCCCACATTCGTAGCTAGAGGGGCAAGACTCTTAATGCAAATGAGCTGCACACGGGCTACTAATGTACAATATGGGCGTTCCAACAGAGTTAGGACTGATTCACAAGTAGGAGTGCCTATTGTAAACTAACATACGCATGGGAAAATTTTGGTAGCTCAATAGAACCGTATTGCTTGCTGTGAGGCCATGAGTCTTCTCTTACTTAGTTCAGCCCACACCTACTGCGTGTTTCTAATAAATGGATTATGCTTAAAAATTAAACAAATAAAGGTTTGTTTTTCTTATGTTGAACTCGTTTTTCCTATGCTGATTTCACATTTTGTGCAAGCCTTTAATCTTGTAACGTTGCCATTATTTGTGTATAGTTTGTGAAGATTTATTTATAAATTTATTTAGTTTCAATTTTGTGATAAAACACCATTCCATTTACTTATATTTAGTTTTTTGTTTTGCTTTTATTTTTTTAATGTTTTTTTAAATGTTTTATAAAAGTCTCTATATGTAGTGGATCATTGTATTTCTAACTTCATGCAGTATCTGTTTATGTTTATTGTAAAGTATGTCATGATTATTCTTATTTCAAGTTAATGTTTAATTTTGTTTACATAATGTTAATGAGCTAGATCCAGACCTAGTTAAGTGCTTGAACTTAGTTACTCCTGGGCTAAACCATGTTGATTTCAGGGGGAGTCAAGTTAATTGTATTCTTTGCATGCAGGGATATATCTTTGAATTGCTTATGGCACACAGTTACTGACCAGCTTTACTATTACACTGTTATTTAGACTTGGGATAGGAAACATCACCTCT